>JAWMRA010000009.1:6799584-6930439 GCA_035584735.1 Pseudotriccus pelzelni | reverse complement strand
ACCTAAAAAATCCAATGCGCAGGCTGGAAGGTGTAAAGACCTTCCCCGGTTCTTCGTTCGCGAAGACTGGCCATTTTTCCCAATTTAAACAAATCTTAAAAAGCAAGCTTTTCAAATTAAAGCAACCTTAAATTTTAACATTTTGTCTCTAAGTATTATCAACAGGTCTGGATCTCTTGGATCTCAGTGAACCTGTCTTACAAACCCAAAACAAAGCAAAGAAATCAGAGAATCCATCAAGAAGTGAAGGCTTAAAAGCTTCAACCCACAGAAAGAAGACAGACAATCCTGACCTTATCAGTGTGGATTCTGAGCAGAAAGTCCAGGCTGTCAGAGTTGCAGACAAGTCTTCACTAGATTTTGGTAAGAGTGTAGCTATTTTATTAGTGCTACATAGGCTTTCTTAGTACAAATTTCTCCTGATAATTATCTCAAAGTAATAAGCAACACCAGATTTTTTTTGCACCGGGTTTTAGCAGAGATTGTAACCTTTGCTCCACCTTAAAAACTAATTTAAGCACTTTAAACTTGAAACACTCTGAACACATTTTACATTTTGCTATTATATGTATTTAATTGTCACCAAGTGTGCTAATAAAGCTCTGAAAGGTTTCTTTGAATAAAATAATACAGTCAGGATGAGTAAAATGGTAGAAAAATGTATAGGGATATGATGAGAAATTGGGAAAGGACACCAACGAGAGGCAGCCCACACATAAATGTCCTTTTCAGAACTGCAGATGTCAGAAAGACGCAATACATTTGTAAATACTGCTGTATCTATGCATATGAGGGAAAAAATTCCATTCTTGACAAGAGAGATATATTTATACAGATCGAAAAAAAATCCCCAAAACAACTCAATATCCTGCCAAGCCTGATCTATCGACAAGCTTTGGAAAAGGTGAATTTAATTTAGTTCCATCCAAACTAAATTACTTGCACTGCAACTGAGAAATTTGCAAGGTAAATGTAATTTATACCGAGGCAGCAAACTTTCCATTCATCAGCACAGAATTCTTTCATAGACCATTCCTTCAAACAGGAGCTGAACATCTGATTTTTACACAGCGAGTCTGACACATGACTGAATAATATTGGTTACCTACATTTTTAAATAATAGTCTCAAAAAAAAGTTTTATTTTTACAATTAATTTACAATAAATCACTGATTTTAAATCTTACACTGCCATTCTGACCATGAATGCTAATAGATTTTGAAAAAATGTTGTGAATTTCCAAATATTTTCACAGCATATTGACTAGAAAGGTGGAAAACATTTCTGTATATTGGACCTTAACTAAAATACAGTCTTGGTGGCACCATTTTCTCTATAACATACATTTAGCAGAGGAGATAACATTTTCTGCAGTAGTTTTTTTTAAAGATTCTTATTTTCTTTCCTTATTTTCCAGTTGATATTCAGACACAGATAGACAAATGGGATGATGTCAGTTTTCATGGAGACAGGAGTAGCAAGGTCCACCCTTCTGCAGAGCGAATATCATCTTCATCATCTAGAGCTCCATCAAAGGAGATTTTATGGTACAGCATTTTGCTTTCCTTACAAAAATATTTCCACTCCAGCTTTCTTAATTCACAGAAATGCTTTCTTGATGACAAGTCATATCATTAAACCTGTTATGATTACGTTAAATGTGTTCAAGCACACATTTTGGACAATACATCAAAAGGAAGTACACTCTAAAATGACATTTCACCAGCAATTTTTAGTGTTGTGAAAAGTAGCAGGTGCCATTACTAAATAAATGGTGGTGAGAATTCTACAAAGACATGCAGTGATCCAAATCCGGCTACAAACATGAGTAAAATGAATAAAACAGGGTACTTGGCAGTGATTTGACACTCACTGGATATCCAGTGTATTTTGGCTTTGCTACCATGAGGGTACAACTGGTAGAGGCAAGATAAAATATCCAAGCCAAGTGCTCCCCCTTTCACGCATTTAACTAAACTTGAGGGGTTGTAAATGAGGGAAGAATTGGACTTTGCCTTTGGGAACAGTTCATGCAGATTAATTCTGCTGCCTTCCTGATATGTAAGCAACGCTCATTCACCACATTATGCATGGCCATAGTCAGCATTTTCATACACTAGAAGGGGGTTTCTGACCAAATGATGCTTATCCTGTATTTTAACCTGCCCTTTTTCTGGGCATTTCATTAACTTAGAGCTTGACACAAGTTTTGCTCAGTTGACTTGATTTTGGTCTACAGGGTTTCATTTTCTAGGAAGGAAGAATGTTAGGATATTGTGGCATGAAAATGCACCTATGCCAAGGTGAATTCCTGCATAGTGGTGGTTGGTTCTTAGCCACTGACTGCAGGTACAGTCTTGTGTCACTGCCTAACCTCGGTTTGTCTGGATATGAAACAGAAGTGTTAAGAGTGAGAACACTGAGAAGGGTCCAGGTGCTTTTGATAACTGCCTTTTGATAATTCAGTTAAAAGAAATACCCTAATTAATTGGTGTGTGCTTATGAACCTGAAAGGCATAAAGCAGCGTGTCTTAGTGTTCAGTGATGAGTGTGTAAATGCATTGTTTCTAGGTCCACAGAAAACAGATCACAGTCTGAGCTGACTAATGTCAAGAGTGCCTTGGACTCTGATTCTACATCAGAATTAGAACTTGCACCTGCAATACAGGTAAGGAGTTTTGGCAACAAAAAGGCAAGGAGAAATTGTCCCACTGGCTAACCATTCTCATTCTGGGACAACTATTTAAGGGATATTTTCAGGATCATCAGTGAAAAATATTTATGCTGCTGAATCTTCACACCCCTTTGAAATTAATGTTGTGAAAATAACTTACCTATGTCAGCACCTCAAACATTCAGAGTTTAATACTGCAGTGAACTGTGACCTTCCTGTACAAAGACAAAAACTTTAAACTGCAATTTACAGCATCATCTTTTTTCTCTTCAACCAGTTCTGAAAATTCAGACTTCTAATGGTCCCCTCTCCCTGCCACATATCTATCCTCAAGGTCTCTTGATCGAGCAGGAATCCCCAGAATTGGAAAATGGTTAAGGAAATCATTAGACCAATGTTCATTATTAGTTTATCTCCACAGGTGGGAGAGCAGCGTGGTCAAAGGACTTTTTCCTGCATGAAAAACAACTCTAGTACAGAGGGTTCCAGGCAAGGTTTGGAGATTTGCCCAATTCCACTGTCACAGAGCCTTGTGGCAATTATTACTTAGGGCTGTATGTTTTTGGTATGTATGTATGCACAAGCAGCTACAAACACAGATTTAGATCTGCATTCACGTAGATCAGGTTGCTTATACACTTACCTTCTTTCCTGCTTCTTATTTTTTAACTGAAGGATTTCTGCCACTGCCACCGGCCAGGGCAAGAGGCAGTTGTTTGGTGGATTAGCCTTTTAGCTGAAAATAATTTTCTTCCCTTCCACAGCTATTTTTAGGCCTGGACTTCAAAAACTTTCTGTCAGATGGAAAATCTGGAAATTAATGGAAAATAATAGCCTCATTTGAAAATGGAAAAATGAGACATTAAAATGCTAAATGTGTTTTCTTAGATTATGCACCATTTTTTGAAGAAAATAGAAATAGAACCCAGTTATCGGATCCATTTCTGTGTTTTTGTTAGGAAAAAAAGTCTTCTTTACTTCCCTGCCATCTCTGCATTACAAACAGGAGGGGTTTTTTCCCTCTGGAAAGCCTCACTCTAGTTGTAATGTATGATATCTTTTCTTTCTCTGCAATGGATTTATACTTCTTATTAATGGAAAAGACCTATTGCACAATACCATCCACTTGAAATGGATGGTGTGTTCTCATGTAGTTTGTCCGTCTTATCTTGAAGTACCTCTGACCCCTTTTTAGCAGGCTGTTCCTCAGCCTAATGGATCTAAATTCCAGAAAATTTGTGCTCAGCCAAGATGTGTGTAAATCGAGTAGACTGTCACAGAATTTAAATACCATGGCTTTCTGTAAAAGCAGTTAGAAATTTAATGTATAACACCTCTGCTTTCTGTGGTCTGTTTCCTGTTTATCTTCCACTAGAATAACTGCACAAGCAAAAATCCACATTTTTCACTCAGTGTAAGCTCAGTCAGTTGAGGCTCCATACTGTTTTGTGAAATGACTGATATTTCAAAAAAAAAAAAAACGCACAAAGCTGAATAAGCCAGCTTGAAAAAGAAGCAGAGAAAAAATTCTTAGCTGTTGTTTTGGTATATCTCATGGTTTGTTTCATTTCATTTTGTCTTGTTTTGTCTTAACCTGTTTTTTTTTCAAACTTCTGGTCCATTCAAGTAACGAAATGCTGAAGTGGTAATTAGTAGTGCAGAGAAATGACCTAAAGTGAAGTTGAGTTCTCATTCTAGATAGCTAACTTAGAAATTTAGTGGGTTTGTTCACTGCCAGCTTCATCCTGCTTATACTTGGACTGTCAGAGCTGTCAGTTCCCAGCAAACAGGCTCATCTATCTTGACCGAGTTCTTACTGTGCTTGTAAAAGAAATCACGTTACAGCTTTTGTCAAAGCATATGCTTCCCATACTTTGTCCTCTATAGGTCTTGTCTATCTCATTTAAGGGTAACCTTTGCATATGCAACACATTCTGCCATACCCTAAATATTCCATCTTGTCAAACTTGCTGCAATTTTCCATCAGCAGTTTCCCAGGCAATCACCTCATCACTCATCTTTGGCATGTTAGATTTGGTTCCTCAAACTGAAATGCTATAACTAGGTCATATTTTCATTAAAATTATGCAATCTTCTTAACAAAATCCTGTGTTTACCAGAACTTGTATCAATACAAAATCCAAAAGACGAGCTTTGAACCACTAAGGGAGGAATGTGTTTGCAGGCTGGAACAGGCTCTCACTGGATGTGGCCATCTTGCTTCTCAGCATATTTTATCAGCATACCTTACCTATCATTAACTCCTAAACGGCATTGGCATTGTTCTTTTCTCTGCCATTCTGTAAAGTCCCTTGTTATGCTTTTATTAGTACTGAGACATCCTACAGTGTTTGGGGCTTTTTCAAAGGTTTATTTTTCATCTTATAATTACAAACTGCAGAGGGAGATAATATGTTCCATTGTCTATGCATAAAGTTTGCTCATGTTGTCTTTAAATGCTCCTCTGGGCATTATAGATATTTTATTGCTCACCTAGAATACACAAAACCCCTGACATGCTAGAAAGCTGTATCTAATTATAGTATATCCGCACTCTTAGACAAAGGTATAATGCAAAGCCTCTAAACCTTAAAAATCTCCAATTTGAGGCAACATATTTAGAACATAAAACTGATTCCCCACTTCTCCCAAACAGCTAAAGTAAGACTAATGATCCTAGCTCTCCTTGGATGTGCTAGTTACTCTTAGGAAATTAAAAGCTACAAGGGATAGATTTAGTTCATTATTTGAAGACCTGATCAAAAGTTAAAACTGTAATTTACGCCTCTCACGAACAGTTAAGATCCAGCAGCACGTAAGTAGAGTACAAGTGCAGGAAAGAGTGTGAAAATGCACTGGAATGGAAGATTATTTTTCCTCTGAAGACAGAGCCATGATCAGCTTTCGCACCTCCATTGTAGGGTGATGGGAATATCAACCCACGGTGTCCACAGAGTGTCCACAGACACCCCCACTCCACCCTGACCCACATCCACCTCGGTCTCCCCTTAAAGGAGGCAGCTGAAAGTCCCAGCCCATCACCAGCTGGAGGTGTGGAGTTCTCCAGTGCTGGCACTGCATTCCCACCCCCTCTTTTCCTGCACTAGTGGAAGGCAGCATGTTCATCACACATGGGGTCTTCCATTTCTGGGTGTCACAACTTGGAGTATGACTCTGCATTGGCTATATGCAAACACAGCTTATGAGGGGTTTGTTAATGACCTTTTTTCCCTCTGACTGTGCATTTAATGGAGCAGAAAATTTATTTCTGTGGGGGTGATGCAGGGATAACGTGTATCCTCTGTCATGTGGCAGAGGGGACCTCTGTGCTTCTTGTCTTCTTCCCCCTCACCTCTCTGCCGCCCCAGCAAATTCACTCTCCTCTTCTGCAGTCTGAACATCATCTTTGGTAGTATTGTCCTTGACCTGAGGAATGGCAGTCACTGGAAACAAAAGGGTAAAAAGCGGAAGTAATCAAACCATTTGCCAGAGCCAACTCATAAATAATGGAAAGGCTGGGAAACATAATTAGTGCCTATCAACAGAGTTCTGTGTCGAGGAAAACAGCTGTAATTCTTTGATCAGATTACAGGTCAAGTTGATAAATGCTGCTGTGTGATATTCTGCAAGACGTTTGAATTAACATACCATATTCTGATTTTAAAATTGGCACCATACGGTAGGAATTGAGAAGGCATTAAACAGATTAAGGCTGGCTAACATTAGATCTCAAGAGCAGTAGTTACTTAGTAGGAACTGTAACCACATGGGGATTCCTCTGTGATTCCAAGGAGAAACTGTGATCTTCAGTATTATTGATCTGAAAATAAATATGCAAGCCACTCGTGAGAAAATTTCTATATGATACAGCAGTGGAATGGAAAAAAATGTAAATAAGGGAGTCGAAAAAATGAGCTGGTGACCAAGACATCTGTATAAATATGTATTCCAATACATTTCAGAGCCAGAATGCAGCCTCTACTTACAACACTATGCTGGAAGGCAGTTTGAAAAGAATCAATGGCTCAGAATGTATGAAAGTGTCAACATGAGGGCTCCATATGTGGTACTGGGGTAACAGAATTGTGTAGTAGGGAGACAGGAGATCACCTGATTTCAGTACAGAGAAACAGCAAGACAGGTACTAGAATATAGGGTTCACTTTGTGTGGCTGTGAAAAATAAAGAGAGAGCATAAAAGTGACTCAAAAAAAGTTGATATTTGAATGTTTTGTAATGGGATAATTTAATATGGGAATGTCTTTATATTATTCAATGTCCTTTTATCATTAAAACCTGATTAAAATCATCAGTATCTTTCTACACTGAAAATAACAAGTACTAAAATGTGTTTTAAACTACTGGAGAAAAATAAGAAGTGGTAGTTGAAAATATCATTAAGGTCTCTTGATAACTTTAAATTAAATCCGAGCACCTTCCTCAAAGACATGTATTCCAGACAACCTCAGTTTATTCTCTGTAGAACATCAGTTTGATCCTGTGGTTGCTGAATGACAAATACCATCATGTGATATGTAAAGAGATGAATGATTTAAACTACTTATCTCTTCTATACAAAATCTATTAATCAGTAAAACAAGTGGTTTGTGTGTAGGACTGAGTTTTGGTATGTTTTCAGTAACAACCAGAAATCTCTTCCTGGCCTCAGTAAGGGAAAAAAACAATTTCTAAACCACATGGACCAGAGGCAGTAGACGTGAAAGCAGAAACAGATCCTTCATGTGGACTCTTGGTGCTTCCTGACACAGCAAAGTCCAGAAGCCAACACAGAATAACACCCACAGTGCCCACCACCAGCATGTGCTTCTCACAGAATTTGTGCTGTGTTGTTGTTTTCTTCCCCTCTGTGTATCATCCACCCAGTGTGCACCTCACTCATCAATCTCTGCCTGAGACACCAAAGGCTCAGGAACAATACAGAAACCTTAAGGCTAGATTGACAAATGAATGCCATTTTCTGGGTAAAAAACCACCTGTGGAACCACAGACGTGTGTGTTCAACCTTGCATCGAACACAACCCGCGTGAAAACCCAGGAGCGTGTTGGATGTTTCATCCCAGCAGTGCACAGACCAGCAATTGCAGATACAGCCCAATGAGTCTGATGGGAGCAAAATTAGTCTTTTAGCAATGTGGCTCACTGAAATTAAATATTACAAGTACAGTCATCAGAAATATAATCACGTAAATTAATGCAGTTGGGACCACAGGCAGGCAAGTGGCTAATGAGTTTAACCTCTTGACAAACACGAGGGAAGGGATTAGCAGCCAGAGCTCTATTTAGCAAGATTAGGCCACTTTGTGCCTTTCTATGCCATCCCTAAACATTGTCTGGTTGTGCAGTGCCTTTTGTAAAAAAAAAAAAAATTTGCTTTTAATAAAAGAACAGGGAAAAACTTGTTCTGTGCCTCCTTTAATAAGGCACAGAAGAGAGAGCTGCTGACTGTGAAAAGGATTTGTCCTTCCAGTGAAATCCATGGCAAACCTGGCTCTCCAATGTGATCCTGAAAGAAAACTACAAAATGTATGGGGGAAGTGAGATGTTTTCTTCCTGGACCATAGTCAGTGGAATGCGTTCAGACAGCTGTAATGCAGGAGAAGGAACAATGAAGATAAAAGTCTTACATAAAATAGTCATCACTTTTGTAGTCCAGCTCTTGCACTGCCTTTTCTTGAATGTCTCTTTATCTTTCATGCATCTTGAGTGAAAAGAAAAATCTGGAAAAGATAAATTACTCTGCTTCCCATCAGGAGCGATATTAGCTATGGTGTGAGAAAATTCAGAGGAATTCATGCAGGGAAACGACTAATTTTCCCCAAGAGAAAGGCCATTTTGGGCTCTGGACAATTGAGGAAATAACTTAGAAATGTGGCAGAGAATCTATCATCCTTTTCTGATTTATTCTTTTATTTTTTAGGCACGATCAACTAGGGAGCAGCGCTGGGGAGCACCTCTTCTCTCCAGAAATCACTCCTTGGAAGAGGAATTTGAAAGAGCAAAGGCAGCTGTTGAGGTATTGTTTAATATACTGTTCCATTTTCAGCTAATGTTCTATATAGATTTCTTGTTTTTCTTACAACACAAGCATAGGAGAAAGTTGGAATTGGATTATTTAAAGCAGAGAAAAGACACAATTCCTGGAGTTTCTAATTTAAAATAGCATTTTATCTCATGAAAAAAAACCAAACCAACCCCCAAACTCAGCTATAAACCAAGATTAGACAGAAGCAAGTGGGTAAAGAAAAATGCCCCATAAATGTAAGTACTTCCAAACTGAAAGTAAAAGAGGGAAACATTTTTCCCCAGCAACTGAACGTGTGCACTCAGTTATTTAAGCTCAGACACAAACCAATTCTCTGCAGGGGAGCTGGAATTCAGAATCCCTGATAAACAGCACAATTACCTGCTGTAATGCAGACTGCACATGCAGCAGTAACCACGCACCATTTTCACATTTTTCCGACTAGTGGCAGAGCATTAAACACAGGAATATTCTTGTTTCTTGAGAAATCAATTTGGTTTGAAAAGGTGAATGTATTTGGGTAGTTCTCTGAGTGCACTTTCACAGTTTTTTCACTAACTGCATTTCCAACATCTGAAACACCTCTTGAGTGTTGTCCTATACCACAAATCCCAACTGAAATCCTGATCCTGACTGGAGACAAGGTGGAATACAGGTTTTTTTGAAAGAACTCAACAAAAAATTAGATATAAGCGTCGATCTGGAGGATCACCTGGAGCACTGATCCATAAATGTCATGGGTTCTACTGGTAACCCTGAAAAATCCCATCACCACAAAGAGCCAAGACAGCTGCATTCCACCAAGGACAGAATTTCAGGCTAAATTATGTAACAGCCACTGAAATGAATTTTTAGGATGGAAAGGATGAGGCTGTGAAACCGATTCCTCAAAACTCTTTATTTTTAGCCTGGACTGCAGTCTCATTAGTCTCCAAACCCTCTAGAACACCTTAGGGTCATTTGAGTTTCGATTTACATTTTAGCCATGTGTTTTAATAGTCCTCTAACTCAAGTTTTTATACCATTCCAATTCCAGTGTTGGCAGTTGAACTATTCTAGATTAATATTGGTTGATCACAAACAAAACTATGCCTAAATCATATACTGGCTTTTTTCTAGAAACAGAATTTCCTTTTTAAGAAGTTAATCTGACTTGTAGGTTTTTTTCATGATATGCTATAGTAAGAGGCATGGTTTCTACTATGGTTTCTTGAGATTTTATTCCACACAGAAAAAAATCTTGTCTGAGCACAGAAGGTTAAAATGGATGCAAGCAGTAACCAAGCTCTTTTATAAACTAAACACTGAGGGCATTTTTCTTGTCTTTTCTGCCTGCATTGCTTTTTCCAGATCAAGTAGGTTCTTTATAAACAACTGCTGGTGAGACACAGGAGATGTTTTTGATGTCACACATCACACACATTTGTTCCTGGCATGAAAGGAGAGACTTGCTTTCAAATTGCTGCTGCTTAAAATGCTCAGGGCATTCCTAATTGCACTGCAGACTGATCCTGAAGGTGGGACATGATGTGCTGTAACCCATGATGGCAACACAGGGAATCTGATGATGAACATCCTGGCATTAGTGGTTAAGCCACAAATGATGACAGTAGTCTTGCAATTGCCAGAAACTGTGTGGGATGGGGAGTTTCCAGAGACTCGGAGAGAAAAATGAGTTGAGTCCAACAACAGGTTGCAAGACATTATTGAATTACTTTATAGAGTAAAGTAAGGAAGAGAATATATTGTAAAAATAACAAAAAAAAAAAAAAGAAAGAAACCTGCAGACTAAAAGGTCATTTTGAGGCAATAGAGACATGTTGTTAAAATACGTTAAAGTAGTCTCAAAAACAGCTATTAAAAGGAATCTAATTAAATGTTTCCCTAACTGTGTAGCTGGCAGTCTAAAGTTATTCTATCTGCTTAAAATAGAACCTTGGACCAGGTAGTTAAAATGTAAAGGAAAGGATTCTTCAAGACCTTACAGAGCAGTTATATCCATTTGCATATGAAAAGAGCTGAATTTTCATCCTAGATAAAATGAAGTGGTAAGAAAGCTAGAGTGATTGAATAAATTGGAGCCCATCTCAGAAAGATTAGTGCTTTCTTAAGCTGCGAGCAGATACAGTTCAAAAATTCATTTTTTAGGCTTTGGATGTTTCTGCAATATTCTTCAATTGGGAAAGCTCCAAGAGGTAAGACTAGCCAGAAAATTGATCAAGAAAAGGAAGCAAATCTCAGGTTCTTTGTGGCCTAGTTCAGAAGGAATTAATTAACAATTCAGTAAATGAAGACACCAAACTTTATCCTCCACCCAGTATTCACTTTAGAGCTTTGGGAACGGTTTTAAGATGTCAAATTTTGAGATTAATGAAGATTTGTGAGGTAATTCTTTCCTAAGAAGGTTTAAAAATGTCTATGCCAATGGGGAATCTTTTAAGAATAAAGCAGTAAGTAAAATAGCTTTTATACTAGAGAGGGTCCAGATTCCCTTGCAGTGTTCAGGTGATTGCAGACCTCACCACCTTTCCTATTCTTCTGGAAATTGGATTTGAGTTTTGCCTCATGATTTTTTTATCTCCATGATTCCCAAGTGCAGTAAGAACTATGTTTTAATGTAATTTTCCTAATAATTACCTCTTTTTTACCACAAATTGGTACTTTGGAATGTTTAAAAAATGCTAGCCTGGGGATCCAGGTCCATCCTGTACCTATATTCTGCTAAAATTTTTTATCATCTGCCATCCTATTGGTGGTAGATTAGGATAAATAGAAATAAAACCAAGAAAACTCAAAGACTTCCAACAGCAAAATGTCTCAGAGATGGGGGGGAAAAAGCAGTTTTGTTATTTTCTTATTCCACATTTCCCCAATTAAACTGCAGATGCCACACTGTTTCATGAGCTTATGCATACGAAATTTTGAGCTGTCCTTCTCAGCACCACTTTATTTACAACACAATGTCACTTGAACCATCTGCTCTATAATGTGCTGTTGTAAAGCATCAGAGTATATTACAGCTAAATTATGTGACAATAGCAGGAAAAGATGGGATTAATTTCTTCTAGCCTAGAAAAACATAGTCCAGAATCATCAGCTTTGTGGTTACCATGGGTACCAGTTAGGAGTCCTTTCTGTACCTACAGTGTTCTTGTCTCACTATTTAGACATCACTTGAGATGTGCCTGGGAACTAAGAACTTGAGTCACCAAGATGCATTTTATTTGTCACTCTCTCAAATCACGATGGGAATCTTTGCAATTTTTTATATCTTTTTTTATCTCTATATTTTATTAAAACTTTCAAGTTTCATTTTCAGAAGGTATCACCTAAGGAAATATTACCTGGTTAAAAGCACACAAGTTTAACTAACTGTGTCTTTCACATCAAAGAGTATGTTGATGCAGTAATCCAAAGAAAAATGACAGGACCTTTCTTTGTTATGCATTGGTCAAGAAGGAATATTGCAAATTAATTTTTGGCACTACAGGACAGGCAAAATTCTAAAAGTCATGACAACAGGTAAATTTATAATTTGTCCAGCAATACTGAAAAAGTGCAGCCCTTCCCCCTTTCACTGTATAATAGGAAGTAGAGAGCCTGGAAATATTTTGCCTCCCGTTTGTTTAACTGCTTCAGCATATTTTTAAATACTAAGAGTAAAAATAGCCCCTTTGACAAAATGCAGAATTTTCTCCTTGGAAGTAGTCAGATGGTACGAATATTTTTCCTGGTTGTCATTCCACTTAACTGCTGCAGATGATCTGAGAATGTGTTAAATGTGTTCAACTGGTCTGAAAACTTTTGGTACATCCAAAGTAATTCACCAGCATTAAGGCAGCAAAAACATTGAAATGAGGTTAATTGGCACCAGTGATGTAGCAGAGTTAAAATTAGGTCTAGGAGTCTTGGTGCAAAGCCAGATCTTCAGGAACACTGAATATTAATTTAACCCTCCTGCCACTGAAGTCAGTGAAAAAAATTGCTACTAATGGCAGTTGGAATAGGCTTAGGCCTTCACCAAAGGCTGTGTGATGGTTACACTCCTCCTCCTCAAGGACATTAAACTGCTCTGCTACTGCCACTGGGGTTTGTCAGGGCAGAGTGACAGCGTTTTACCAGGTGCCAGAGTGGTGCCTGACCCAGGTGCCCAGGGCAGCTTTGCCACACCAGTTTCAGAAACCCCCCCATGCTGGATGTGCTCAGAGCACTGGAGCTTGGCCCAAACAAGCAAATCTTCTCTGATCCTTGCAAAATAGCGGCTGGGTCCTGCCCCATGTCCAAGTAGTGTAGGATGAGTAGAGAGACATTAGAGCAAAGCAGGTCTTCTCCTGGTTGCATTGTCCCTCCCCTTTTGACTCACTGTAGATGGACATCCAGCATGGCTACTTGAATGCACAATAATTCATTGGCTTTTTGCTGTATAAACACAGTGAACATCTGTGGGAACCAAAAATATGTGATTAAACAGCAGAATTTGAATTTAAGACCTACACCCACTTATATGCTTGCTTACTATCTGCAGAAATATGGTTTGATATGTTTCCAAACTATTGATTCATAGAGAATTTCTGTGGGAAAAATACAAGTAAAAATTTATTATAAACATCATACATATACATATATATTTATTTGCATATTCATATCTGTGAATTTATATATTCATATATATAATTACTTCTATAACTTAATCTGCCTAAAAAGGCTAATTACTAATTACTTTTCAGTAGTTTTATTAATCTGAAGGAAAGAGGAATTTCAACTCCTTTATCTCATCCTGAATCTCAAAATTGCTGCTAGTATAAACATGATCATGTAATTTTTATTTCAGTGCACTGCAAATTTGTACTGAGTGAGAAATGGTTGATAGAGGCATCTGTTGAACAGGATTGTTTTAGGGATTCAAGTGCCTCTGGTTCTGGCTAAGAGCTAAAGAGGGAGCGACCTGATTCATTATCCCAGCCTTTTCAAACCCTAAATGGGCATTTAAGCACGGTCTCATGACTATTTATAAGAATGTGTTTCCTTCAAGTCTGGAATGACAGCAAATTCTGTAGGTGTGTAACGGAGAGGTCAAGTGCTGTTCGCTTCTATTACCCAGAGTGAAATCTCCTCTCCGGGAGTGAACGATTCCCATGCAGAGGAACATTGCAGGTACCTTCACAGATCCCATCACTGCATAATTCAGACAGTTCTGAGTCCCCTGGAAGAAAGTGCTGGATAGCAGGAGGCACGTGCTTTCCTTTTTCCAAGTACCTAAGGAATGTTGCAGCAAGTCCTGCAATCACAGATTAAGATCTATTCTTCAAATCCTGCCTGGATGTGGAGCAGTGGCAAAGTTGTCAGTCTTGTAAAAAATATGACATTTCTAACCTCAGTAGAATTATTTCTGCTGTTTTCTTTGACATAAATAAGTTGGGAAACTGTGCCCCCAGTAGTGTCATTTCACTGAAGCTCTGGGCATGACCTTGCAGGAACTGGAGAACTTTGGAAAGGCTCCTAGTGCTGGCCAGATATTCTGCTATGGATCTGCTTTCTGGGGGCTTATGACTAATCTGTGGAGGCTGAAATGGCACCTAAACTTGGATTCTCCCCTCTTTTTAAATCCTATTTCTGGTTTTTGGCATCATTTTCTAGTAGCCACAGTGGTTCCCTCTGTCTGGTCATTGCACATCCTAAATCTCATTCTTTTTTTCATTATTCCCGTTTCCTTTTATTTGCATTTTTCCCTCATCTTTGAGCTGAATGTTAATGATATTGTACAATTTTATAATCTCATGTAGATTCCTCTCACCAGCACAGTACACAATGCAATATTAAGATTTCTCCACTATGTCAAAAAGCCCAATTTCTATTAAATCTCTTACGCAAACACTCTGTCTAAGCTTTGACATTTCCCTTTCACAAAGCTGGAAATGATGCTGAATATACCAAAGTGGGATGCTTGTTCTCTTTTAAACTGTTTTATCTATTGTTATTCTTTAGCATATGCAGTTCGTTGATTTTTTTTTCTTTCTTTCTTTTCTTTGGCCAGAGACTTGCAACATTCATTTCCTTCAAATTTTCTGTAGCAATTTGCTGTTAGCATCAATAAGATGCAGTGTAAGCTGCCGCAAATCCTGCTTCAAATAGGACATACGCTGCCTCTGAGATAAAGAGTTTTCTGTTGACAAAATGCATTCCAGTATAAGAGATGAAATTTAATTATATGAAATTCCAAACAGGAGCTGTAGCCTCTCGGTCAGTGTGATTATTAATAGAATTAATACCATTCAGCAAAACTGACAGACTCAGACCACTGGTAGAAAGAAATTAAAAGCTTACCAGGTTTTTTTAAACTTTTGTTGTTCATTTTCTGGTTTTCTCCTTTTCTTCTAGTCGGACACAGAGTTTTGGGACAAAATGCAAGCAGAATGGGAAGAAATGGCTCGCAGAAACTGGATTTCAGAGAACCAGGAAGCACCAGGGCAAGTCACCATCTCAACCATTGAGAAGGTAATACCAAGTTTTTAATACATTACAACCCTCCTGTGCAACATTGAGATGAAACTCAGCTTTTCAAAGGAGCCCATGGAAACTCATTGGACATGGAAACTCATTTTACCCAAAAAAGCTCCTCCTCTTTGATTGTCTGTGAGTGGGATAAATTGAAAAGTTCTTGCCATAGTGAGAACACATTTAGACTTGCACACTGCCAAAATTGAGCAGAAAGGTTGGCAAATCAAACTGCTGGATTATGGACAGTTTTGAAGACAGGCACCTAAGGAAGAGCAGCAAATAAAAATATCTGGGCCGCTACATTCAAACACTGTTGAGGATAGAAATTACAGAGATTCTGTCTCTCTTCTTCATTCCTTTCATTTCATTTGATTTCGATTATGTAGCTGATATTAGCACACACTCTTTACACTGCAGTGACAAGGAGAGAAAAAGGCAAAATTTAAAGGAATACTAAAATAAACTCAGGTGCCTGCCACACTGTTCTGTGTCTGGAAGGTTAATTGAAGATTTCAGGATTTTAACTGAGCAGACATGAGGTTACAAGCACTGCAGGGAGTCAGCTGCTTGATGTGTGCTCTTTACCACCCAACTGGATGTCCTGGGCTCATGATAGGTTCAGCTCTGCTGTCACTGCAGGCAGTGTGAGTTGTTGCCATTATCTTTGATGGGAGTAGGAGAGCCCACCATTAGTACCAGTAAGTATGACTTCAGAGCGAAAGTAAAAATAAAGCCAGCAGAAATATAAATGTCTGGTCACATTTTACCTTTTTACCCTTTGTGTAATTGAAATTCCATGGGGGAGTTCATACCATTTTCACAGAACAAAGGATGTTTACATCCAGCTGGAAAATAGTGAGTCATTTCATTTTTGGGACTTGACATTCCCTGCTACAGTGCTTCATCACGGGTCCATTATCTCTCTTCTCCAGGGTTATTATTTCCATACTGAGAATCCCTTCAAAGACTGGCCTGGTGCTTTTGAGGAAGGACTGAAAAAAATGAAAGAAGGTGACCTTCCTGTTACAATCTTATACCTGGAGGCTGCTATTCTGCAAGAACCCAACGATGCAGAGGTATTCACTCATCTGCCTTTTACTGACAAAGGGAACAGGGACTCCCTTTAGCACGCAGTGATGGAAGGATTTCGGGGCTCAAACCTTTGCTGGTCATGACTGACTGAAATAGATTAAATTCTAAGAGTTTTGAATTAGTATATGCTTTTAAATAGATAACAGTGAGTCCTTTGTAGGATGAGAATCTGTTTTTGTAATATTATTGTTTGAAATACTTCAAACCTTTCCTCCATATCCTGATGTTTTCAAAGTATCTTGTAAAACACTGCTATTGTAAAGATAATATTTTTAATTTAATAAGTGTTGAAAATTTTTTAAAAGTTATATAAATTTCTGCAATATTGCTGTTTTCAACAAGTATATATTTCAAGTCGGTTTTTTGAGAAAAATATTTACAGTGTAAGTATCTAAGGGCTCTTTGAATCTACTGCTGCGTTAAATTAAGCAGCAGTATTTCAAAAAACAGAGGACCCCCAAATCCTCTAGAATCCCTTAAATCTATGCAACTTAATAATTCTTCTTCATCATTTTTCGTAAAATTCTACCAACATTTAAAATGTACAGTAACTCAAATCTAAGAAATCAGCATGTGATCATACACTGACAGAATACCCTTGCATTCACTGGCTATAAATATTTACCAGCCCCAAAGATATTCAGAACTCTATTGTTTGGTACTTTGGTATCACCCTGTAGAAAAATCTGTAGTTAGTGCTGAACAGATCTGTTGCTTTTATCATCTCTCTGTTTAACATTGCTAATAGTTGTAACTCTGTTTGCAATTGGATATATATAACAAAATTAAAAAATTATGATTATTTTTGCAGGCCTGGCAGTTCCTGGGTATAACACAGGCAGAGAATGAAAACGAGCAGGCAGCGATCGTCGCCCTCCAAAGGTAAATGGAGTTCAGTGCGGAATCAGGGGCCTGATGAGTATTTGGTAATAGAGACCTGGGGATATTTAATGTCATTCTTATCTTGGAACGTGAAGCATTTATTTAGCCAAGTAAAGCATTCACATAGATATAAAACCTTTCCAAGTGACTTCAGAGGGTGATTAATATTTCTGTTTTATTAAATAAGTGGAATATTTAACCTGGTAATTTAAGTAGTTGCACAAAAGAAAAGTTCCATGGCCTGACAAACTTGAATTAGGCATAATGCAAATTAAGTGCCTTTTTGATATTCTAGCCACTTGGCATATTTTCTGTAGTCAGTCCTTTAATGAAGAGGTTTTCTTAATTAGAGTCAGCACTCCTTCAGCTGCTGAATGCTAGACTGACAATGTTTTTAGGTTGATAGAGATGTGAAGATCAGAGAATGCTTGTATGTAAAATGTGAGTTCCAAAATATCAGCATTATTATTATCTTAGTGTAATGGGGTTTTATGTTTCCATTTGAAGCAATATTCAATTGCATCAGCACTGTTAACCATGAAGTTATTCCATCTAAGGATACTCAAACTCATTTATATGTAACTTACAAGCTTACCTGGATAGAAATGCAAGGGGTTGCCTGATTTAGGGCTTGCTCATTTTCAAACTAGCAACAGCAATGTTCACAAAATAGATGAGATTCATTTACTAGTATATAACCAGAGAAAGACTGCTCGAGATGATTGTCTCCAGCTTTGTCAAAGGAAAACTGAGAAATCAGGATGATGTGAAGATTCACAGAGATGAAATTTTGGGTTCAAAATACTTTTTTTGCAGAGCTGAAAACTGTATTAAAATTGTTTGCTTGAAATTAGGTAAAGCTTCTCTTTGTTTGCTAGACAGATATTACAAAAATGAATCTACCTACATTTCCTCATAATCAGAAGGATGAAAACAAAAATTTTATGTGTAGGTTCATGTACATATGCGTGTATGCACAGCAACGTGTGGGACATGTGCATGATGCACTTATCATACAAAAATAAGACAATGTCCCCTTTTACAACTATTATTGGGTAGATTTTACTTGTGTGCATGATTTTCTTTACACAGATTATTTTGGAAGAATTCAAGAATTGTGTTTGGCTACAAAAATGTTTCAATATATTTTTATTTTTCTGTCTAGGTGCTTGGAACTACAGCCAAACAATCTAAAAGCACTGATGGCCCTGGCTGTAAGTTATACCAACACTGGCCATCAACAGGAAGCTTATCAAGCTCTGAGAAACTGGATAAAGCAAAATCCAAAATACAAGTACATAGTGAGAAGCAAAAAGGGGTCCCCAGCACTTAACAGGAGGATGTCTAAGACAGCAGATGAAAGGTAAGTGCAGTATAAATCCTGATGGTGGAAACTGTAACATCACTGGAACTGATAGTAGGTGCCATGCCTCCTTGCTCTGTATAAATCCAGCCTGTTCCTTGTGATGGAATACTCAGTGTCTCTAGTGGCAGGAGTAGGAAGACAACACAGAAGATCTGGTTTAGTGACTGAAGGCTTTATCTCTTATGTCATCTCTGAAGGTTAAAAATAAAATAAATAATAAAACAGCTAAAAAAAAATGCTTCCCCTCAACTCCCATCACTTTCCTCTGACCCTGCCTCCTGCCTCTGTAATCCCACATCGTGCATCCTCGTTCTTCAGTAGCTTCCAAATCCATACCAGGCCTTCATCCTGCTCTACATGAGCATGTTCTTCCTACTGTTCATTGTTTCTCCTATATCCCAACCCAGCCACTGGAATCCAGGAGTGAGCCAGTTCGCAGTGTGATATGGCTTCAGGTCTCTGAAAATACTGGGAGGTGACATCTGCTTGTTTGAAAGCTGTTCTGGTTCTAACCATAGAGGCAGCACAGTCATTTTATTTGTCTTCAGCTGGCATCCATTTTAACTAACAAAATAATTCGTGAGTTGGCAGCCCTTCATCATGATTTCATGAGGTCAATAAACAAGTACCTCTGGACTGTGAGATGCATGATAAAGTCATTAAAGGCATAAACATGATTTGTGGAACTGAAACACTCGGACTATCTCACTCCTTGTCATTTTGAAGACAGGCCTTATGTTTTACCCTTATCACTTACAAGCCCTGGGTTGACAAGATAATTGAGTATGAACAAAAATAAAATATGCAAGTTCTTCTTAATTGCTAAGTATGTTATTCTACTTTAACTTCAACCCGCTGACATCTGGTGCTGTCAGTGCAAAGGTTTTATGAAGCCTACAGTGGGCACAGAAGTCTTGTATTTTGGCATCTTTCTTCAAAGGTCTTGGCTCGTTACTTATCTATTCCTCTCTTAAGAATACTACTATTTTTGCCAGTAAAGAACTCTTTTATGTCTGAGAAAGTCATCTAATATGAATAGTTTTAATAAACCTTCAAGTCATCTCACTTGGGTTCACAGCTGTACTTCATTTTGTAGACGAAATTTTTATTCCAGTCATAAGTTTCCATCACCACCTTGAAGTAGATCTTTGCTGTGATGAAGAAGCTTATTTACAAATTTTAGGAATATATCACTCCTGATAAAGCCACTACAAGGATTTTAATTTCCAGATATGCAATCAACACCGAAATATTTGTAAATAACTGTATGATGGATCTTTATTTTCCACCCTTGTCTAGCTCATTACTCGAAGAAGTAAAGGACTTGTACCTGGAGGCTGCTCACCAGAATGGTGATATGATAGACCCTGACCTGCAGACAGGACTTGGAGTTCTTTTTCACCTGAATGGAGAATTTAACAGAGCAATAGATGCATTTAGTGCTGCTTTAACTGTTCGACCAGAGGTACATTTTTCACTTCTATATTTTAAAAAATTTAGCTCTGCAGGCCATTTTCGTTCTCCTGTCTCGATCAGGCTGTTATTAATGAGATGTCACTTCCACCATTAAAATTTCAATACCTGAAATAGAAACATTAATTACAAGACAGCCCCATATAGAAGCAGATTTATACATGTCCAATTTCTAGCTGTGTGCTGATTGACTGTAGTAGTCACATAAAGTTGCCTGTGACCACATGTCAGAACCTCACATCCTGTGTCAATTAAGATACAACACTGTTATTTTCTGCAGTCCTCCTCACTTTGCAGGCAAAAATGAGCTATTCTGTCCCTTTTTGACGCCTACAGTAGACAAATTCATTTTCTCACCAGGACTATACGTTATGGAACCGTCTTGGAGCGACCTTGGCAAATGGGGATCGCAGCGAAGAAGCTGTCGAGGCCTATACACGTGCTCTGGAAATACAACCTGGCTTCATTAGGTCCAGATACAATTTAGGGATAAGCTGCATCAACCTAGGGGCATACAGGTAAGTTAAAAAAATGGGTACATACAGGGATCATAACTATCAAGTGAATATTCATCTTCTGGCTGGGGCTACCTAAGAAAAAAAGTAATCAGAATATAGCTACATAATCTCAGCTGTTGTAAAATTTTGTCATTAGTTTTTACAAAGTACTAACGAAGCAGTGATTCTCTTCTTATAGCCACAAATTCTACATAATAAAACTACCAAGCCGCTTAAGCATTTTTGTAGCTCTAAGTGCAAGTACTCTTATAATCACTGGGATTGTTCTCACACCGCAACTTAGTCCCATGCTTAAGAGCATTTGTAAAAGAAAATGTAAGAGCCCGTAGTTGGAAGGGGAGCTTCAGTTAAAGTAGTGCTTCAGGTAGTTAATGTCATCAAAAACACTTGCAGTATATCCTTCAGGAATGGAGGATGGATATTCCAGGGTCCCAGCTGCCAGGTTATGACAGGTAAGATGATGGGGAGCCACGCTGCAATGAAGATGGTATTCCCACATGTATGAACAGACTGGGCTCTGCATTACTGCAAGCCATGCCCACCTGTTTAATGAAAATCAAACAAGAACAACACAAAGAGGCTGATGAACTGCATTGTAAAATAATGTATTAGAGTCTGGCACGGAACTTCTGAAAGTTTTACTGTATTCTGTCTTTTTTCCCTCTTCCCTACAGAGAGGCTGTCAGCAACTTCCTCACTGCTCTCAGTTTACAAAGAAAAAGCAGGAATCTACAACAGGTTCCCCACCCTGCTCTATCAGGCAATATTTGGGCTGCACTTCGGATTGCTCTGTCTATGATGGACCAGCCAGAACTATTTCAAGCTGCCAACGTGGGTGATCTAGACATTCTCTTAAGAGCTTTTAATCTAGAGCCGTAATAAAAAGTATCCACAAATCGATTAAATTGTATTAGGAAACAGGACTTTTTTATTACTCATTCCAAAATGACCACATTTTCCAATAGATCATGACTGTAGATCAGTAGGGGAATTATTTCAGACATTGTTAGAAAAGGAAAAGTTCAAAAGCACAAAAATACTGTAAATAAATTCAAATTCAAATGATTGAGATGAGCTGTGGTAATCTGAAAAAGCCCTGAATTAGATGAAATAGCAATTTCTGAAGAACCTTCATCCCATGCAAGCTATATCTTTCTATATATACACAGCTTTACAAAGAAATGTATACTAAGAACAAACCTAGATAATGGTTATTGCACATTAGAATGGCAAGCAGTGCATCCAAGGAACCTGCTTAGTAGCTCGTTGCACTATGCTGACCCCACTTTGCCCCACAATGGGGATTCCCTATCCTTTGATTTCTTTGATGAAAAGTCTTATAAAGGTCCATTTTTAACACAGCTCTGAAAGCAGATGCACGTAAAATGGATGTGTTTTGGTTTTGGATACGTTTATTAGCTGGCAACCAATTTTTGCTTCCAGAGGTACCCCAATTAACTGGGGCCCCGTTCTGCAGGCCCATACACCATGTGCAGTGTCAGGAGGGACACTGCCCATGGAGGTCTGTGGGATGAGGTGGGCTACACGTGGGAAGGCCGAGTGTTGCCAGCAGAAGGGGCAATTTGCACTAGAATTGTTACTGTTCAACCAGCTGTCCTTGATCTCGGGCAGAGCCTGTCTGCTTCAAAGGAGCTCATGGCAGGGTCTGCACCTATCTGTGTACTTATGCACTTTAATCTTTTTTTTTTGTAAAATAGTGCTATGCTTTTATTTTAGTTACCAACAACAGAATGTACAGGATGGCCTTGTTGGCGTAGAGGACCAAATATCGTTTCCTGAAATGTAATGAGAGGGTTTTCAATATTCCTATGTTTAGAAAGATGCAAATACAGTATAAACTGCATTAACAACTAGAAAGATTATTCTATTATGCATCCATCAGGTACTATACATATACATGCATGTGCATGCACATACATGTTGTATGCAAATAATGTCATTTCAGAACATAAAAAGCCACAGATCTTTATTGTAAATAAAGAAAAATTTTCATAGGAGTTACTGCCTGCAGACCATGCTCAAGGGAAGACTTTCCCTGAAGAAATTGGTCTATATATTGCCTGTAGGATTAAGGCCAAGACGTGATACTGCTGTTACGGCAAACAGTAGCAAGAGTCTCCGTGATCTCCATGAGAGCAGAGTAAATCCTTGTATAACTCCAGTATATGTAGCTACTTACAAATGTGTATATAAACACACCATCTTAATTTTCCCTGATTGGATGAACGGGGAACAGTGTTGGGGCAGTACATTTCCACATGATGAATGGATTGATTGGCTACAATCAAACACATTTAGCTCAGGGTGAATGCATCAATCAAAGAAGGAATAGAAATTTTTAGGGGGTGATTTTCAGTTGTTGATATTTTTAATGTTTTTCCAAAATAGTGAGAGAGAAAAAGTGTAATTAGATGGCTACTGTATTGACCTATGGTCAGGAATTCAATGTGCAGAAAAGCTTCTGGAATGTGGTAAAGTGGGACAAATAGCACATTTCTTATAAACAACATTAAAAGAAAAATCCAGCTCAGCCAGATAAAAAAGAAATCCAACTGCACAGATCACAGAGAAAGAAGCTCTGTGGGAGTTGGACAGTTTCACCAGTACAAACCTTAAGTTTCTTGCAGCTGTCTGTTATTTTCAGCAACCACTTAAAGGAAAATTCCATGTAAGACAGTGTAATCACTGCATCTAATCACCATCTATAGTTTGTTAAACACAAATAATTGATTGCCATCAAAAAATAAAAGGCTTATCCCTCACTCTCCCCCACAGAACAGAGATGCTGAAACAGCTACAGAAATAGGAGTGTTTTATTAATTCATTGTCTACATCTATATTCCTGTTTATTTACCGTTTCATAACCAATTCCTGCAGCTTTCTCTAAGGATGGGGTATGGGACTGACTGGGAACGTCACTTTAGCTAAGTGGGCTGCTGTATTCATATCTGCTGACAACAGTTTGCTCTTTTGCTTTGACAGCGATGTGTGATGACAGCTCTTTATTGATAAGGCAGAGCAGAAGGTGCAGTGCAATTGAATCTGGGAAGTGATAAGAGAGAAGGGAGGCAGCTTTGAGAAGAGGCTGTAAAGCAAAGGCATATGTGCTTAGATTTTGCTTGATGCCCTGCCATCATACAAGTTCCTCTAGAATATCCTCGGTGCTGTGGTGTAGGATAATCAGTGCTTACCCAGAGGACTTAGCTGTTCAGGAACTTTATTTTTATACATTTAAATTAAAAAAACAGATATTTTTATATCTGTAAATTAAAAAAAATAAGTACTTGACTTCTCAGAGTCAGAATAAGAAAGGGTATTTGATACCCATGGCAGTTCACTAAACATCTTCTTCAGCCTGTGGATGAGTAACCCAGCAGTTGTTAGGAAAACCTAATGCAACCCCAAGCCTCTCCAAAAAGGACAGACTAAGTAGGTAATAGCTTTTAGTTTACCCTGAGACGCACTGCTCCAAACTACATTCATCTGCTGATGCATGTCCACGCCCATGGGATTGGTACGAGCTGTCTGTGCCACCTTGAGAAATCACCAGGGCTGAACTCTGCCTGCCGAGGGCAGGCTCAGGCCCCTGCGTCCATCAAGGGCACTGCGGTTCTGCTGCACAGCACACAGGCTCCAAAGCCTGTCCAAAGAGATGGTGCACACCCTTGGAGATTATCCCAGCTGTCCTCTCCTGTTGTAGACAGCCTGTGGCCAGTTAAGCACGTACCACTGACTGAGACACTGCGAGAGGGGAAGGATAAAGCAGGCAGACTTCTAGGTGCCAGTGGCACATCTCACACAGCTCTGTCCTGGTCAGTGTGGGAGAGCAGCTGGAGACTGAGCTCACCTCTCTCCAGCAGGTCAGACCCAGCAGCTCTTGGGACTTCTGAGACTTCTTTAGTATCCTGGCCTTTATCGTCCTCCTTTGGCTCCCACTGCCAAGCACTGTCAGTGCAGTAGACAGGATTAGACACAGCTTTGATCTGACCTCCTCACAGCATTCCTTGAATATTCAGGGCCAAGGACCTATATTTGCCTGAAACAGCAAGAGGAAATGTGTGGAGGCTGCAGCATATTAACAACCTGAACAGAAAATTCATCTACTTACACTTCTAACCAAGCATGAGGTGGGATAAATAAGGCGGGTGCTAAACAGTAGCAGATTGAGCCTGAGAGTGAGAGACAGCAAATCTGGGTCCTCTTCTCAGTGCTCCCTGTGAGCTCGACCAAGTCAAAACCTCCTGCCATCCATGACACCCAGGTGTGCAAGGCAGGAAGATGGGAAATCATAGTCATTGCATGTGATGGCACTAGGTGGGAGCAGGGCAGTGGTGCTGTCCCACAGACTGCATGGGTGAGGTCACCACTCACCTGGAGAGGAAGGTAACACACAAACACAAGGTTGCCCAGTCTAAGGAAGCAGTTTCACATACAGACTAGCAATTTCAGCAGAGAAGAGACTCAGACATTTCAGGATAATAACTCTACAGCATCCATGGGGTGAGGCCAAATTAGAGTGCTGTAATGGTGTATCACAATCTCTCCCACCCCTGTTTCTTGTTCTTATTACTCCCCTCTTTTTCCAGAGGTGATTTATCACTGCCAGGTAACTGATTCCAAGTTTGTGAGTCTTTTTTCTATTTTATATTTCATGCAATTAAAAAACATTTTCCTAACCCCCAGCTTAGGACTGTCTTTGCCGTTTTTCTCTGCAAAGCTTTAAGAATATTTGTGACCTAGAAGCCTGATCCATAAAGCTGCTGAGCACCAGAAGCCTGGAGTCTTCACAGGAGTGAAGACTCAGCACTTTGTGTGATCAGCTCACATGCAGGTATTCAGTGACCAGGCAGGGTCTGGCTCTGGTACCACTGCATGTGCTGAACAGGCACTGGAATCACAGCGATTATTTATGAGTGAGGCTTTGCAAAGAAGGCAAAAGGCTCCTTTCTGGCGGATCTCATTAAACTGTAATGACCACAGAAACTTTGTGGAGATAGGCTTATGTCAGCTTGAAGAACTGATTTGATCTTTAGGTACACAGATATACATACCTGTATCTAACAGTATTTTCTTATGATCTGATAAATCATAGCACTTGTAATAATATCGAGGGGGAGGTTCAAATGACACAAAACCTCATATGACAATATTGCATGCAGCTACATTAACCAATAACCACTCTGAAGTATTAACCCAATGCATGCAGTAATGCTACCTGAGCATGGGTTTACAGAATGCATGCAGAAGGTCCACACATAGGGTATTTTTAAACTATTGGTTGGTATCTTCTATGGAATATTTTAAAAGTACTTTGCACCTGCCAAACTCAAATATGAGTTGTTCATATTATTTGGAACAGGCTAGACCAAAAGCAGAGCCCTTTTAAAATCACATCCTTAGAAATCACTTTGTGTTGTGGATTTCATGTTTGCTTCAAGTATTTAATTAATAACAGACATCTGTAGTAACAGTTTTTGCAGACATGTTTTAGTATCCTCTCAAGAATTAAAAAGCTAAATTTGCACAGCTTTCACAGCAAAGATGGGTGTTTGGATTTTCACATTTTCTTCTCTAGTCTAAACCACACAGCACAAACTAGAGAGACAAAAATCCCAGAATCGGTGGAAAAACTGTTGTCTCAGACTGTGCTCTCTTACCATGGCCAGGCTTTTCAAACTTGCCCAGTAGCTCTGAAAACAGCTCAAGGTTCAATGTCTTATTTGAAATACGTAGATGTAAAACTTCACAAGATCTGAATATCTGCTACCTCCAGCTGAAGACTCTTAACTCATCTGAAACCTCAGCATACGGAGCTAACCTAATGAGCCAAATTTAGAAAACCTGGGCCTGAAAAGGAGGACCCTGACAACACCAACAGAGCAGCCAGGTGATCCTAGGAACACCCGGGACAAAAAAGCCACCATGGCAGAAATAACAACTGATATAATTACTAGCAGACATTGTCTGTTGGAGCCAGTGAGAAATGGAGCAAAACATAAATTGGTTGTAGATCTCTTTTGCCCAAACATGCATCCGTGAAATGAGACATATTAGTTATTTTGCATGAATAACCTGCACAGTTGAAAAAAAAACCATGTGATTTCTGGTCACCAGTGTTGTCAGCTTAGCAGTCTGTACAGTGAATTTATGTAATAAATGTTTATAATATGCCAAGTATTCACAGACAAAAATGATAAGACAAAATGCACTGCACGTTGTGAAAAAACTGGTGGATATGCAATACAGTATTATCTACTTATTCAAACCTTACCTAGGCTAGAAGTCAGATTCCTTCATTGTAGTTCTACTGGTTTTGGACTGGTGAAATAAATCAGGAAAAAAGGAGTGCCAGGCATAAAGAGATCACTGACACTTTGGACAAACCTAGGCAAAGTGAAAAACAGGCATGACACAGGATCCACGGGAAGTTTCAGAGCCTCAGCCCACAAAGTGAAAGGCATTCAACAAGGGAGAGACAGAAGGAATCTAAATTTTCCTAAAATATGCTGTAACTTTACAAATGCTTGCATATGTGACAGCCCATTGAGCAAGCTTGCATGGTCAAGACTTGATGTGCTTTGATCTTTTTTCCCCTTCTACATTTACAGAATGCCATCAACATTGGCTAAACCTTTAATTTGAATAGCCTTTTTAATATCAGTAAGCTATTGTAAATTCAGAAAAATGAAAAAAAATTTATAAATATATTTTATATATCAGAGTATAACATATCTAGAGCGAAATAAAACTATATCGTTTTGAGAGGCATTCTGTGTGGCTTCTTCTATATGCTGTAAACTGTTTGAAAAAAAAAAAAAAAAAAACAACAACTTTGCAATCTTGCATCAGTTCTTTTGGCTTTATTTTTAAGCCAACATACGGGAAAGAAGAGATTACAGGGTTGGCAGACACTTTCACCCCGGGCCATCTGAAGAGCCCTGCTGCTGCACAGACCCTGCACTGCTCCCTTCCCTCCCGGTGCCAGGGGGAAGTGCCAGTGCCAGGCCTGGCAGGGCGGGCGGTGGGTGCGGAGGTGGGAGCTCAGCCCGACACCTGAATGTTTACATTCCGTTACCGAGGCTCATACTGACCCAGATTAAGAGTCTGAATGTAAGAACAATACGGGGTAAAAGATCAGTTTCTTACTACAGGTTACTCTGCCTCTGTATACTTAGTGCATTATCAGCTGTGTATAATACTAAACACAGACCTATAGTTTTACTGATGCTTTAATTTGGTGTTTCCTTGCACTGCTGTTTAAAATAATGTTTCCTCAAAGACAAAATAACAACAAAAAAAAAAAGGATGATGTGCATATTGGATGTGTTAAATTTATTAAGGTCATAGACGACTATTTGCAGAGCACCACACTTAATGTAGTATTTTTGTACTGTAATGGAAGCATGCCTTCCTTGGGTTCTTTTCCACATATGAAATTGTATTTATTTACCTGTATTTATAACTGTGCGATTTTTAAATATGTTTTAAAAATAAACTTTGTCTGTGGCTTCAAATATTTCAAAATCACTTTTCAATTTGAGAATGGTCTTGACTACAATTACATGAACTGAAAGGAGGGACCTACATCTCCAACTGAAAGAAAGGATTTTTATAATGAGGTCCCCTATCCTATTGTTTGCTTCTCTGCTTAAAAATTAAGCCCAGAAGATGCTTTTGTTCTCATTTTTCATAAATTCATTGCTACTCTGAGGCAGAGTTATTTTTAGAACTTATTTTTATTTCAACATGTTGATCAATTATACTTACAACTGGAATTTATATCAGCTGGGGCCTGGCCTTCTACTAAAGGAGAAAAGGGAACAGACATTAAAAACACGCTAACTCTTGGGATGAAAGTAATTGTGGGCTCTTGACACTGGTGTGTTTTGCCAGGAGATACACAGGTTAGTTTAGTCCTTACTGCTCAAATGTACCAACAAAGCAGCAACAGGGATACCCATGAGTTACGTGCTCGGTAAGGAACCCAGATCAGGAACACAGCACTGTCATCTGACGCCAAAGACAGTTGTTGGGAGAAAAGCATCAGTACCAAATACACATAAAAAACTGGTCAAAAAATCAGGGAAGGATCCTGGTGAAGACATCTGCAAACACAATCACCCACTCCTCACCAGCTGTCAGTCACGCAGCATCTGTCTTCAGTAATTTTATGGCATTTCCCTTCCACCACAGCTGTCAGCACCTCCCTTATTCATGTGAAGCTTGTAGTACACCTGAGGGACAGAGGTGTTACTTCCCACTTTAGGTGGGGGGAGAAGAGTGTGGTTAACTTGTGAGTTATCCAGTACCACCTCCCACAAACAGTCTGCAAAAAGCTAGCAAGTACAAATCCTACACAGGGGATTCTTGGATGAAGAATTCAGCCTTTAGTTTGCACAAGGAGCCACTCTCCCACCTCTGCCAGCTGCTACAAGTGGTGTGAACGGTGTGGTGTGACTTGCCATGGTCACAAAGGACATCTGTCATAGAAAAGAGACCAAAACAGATCATTAAATTTGGATTTCAGAAGCTGAACCAACTTTACATTTCTTATCATTCTATGTGTCACATGTCCTCTATTTCCACATCAGGAAGTGTCACTCAGAACCCGGCAGATTTACCCCTTACCTCTCCTCCGGATCCTGGTTCCATGATCCTATAAAAAGTAGAAATGCTTGTCATCCTCAGTCTTCTTTTTTTTGGCCTATTCTTTCACCTACCAGACTCCCAATGGTCACATTGCTTTGTAAAGTCCTTACACATGAGAAAAACAGACTTCTCCTTTACTGAACAGTAGATGAAATTTCCAAGTGGGTATGAGAAATTATAGACCATGATAAAGCAGGAATTTGGGGTGAAATGGCAACACTGTTCCACACAAACATCGCCAGCTCTTGTGATCAAAGAACATCAACTGGCTTAAAAGTCAAAAACAAAAAATCAATCTTGACTTAAATCCTATTTTCTATTTTTGCCTTAGTTTATATCTACTCAGGGCTTGGGGATTTCTCTCTTTTTCAATCTGCGAAATGCCAGGAGTCACAAGAAATCAAGACTCTCACAAACCTCTCTGTTCCCTCTGCAGGTTCTTTTTTTTAAGTAAAACACCAAAAGAGACCACAAAGAATAAGAAAACAGGTAGAATCAAAACACATTCAGTCTATTTCTCTTCAGACAGGAAAGAAAGAAGCAAGAATCCACACAGTCACCACATGTGAGAATATTTCTTTTTAATTTAAAACAGTTGCAACAATGTCATTCACAACCTTTCTCATCTTGGACAAATACTCTCCAAAAAGTTAACAGTGCTCCAAGCAAACAACTCTGAGTGGTGCAAAGTAAACCAGGACAGACCTTTCCAGGATACAACAGTAAAACCACTGAGGAGTGAGTAGAAATCAGACACTGATCTCAGTCATTAAGGTAGGAAAGGTGATGGGGAAAACAATAAAATGTCCAGTTACACATTTTGCATAGTCATTCAATGCATGAAAACAGCAAAGAAGATAAAAATGGCTGCTGCCAGGATGGAGAACAAAAGGAATGAATTGGAGAGGCTTCTAAAGCAATCTAATGAGCTCTGGTTGCATCCATAATTCCAAACGTGTTCTGTGACCCAGTGGAGGCTGCCTGAACCAAAGAACTGGGCTGAGGCTGGTTTCAGTTCCACCAAAGTGAGGCAGAGGTAATGCCACTGAACCCAGTAGAGTTTCAAGAGATGGGAGTGCAGAAACGTCTACACTTGTAAAGCCACACCTCTGAATAAATTAACTTTTATTCTAAACAAGTAGAAGTTGTTGAGTTTTATTTCCCTCCAATTTCCTAACCTAAATGCATCACACATAGGAGTAAAAATCAGTCTGAGAAATAAGAGAATTATTCACTGCCAAGTCCTGGCTTGCCATAATTCTCAGGTTAGATTGTCTCAAACAGCTCACAGTGGTTTTTCTTCCTCAGCACACTGAACTCCCCAGCAGCTCTTCCAGCATCCAGACACAGGGAGTGTGCCCAGGTTGTGTACTGAGGCCTGGCCCAGCACAACTCAGCACATATAAATTTTAGCAGGCAAAGCCTGATAAATTAGTTGTCTATTCAGTACAGTCTGTTTGAGTGTGGTTTCTGCATGATAAAGTTAAAAAAACCCCACAAACCAAGATCAACAAACAAACAAAACACAACCCCAAAACAAAACAAAAACAAACAAAAACCAAACAAACAAACAAAAAAGACAAAAAAAAAAAAAAAAAAAAACACCACAAGGGAAAAAACCAAACAAACAAAACCTCAAAACCAAACCAAAACAAAAACCAACAAAACAAACTCCTCTCCCCCACATTAGGCTGAAGAGTCAGGAGTTTACATCCTGCTCCTCCTGATTCAAAATGTTCTTCACATATATTCCATCACAAAAGGGAGACAACCAGCAATTTGAAAAAGAAGGGAAGCCAGTGCCTTGGAAGGGAAAAAAATAATGCCTCAAACAACTGACTGAAGAATTCCTAACATATTTCTAACTACCAAGTTTCGGAAGTGCTGTAATCCCTTCCCCTAAACTGCTCCCCGCACTCCTGACCAACTTGGTGGGTTCGGGTAGGCAGAACACCAGCCATGAACTGAAAAGAACTTCCAGGAGCTGAGCTGCTACAGCTCCCTTACCACAACCACCCAAGGGCTCTCCCCTTTCAGTTACTGTTTCCAGTTTATCTCCTGCCAGCCTTCCAAGTGTGCCTTGTGACATCAGGCAGCCCCATAGCCATTACAGTTTTAGGATGCACCAGACAAATAGTTTGCAATAGTCCAAGCTCCATCCTTGATCCTACAAGACCAGCCATGCTTCCAGTTTAATAATGAACATGGGAATTACTCTGTTGGCCTTTATTTACCCACCGTTTCTAAATAAAAAGGCAGTGGCCACCAGATTTTGTTAGTTTATAAATAGCCCTTTAAGTTCATGAGGCAAGAGGGAAGCTGTTGTGCCGAACTTCCTTGGAATATAACTGTGAATTAAAAAAAAAATACCAAAACCAAACACATTTTTTAAAAAGAAAAAAGGGGGGAAACAGAAAGGCCTTTTCTCCTTTTTCTACTGCCAGAATGAAAAAACACGTAGATATACAGAAGTTTTGCTCTTTCACTTAAAATAGATGATGTATCACTGCATAATTTGCTGATCCCATTTTCAAATCTGCCATTTTCTGGTGAAGTACACAACTATCTAAAACCTGGAAGAAGGAAAAAAATTACTGGCAGCTTTTATTTCATCCAGAACTGGTGGCTCAATAATTACAAGGCAGCTGAGTCTCACAGGGGACACTTATTAATATGCTAGGACACCACGATTCTGTGTCAATAAGAGCACTAAATGCTGGGAGCTTTCCCAGCAATTAGGCACCTTTACACTGTAGAGAATTATTGCACTGGAATTTGTCTCCAAATCTTTTAAGATCAAAAACTGATTAGAAAAACAACAGTGTTTTTTGGCTCTGCGTGAGAAACTTTATGATCAGAGGGAGAACAATTTTCCCCCAAACACTGGGAAAAAAATAAAATACCCTACTCATAACCAGATATTTGGGTTCTCTTCTGTAGTGTGTAGATGCCTGAATTTTTGCTATTAAACTTGTAGGAACTGACTGCAGAGAAAATGTAATTTCCTTGGCTCTCCTCCACTCTGTAAGGAAGAGGGTTTTTTGACTGTTGCAATTTATTTTGAGGGCTCAGTAACATTGTACAAGGCAAGTCCAGCAACAGTCTCTAAGCCATGGCCAACACTGTGAACCTTTGGGGTATTTTTTGGAATCATGAAAGGTTTCACACTCACCATTGTAATTTTTCTAGAATTAGCGTGTTCAAATATAATTTAAAAGCCCACATATATATTCTTGATTGTGAAACAAACTGAAATAACACCAAAAAAACCAAAAACAGACAGGAAAAGGCCAGCTCCTACCTACCCACCCCTTCAACCCTGCCAGAGACAGCAAACCCCTTTCAGAACATGTCTGTTGAAGAGATCAGATTATTGGTGCGTTTGCATGCTTTAAGAAAGCTGAAATATCAATTCAAGGTTTTTTGTTCTTGTTGGGTTTTGTTGTTTGTGTTTTTTAATGGGGAGAGAGAGGGGCAAATCAATAAATCAGCAATTTTACTAAGCAATCTCCCCCGCTCACAGAGGAAACTCAATATTTAAACAAATAAAAGCAGATTTTCACTGTGAATACTTTGTCAGGGAGTTGATTTCAGCTGGAATATGAGTTGTCTAGATGCAAGTTTCCCTGACATAAATATAACAGGACATTAAACCCTTCCTTACCTCCTCCATATGAAAACCAAATTTAAATAATAGCCTTGCCTTTCCTGGGGGTATGAGTTTAATTTCATAGTCAGAAAGTCTGCTTCTTTTAGCAATCTGTAATCCTGTATCTGTTGGAAGAACTTGCAAAATGAACATTCAAGAGAAGATGAAGAAACCTATGTCTGCAAAAATAAAATCTACTATTTCTCTTTGGCAGAAAATGTACCGGGCACTGACAGGAGATTCCTTCAATCTCCATTAGGCTCTTAGACTTACGCATCGAAAAGGCAAACAAAATAGTATACCACTGAATTTCAACAGACATAACTTCAGCTGACTTTTCTCACTTCAGTAAAAATAACCTCTGAAATAAGACAACCTGCTCTGAACAACAGTCACCCTCTCCCCCCAAATTCTCTACGATTTCCCTGCATGGTCTGGACTCTGGTTGAAAACACGGGCCTCCAGTTACCAAAGACACCAGTGTTTGTTCGTGGCTTTCAACAGATGCGTGGACAGAACAGGCAGGAGCTGGGCTGAACTGGGCTATTTTTGTTCAACATTGAAGCTTCCACTTTCTCCACACACAGGCTGCAAACTCCACCAGTAATCTGCATGGCCTTTACGGTGTATAAATTTAAAACAACGTACTATACAGCACCTAATAGAAATTTCTCATCTAACACTTAAGGCGGCATCAAATGACTGTTTTTTAAATACACTATAAACATCCCATGTTTCCTTTTGCTTTTTGGCAGTCCAAGGGTTAGGGGTCTTTTGTTGGGTTTAGATTTTCTTTTTTATTGTACGCTTTTTTGGGCAGGTTAAAAAGGCTTATGGCTTCTTAAGGCCAGAGAATAGATTTGAGGTCTAACTTGGTATCCTGTGGTAAAAATAAATGTAGCCCAGGTCTTTGGGAGGTCGTTCTGAGGCACAAACTCTGAGGTCATTGTAGATCACCCATCTGAAAGGGAAAAAAAGATGGATTACACTCTGTGTGTATAAATATCATCACTAGTTTATCAGGGACTTCTCAGACACAAACTTCAAAGACCTTAAAATCTAAGATTAGGCATCACAACAAGAACAAAAGATCAGAGAAACAGCCAAAGCAGAGTGTTGGCAGTCAGGAAATGAAAAAGAGGACATATGTAGTTGCAGTCCAAATGAAGGAAAATCAGGGATTCCCAATGACAGATAATGGGAGCATATCAAAATCACAGCCCAGTTCAGCACCACAGTACTAGTAATACCACTATCAGCCCATAGTCTGATGGCTTTCTACTGATGGGAAACAAAAAGAAGTTGGGGATAACTCTGATAAACTAAGCCAGACATAGAACTAATGCCCCAAACTGAAGACATTTGGAACAACAAGCACAGGAGAGCCAATGGTACATTTCAGCACAGGCCTCAGTGGAATAAGAAGCGACTCATCACATCACATCAACAGTCTGCAACAAATTTCATTTCTTTGTTGGAAAATGTATAGAGGGTAAAACACATGCTGTCTGCCGTGAGCACACCCTGTTCTGTAAAGATTCATGCCTCAAACCAGGCATTTGCTTATCCCTGTGCGAGCCTCCCAGTTGCACCCACCTTCCTTCCTTTTTGAGATGACAAACATAGTGGCCACTCATGGTGGATGTTCCCATGTGGCTGATGAACCCAAACAGCTCGTATCCTGTTTTAAGAAATACAAATGGCATCATAAGGTTTCTATTGCTAACACTGAAATATGATGCCGGGGAAACGTTCTTTCTAATAGTGGAGGATCAGTTAAGCACTCCTAACTCATGCTCTGCATCCCCAAACAGAGTTTCTGTCAGCACTGCAGCACGCTCTTGCTCTATCTATTGGTCAGATTCACTGTCAAACATCAGATTCACTGTCAAACGTCAAACCAATCCAAATCAAACTCACACAGACCTGTGCACACACCAGGGCTGTGATCACAGCCCCTACCAGGAAAGAAAACAGCAGTTCACAGAGAGCACCACAGAAAGTGCCAGATATGGAGTTCTTTCTGCACACAAATTAGCCATGCCTGTAAGTGTGCTCACAGATCCCCTACAAATCAAACAAAATTCAGAGGTTTATATTTCAGCGGCCCATAGAAGAAAGGACAGGAAAGAAACTTCTTCCTTTAACACATGGACAATTTTTGTGCCTATAGTCCCTAGAGAACTCAGCACTGGTTCTTGATCCCCACCCATTCACGCCATTCACCCAAATTACCACCAAAAGTAAAAAGGTACCTTCTTTCAGGATATTGCATAAGGGCATGGGCCTGGATTTTGGTGGAGAGGGCTTTCTGGAGCCATTTTACAGAATCATGTTGGTTATCAGGATTTCAGGCACTCAGTAAATGGTCTCAGTCTATAAAGGCTAAGTACCACAAAAAATAATTATTCCAAATTTTTTTTTTTAACCTAACAATAATCAGTGTTTCCCACGTCTCCAAAAGACTTAAGGTTGATATTTATAATGTTAATATAACAGTAGCAACCACAAAACAAAAATCAAATTGTCTGTTAATTATTTTTTCATTTTACATTCAAGAACAGAGGTAGAAGTTTAGAACATACTACAGTTATTAGAACTGGTCACTAAAGACCCTTCAAAAAGTGTTATGTGCTATCCTTATGTCAGCACCACCGCTGAGCTTTTGTACTCCAGTGCTGTTCCACTTACATCAGGTTCCTGGCCTGCTTCACAACTTTGCCTGCTGTACATTAGCACCATCTTGTGGTTTATTTAGAAGTAGTATGACAGAGAATCTCAATCAAAAGAAAGCAAACAAAAAAAAGCAGTACATGCAGGATATAAACTATATCTGACATATTTTGAATAAGGAGCTTGGTTGAAGGGATTATGAAACTGCCCAGCAGACCACAGGAGGACAGAAACTCAGGTGGTCTGTAACAGCAGCGTTGTCTTTAGGATGCTCAGCCTCTGAGGATTTAAACAGTCAAGCTTTTCTTTTATCTTATAGCAACAGAGCAAAAAGTAAACCTAGGCCAGGACAGACTTGTATTGTCTGGTAACAACAAACTGGACTCAGGTTATTCGGTGGGTCCAAGGAAAGAATGTTCTGAGCAAATACAGCCCACAGAATTCAGCAGCCAACAAAGCTGGATTCAACCCCAAAAGCAAGAGTGGAAGTAAATTGTCTGGATCATGTCCAAAGAAGCATAGTAACTACTTTTAAAACAGGAAGGAGCTCTATGAATGGGGCGGGTGTGACGCAACAACGTGATAACCAGTTCTAAGCTGAAGGAGAACTTACTTCCAGGCCCATCTTTGATCCTGGGTCCCTCTGACCCTGTGTCTGCAAGGATATTGGCATTAGCATTGTTCTCCATATCCATCATGTCCAAGGCAGGCTCACTTTCTTCCTCAAGGTCAGGGTGGCTGAAGATCCATTCCAGTGCACGCTCCAAGTTATTGTTCTGTGAGCCAAATAATCAGAAGAGCAGCCTTGAATACATTCCCTACCATCATGCTGCCACTCAACAGTCTCTGAACAGAGTAAGGATCATGTTAACAGCACTTAAAACTTGGAAGGTACACAGTCTACGTCCAAGTAAAGAGACCCATGAACCCAGGTTCTTATCTTGCAGACACGCAGCCTTTAGGCATCCAGGTTTTTTTTCAACTGATAGTAAAAGCAGTTAAGTTTTCCTCACTGTTTTCCACTTCTTTGAGTGAAATGCACAAACCACCTTCCCCACTCGAGAGAAGTCAGGCATCCCACACTTTGCCAGAATAGTTCTGGTGCATCATCCGCTAACTGGATTTTTACACACATTTCAAAGGCATCTGAGCATGCACATGTACAAAGTACAGAACATGAAACAAAACCCAAGTGTTACCAATAATCCATGGAACTCACTGTTGCCTTCAGTGCTTGAATTGCTACATTCCTTTGGAATCCCATGGAAATTATAATTGCAACCATCTCTTCAGGAGGCTGGTTATCTAACCCTGCAGCTCCTAATGCTGCCGCCCCACTGGAAGCAACTTCTCCAAACGCAGGTATAACCAACGGCTCAGCAAAGTCTGGAACAAAGAAATATTCATCAGTTCATTCTTTTGCCTCGTTGAAGTGGAAAGTCAACAAAAAACCACGAACAAACAACAAGCAGGACCTCAAAAGCAGTCCTGAAATCAACATAAGTTCATTTCACTGGCATCATTTAGATGGGACTTAGACGTGTGGAAAGCCTTAAAAAAACCAAAATGAATGTGCACATTACAAAATATCTAGCAGACTGGAATAACTTGGCACATAGCAGAAGTCAAACAACTGCAGGAAAGTAGCACAGATTGGTATGGAAGCAATGATGTCACCAGGATAACAGACAACCCAGAGCATAGATGTAAAATGAACTGATTCCATTCCTGAAAATGTCAGCTAAGCCCAAGTGAAACTCATTCCCCATTTACACAAGCAGCAAAAAAGCCCATGGTGAAGCATGAACTTAACCAAATCTGGAGTTTCCCAGCAAGGGAGTGCTCAGATATACCCAGTGCTGGATCTTTAGCCCAAACTTTGCATGGATGAAACACAGGATGTGGAGAACATCTAGCAGCCCTCTCCATCACTAGATAGCCCAGGTTCTAACTACAGCATGAATGCTCTAGCCTGAGCTAGAGAAGGCTGATATGGAAGAAAAGCATCCAGACCACAGGATTCTTTGTACTTACACTTGATCACAAGTCAGCTTCCCCCTTGCAAGCCCGGACCTAGCCAAAGGGTGGAAACACAGAGCTGGCCCACACCATGGGTGAGGACTGGAGGGTGTACTTCTGGTGTAGCTTAGTTTGTTGTCTTCTTCTAGGCAGAGGACACCACATAATGGTCAAGATCTGCACATCCCAGGAGCAGCTTAGGAAAATTCATTCACACCTCCAGGTTTCCCAGGTGGGGAAGGGGGCCGTTGTTTCTCTGTCACACATTATAAAATTTCTACTGACTGCCAAAATACACAATGAGGAATTGAGTTTAACTTACACCTTCCAGTCACTGACCTGGTTCTTCCATGTGTGCAATGATCCAGTTGAAAGCAACTTCAGCACCCAGGTTGCCTGTATAGTACACAGCTTTCCGACACGCTTCCAAAGGGAAACCCATCTCTGCCAGTTGCATAACTGAAGACTCATCAATATCTAGGGCTACAAGAAAGAACCTTCTAAAATATAAAAGTCTAATTTCATCCACTGTATAATATGTCTTATTGTTATTCAGGGTACCACATATTACAGTACCTACCCCTTGGATTTGGTTTAGTACTTCAATAAACCCACAGCCATAAGCCTTGTACAGAGTATTATAGTGGTTGCTATGGACTTAATAATCTTTTCGCACAGTAATCTACACAGATCCTTAAACTTTGATGAATGACTACAGGACTTTATTTATTAAGAAACCTCACCACTGGATTTCAAGGGGTGAGGAAGTCAGGTGGTGAACTTAGCTAGAAATGGCAGCCAAAAGCAAGCACCTCTCAAAGGCAGGATCTTGCAGGTTAGAGAAACAACAGCTGCCCGATCTATCAGTGCCCACTTGAACTGCATCTCTGAATGACAGATTTAAATTAAATCAGTGTCCAGAGGGAGCAAGGATCAAGCAGCTGTGACCCCCCAGAACTGCAAGATCCTTCTGAGGAGCAGCAGATGAATGAGCAGGTCTTATTCTGGCTACACCGATGCTACTATAGACTCCTTTTTAAGAGAATCCTGCACATGTGGAAGTAAATGCTGAACAAGTACAGAAATCAGCTGTTATTTAGAAGCATGCAGGGCAACATTTCATGCATCTCTATGATGAGAAGCCATTAGCTGAGCAAAAGCATGACAATCTTTTTAAGCAGCTGAAATACCAGTCTGAGAAAAATGAGATACGTACATTCCATGAAATGGTTCGTCATACGATCTGAAAATTAATCGGAAAAAGAGACAGGGAAAAGGACTTATACGAAGGTTAAGTAGATCCATATGTGAAAAACAACTCCATAAAATTCATAGAAACATTTGACCTCATAGAGACATGGCACACTCACCCTTACATCCCCAATGTTTTTGCCATGAATTAGAGCAGTAATTTCCCAAACTCAGTCCAGAGCAAAGTGTCACTGGTACAAAAACCAGCAGGAAATAAAGCTGATGGTTGACCTAAGCAAGAATCTGTTTTGTTATAAAGTACCATCAGCCACCACCTGGGTTTAATGTCACACTATAAAGGCATCATTTTACTTGCCATAAACCATTTTGTTTTCCAGAGAAACCCAGGGAAGGAGGAAGGAGAATATTCTAATATTCTTGTTTCTGAACTTTAGCATAAAAGGAACAGTATTTAAGGGGGAAAAAACCCAGCATAGGATGTTATTCACTCCTCTTTCTTTCTGCTCTAAAAATAATTTAGTTAGCTGTTTGACATCATGTCCTTGAGACAGAGGCTTTTTTAATGGGCTGTACAGCCACATATATCCAGAGAAGAGGACAATGCATGCATGGGCAGCTGCTAGGGGTCTAAAAATTCTTTTATTTTAAAAATTAATAACATTTTTAATCTTAATCTATGCCTGCAAAGCTGTTATTTTAAACTGTGGCCCCTTGTGCGTAAAGTATTGTTCTCTGAATTCATCAGTTCTGCAGACACGATGTGCTTGTTGTGCCACGTGGAACCAAAGTGTTTGGAATTATGTAAGTCAAGTCTGTGACTAAGGAGAGGAGCATCTGCTCAGAACTGTAACACTAAAATCCTACATCAATAATTGCAATAAAAGACAGATTTTTGAACTGCTTCTGAGCAGGATATACTGGACCATATATACTGTGTAAGAGGGAGTACACAAGAACCAAGACATTGATATAGGTAGAGGGCCTCCCAAACTACTTTATCACCAGGTTTTAGACAAAATTTAGTACAAAACAATAACAGTTTAGTAACACCTCTTATGCAAATGTAAGGATCAAATAGATTAATGCTCCATCCCACTTCTGACACCTGTCATGAGACCCAGGGCAGGACTCTGAGACCAAGTCCTTTGCACCAAACCCTGGGAAGTGGACAGTGACTTTACTGCAAGGGATTCATGGACATGATCTGAAGGTTATTTGGAGAGAGTCCAGAACAGCAGCATCCGTTATCAAACCTTCTAGTGGAAGGTGCCCCTGACCATGGCACGGGGGTTGGAACTAGATGACCTTTAAGATCCGTTCCAACCCAAAAGAGCCTGTGATTCAATGATAAACCCTGAAAACATCAAAGCAGAAAAGCTGGAAGAACTGGGGCTGTCTAGTAGGAAAGAAAAAAAGGCTGTGGGGTGCTGTAACAGTCTTCAATGACAGAAGCACAGAGCTGCTTTTCTGTTCACAGTCCCAAAATGTGAAGATTAAAGGGAAACCCTGTGTCCTAAAAGGAGAGGGGAACACATGAGACAGTAAGCCCGTAAATACCTTTTGGGTCATCGGGAATAACAATGGGAGGGGCAATGTCTGGAAGTTCCTCTTCTCCTGGCTGGAGCCCCCTGGCCCGAAGGTGGCTGATATCCAGGAAATCTGGCATGTCTATAGAAACATCTACGAGAGCAGAGAAACAGGCCTAAGCTTATGCACCCACCAAAATGACCTTGTGCTGTAACCTACCGCTTGAGAGGGGGACTCTGGTGCTCAAGGTACAAGCACAGACAGGATTCTCCTTCTGAAAACAGTTGAGACATTTGGAACACTAAAACAAGTCAACTAGGAGGTCAGATTACATGAAATTGTTTTAACTCCACAGACCTGGTTCAATTTGTCATAAAAGGAAAGAAAGGATCTTCACAGTACAAACTTAAGAGTCAAGTCAGGTCCCCATTAGAGACCAAAGAGTGTACACCTTATCCATTATCTTGGATAGAATAAAAACCAGGCAAATATAAAAAGCACATACCAAGCTTTTTGGGTATCCAATCAAGGCCAAAGGTGAATTTCTTTATCTGCACCACTAAGTACTCAGGAAACGAAGCAAAACGGGAAGTCCTGGCAAGGACAAGAAATACAATTCTTTGAAACAAGGCTACAAAATCACAAGGAGCACAGATTTCAGAACCTCATGCTGAGATAAACTACTGCTAGTTGATAGACAGGATGAAATTCTAAAATGTGAACAAAGAATTAAGCTACAAGCATTTAAAGTTCAAGCTCTTAACAACCAGACTGCATCACCTCTTGGAGGCTGACAGTTGAGAACAATTGATTTCCTGCTCAATTCATCATTACAGCTCTTGTCAGGCTTGATCTGCACATCACATTTATATGCCCCGACAATAATACAACACCAAAACTCACTATGCTTTTGCCTGTTCCTCTCTGCATCATGTCCAGGTAGCAAGATAAGCACAGAGCACAGATTTTAACAGGCAACCAGACATACACTTACTTAACTCCTGCAGATTTTGCTTGAAGGGCACTACTCCAGAAATCCTCTACGTTGCTGGGTTCAGAAAAGGCCTGCAGACATGCACTAAATGGGATCTTGGCACGGACAAGTTCTGGTGGAGGTCTCCTTGCAGCTTCTGCTTCTCGCCTCTTCAGTTCATAGGCAATTAATTCATCTGAGAAATATGCACAACAATAATGAATATTGTCATGGTTGTGTGTTCCTCACCAGGCTTATTTTTGAAAGTTTTAGAAATGCAAAAAAAAACTGCTTAGCAATAAAACTTTTACATGGCTTGAACTAGACAGCTAATCTTTCTGTCAGGAGCTACACTTATGGACACATCTCTATTTTGCAGGGGTTTGTTCATGGTGAAAACGCAGAACTGGAAATGCCAGGCAACCACCAGTGAAAACCTTGCCATGACAGTCAGAATCCAGTGTGAATAGTAACACCAACTACTCACTTTATCAGCTCAATCTGAGTTGGAAAGTTATTGCTGTCTATCTCTGTCATCTGACTATCTGGACAGGACAGGATTATGTATGATCTAGAAAAAGTCCTGACACTAGCAAGCTGAGCAGTGCCATATGGCAAATTTATAAACTAATCTATCTTCTGAGTCATTACCTGGAAATAACATGCTCTTTTATAAGCAACAGAATCATCACTGACACCAATGAACAAAGATTGCAAAGTTATCCTGAACTTACTGTCCAGTTCAAGGAGTTGTGGGCTAGGTGAAAAGCAGTAGGTAAACTTCTCAGCTTTGTGCTACTTCAAAGGATCTCATCAAACAATCAAAATACTTCCCTCTGGCTATAAGGTATTTTACATATTGAGCCTATGTATGAAACCAGAGACGCATCCCCGTTCTAGTGTTCCTGTGATGTCCCCTTCACTTCTACCTCAAGCACACATTTATTGTTAGTCTGCAAGACTCTTCACCACTGATTGCAGGGGCAACCATGATTTGTCAGTGCCTCTCTCCTGCTTCCGAGTTTTCAAGCCTCCTCAGCCATTATTTCCTATAAAAACAAGTGTCCTTTTCCAGAGAGCTTGTAGGTATCAAAAACCCACTCCAGTTTATTAAATCAACATCCAATGCTTCATCCTCCTTCCCTAAAGTCCAGGATATCCAAACTGTGTATTTTAACTTTACAGATGACAAATCTATCTTATACCCCCATACTCTATTATCATATTAAATCTTATCATCTGCTGCTAACAAATACAAAGCCAATTCGGGGGGGGGGGGTGTTGGTTTGGGTTTGGGGGGGGTTATGAGTGTGATATTTATTAGCTAGCATGTTTCTTTTTTATAATGAAGTTAGTTTATAAGGACAAAGGAGATTCATTCCTAATGGGGATCTTTGGTCATACACGTGACCCCTCTGCCCCCGCAACACACACACAAGCAAGGGCGAACACACTGTGCTACAAGTGACGTGGCACATCCCTGGGTCAAACAGACCAGTTTCTTTCCTTACCTTTGTTTGTTGCTGCCTCCATGGCAACAGGTAACTGCATGATATAGTCCACCCTCTCGGTGTAGCGGACCTTCCTGGACTGGCAGCACTGCGTGCGCTCCTCCACCAGGAACCGGAACACATCACTCGGGTTTTCTGAGCCCACAGGGTTCCTCTGAAAGGAATATTTGACCCAATCACTTATGTGATGATCATTAAAATGACCAGACAGGCCCAAAGGCTGCTGGTTCTTTTATGGCAAGCACAAAGACACCGATTTAGCGCCCAGATCTGGCAGCTTGGCTTGCATTGGGTTGCACGCAAAAATCGTGCACCCACAGAGAATAAACTGAAGTCCACAGTGTCTGCACCCACAGCAACATCTTTCTACCCAGGAACTTGCAGAGCATGTACCTAATGAACCTGACTGAGTCAAGGTGAACAGAAGAAGGTAGGGAGGTGGCAGGTTGCAATAAAGAGAGAAAGCTCAGGTAAATAACACGGAGCATCCTTTCAGCAAACAGAATTTCTCCCACCACTCTGAACCCTCACTGAAACAGAACAAGCAACTTGTAGTTCATTATCCAGATGGGAATGTCGAACAAATAATATACCTCCTCTTTGTTGTTCATGTTAATGCCTGTTATCAGCCAAGAAACAGAGAAGTGTCTTCTAACCACCCTATAATCAGTACATGCATTTTGGGATGTGGAGCATGATGCATGCAAATGTGAGTAACTTCATCTAGAGACTGTAACACATGAATAAACACCCTCGATTCTCAGGGAAAATGGGAAAACGAGGGAGGAAGGGTAGACAAGAAATGCTTTACATCAAAGCATGTATTTGTAAATTCCTTTTCAGAAAGACAGCATTAAAATTCACAGTATGGTTCTTAAACACACAGCACTGAGCTGGAGCTCAGTGGAACTTAAGGTTTTATACTGAAATATTCATCTGACAAACAGTTACTTTGTTTTCAGCAGGGGAGTCCTTCCTCCTGTGATTCAACGATGTAGAGCTGGGATTTTTAAAAGAGCCGGACAGGGTAATTGATTTGCTCCCAATGATTACATGAATTAGGAATAAAAATAATAATAATAATAATACCCAATTCATTAATATTCCATGATAGACTTCAATATGGTAAGCAAACAAATAGCATGTAACCATAACACAAACAGCAATTTAAAAGGTCACATATGTTTACAAATCTTATATCCTGTACAGAGATGCTTGACCTCTTTATATCTCTTACAGTTTCTCTCAGCAGCATTGGCCCTGTGCATGGGCATGCAAGAGTGAAGTAAAGAAAAGGGAGAATCAAAGAAACAAATGTTTCCAAACCAAAATTAATTTCCATTAGTGCCATTTTCTACATATCCAAGGCCTAATGCACTATAATTAAAAAATTAGACCCTCATATAACATATTTGCCCTCATTTGCTAATATAACCAAGGAAAAGAAGAAGCAATTGTGATTTTCTCACCTCTACTAGATTTATAAGGTGTAGGAAAAATTCCTGTGCGTCTTGTTGTCTATTAGAGGAAAATTCTGGGTGGCCTTTACTTATAAAAGCCTTAAACATTCTGGGAGATATTCCATTGCGTTGAGGCTAAATAAAACAAAGAGAAAAATTTTAAAGAAATACTTTTATTCAACCCTGGACCAAATATTCCAAAGTCACTCCACTAGATCTACCTATGGCCCATTTCTGCCACTGGAAAAATTACAGTTTCCGTTTCATTTAGTTTTGCATTTTAATAAAAATGGGGAGGGCTCTGAAACATGATTTGGGGGGTTTAGAGTATGTTTTCTGACTTAGTTTCTACAGTGCTCACTCTACCTGTCATAAGGCATTTGCAGGTTAAAAGAGATTATTGAAGGTTTGCTAAAGGTTAGTAGTTTTCAGAAAGGTGTTGGTCATGTTGAAAGACCATAACTTACTGCCTTTAGCCTTTCAGTAGGAAACTACCCTAAATCAGAAAATCTCTTGCTTCCAAGAGAATCCTAGTTTTGACTTTCTCATCCTCTGTGCTCGTTTAAGAAGACTCCCCCAACCATTCCAGATCCTCAAGACAACACTAGATATTTTGCCATTTAAGTAACACTTTTGAAGGGGTCAGAATCTTTTACTCAGATTTGCTCTCATCCTCCACGAAACCAAATAATTTTCAAGGCTGTCCAAGCAAAAAGTGTAACTCTCAGAGGCTGTTAAAAACTCTGTCAATCTCATTCATTACTAGAGTTGCACTATCATACCAATATAAAAATAGAAAAAGCAGCATGAAATGGAAGGCACAAAAAAAGCACACTAAAAGAGAAATACTGTATTCTTTGTTTTAATGAGGTAGAATATTCCTAGAACCACTGAAACCAGTGGGAGATTCTCAGTTTTAATTCTTTTTTAATTTCTGGCAGTACACTAGTCACCACATTAGCCCAAGATGTTCCTTAAAGGCTGTTGTCAAGGGAGAGAGTCTCAGTGTTGCTTGGACAAAGAGATGTTCTAGGGATTTCTGAATTTTAGGTTATGTTTGCTTCAGTGTCCTCAACTGCCTTCCATCAAAACTAGGACTGGGGAGAGAAATGCATCAACTAGCTCACATTACTATATACCAGGCTTCTTCCTGTGCCAGAAGCAGGAATATGGCACACTCATCCTGCTGTATAATGCAGTGAGTTTGGAATCAAGCCTCGTTTACACCTATAAACTTTGAACAGGAAGAAGAGAAACATGCTATGTGTGACAGTCTATAAAAGAGGATGGAATCTTGCAATCTAAACCCTTTCCACCTCAAGGACACCAAAAAACACCCCAAAGCTAAAGCTCTAAACAGAAAATCAAGTAGTAGCTGATGACCCTTTAGGCCTTCAGCCTCTTTTTAATGTTAAAGTGGGTCCAAGAAAAATGCTGCCATTTCCAGGCTAAACCCCTGTGGTGAAAAATTTCAACTCCACAGTACCATGAATATTTATAGAATACCTGGCATACTTTCCCCATCAACAGTTGCAAAACAGTTCAGCTAAATATAGATTGTGCTGGACCACTGCAGATCTCATATGAATGCTTCTACAAGCAACAACTCCCCAAAACTTTGGATGAGTTCCAAAGGCTCAGAAAGCTAGAGAACTTCTTTGCATGTAGGAGGGAATAAAAAAAAGGAAAGGAAAAAAATAAAATGAGTAATTGATTTTATAGACACAAAGCAGAAGCACTTAAAAACATGGAAGGCCTAAAATTCTCTCCAGTTATATTTATTTAAAAAGTCATTACAACTCTCTGAAAGACAAAATAATATCTCAGTGTATACCAGCATTATTGGTGGGGGCAGGAAGGCACCAAACAAAAAAAAAGCATCCTCAAGCTGAAAAAAACATAGATCCACATTCCCAGAGTGAAGGAATGGAGAAAATATCTATACCTGATTTTTTAAAAATAAGTCTTCAATACAACAAGGAACAAAAGCTGTAAAAGCTGTTTCAAATCCTAATATCTGCTATGAATTGCTTGATAAGGAAGTCATTTGAAGCCTGTAACTTCAACTTTATTAAACTACATTTATGAACAACACAAGCACCGTTAAATGCCAGTAGATGCCTACTACAACCTAACAGAGTTTTATACCATCTGTCATTACAAAGTTCTCAGTATCTCATTGCTAGTAGTGGGTGCAGGTCTAAACATGGAGGTGTAGCTTTATTTGAAGGATTTGGGTCCCTGAACTTCCAGCACATTATTCTTCATTCACATCCTGTCTGTGTTTAGCAAAGCAGGTCTATTAATACACATAATTCAATGTATAGTGAAATCTGTTCCTTAGAGCCAGGGGTGGGTTGGTAAGTTTTGACAAGCAGGATTCATTATTTGTTGTTCCAAAACAATGCATAGCTGCTGTACAAACCAAGGAGACACAGGTCTCTCAGATCATGTAAACTACTCTGTATCAGATGCTCTCTCTGTCCAAAATCTCACTGGTGTTCTGATTTCAGCAGAAATTCCTATATCAATAATTGATAGTTGAAGGTAGAGGAAAACATCTATTTCCATGGAAACCGTCACCATAGCTCTGTGGCAAAAACATGCATCACTTCTGTGGCTCTGCATGGCCCCTCCATCTATATGAAAGCCTCCAACACCACTTAATCTTGCATTACCTAGACAGCTTCTCCAGAAATCAGGTGGAATATTGTCAGACCCTCCCTGGAAAGGGTTCTTTAGCTCTTTATACTTCTTTCTGAAATTTACAGAGGGTTGAGAAGCTTGCTTCCAAATACTCAGGACACGCTGGATTTTTTTTGTTCCTCAGAGAATATAAACATTGGTTGCCAGTTCTGTGAACATTTGCACTCATCACTGGAGCAGCAGAATACTTTATTAGCAGAACCAATGCTTGCTTTAATGCGCTGCACAAATAGAGCCTGACTAATATATCCCTGACTGGTATCCTGCACATTCCACCTTGCTAAGCATCCCATCCATGCTGGACCCACACGTGTTCTTCAATGCCCAGCACCTGTTCCCTTTTCTCAGGATATCACTTTTACCTCGTTACCAAGCTGTACAAACTCAGGCAAATACCTTGTGTTCTTCTTTCATCACCTGCTCAATAAGCTCAGATTTCATGGGTGGCTTAGAGTACTGGCCCGAAAGGAGGCCGTGTCCCAGTTTAGCCCTGCAAGGAAGAAGGTGGGGTGGAAACAAATATGTGAGAAAAACAGAAAAAGGAGAGAAGACTTTTATTTCAAGCAAAAAAGAGGCTTTCTGCTTTTGAGAAAAAAAACATCATTACCTGCAACTAAGTGGGCAAATCTTTCCATTCTACCTGGTGTCATATCTCACTTTCAAGCCCATGAAAGGGTGTTCTTTTGCCCTGCCATTAAGTTATTTAGATTCTATTTAAGTTGACCAAGTAAATAATTGAGGGAACTTACATCTGTGTGTTGAAATCTTGTGTTGGATCAAGAGGAGAGTAGTCAAATATTCGTGGAAGGTTTCCCACATACCTGGGTAGCAAGAACAAAGCAGAAACCTTCAAATACTGCAGCTTAAAGACTCAATCTATCCTTGGTGAGTGCTTCTATCATGCAAAAATAATAGTAAAGAAATTAGGAAACAGACACTGAGGTTTTACTTAGAAGCTTCTAGATGTTAAGGATATGGCACTCTTGTTCATCTGGAATTTAAATTCTATTCCTTGATCCTGAAACGGTTGCACCATGGTGTTGCTCAAAAACACAGCTGAGTTGAGAACCAAGGTACTTTCTACTCCTAACCACCATAAGCAAATAAATTCAAATTTGTATCAGGACGAAAACATGTAAAAAGAGTGTTCCTATTGAGATTCTTCAGAGAAACCATTCTGACACAGCATATACACAGTTCTAGCCAGTCTGCTGGAAAGTGAAGCATTTAGCAGCACACTCTCTGAGCACAAATAAAAGCAGGCTAGGTAGATGTGGTAATACTGAAAGAATACATTTGATTTCTGCCTTGTCCCTCTTACAAAGATCTCCACTACTTTGTTGATTCCAAGTGATCCAGGTAAATCCCAGGACCATGTTTTGGAAAATTACCTTCCTTGATAAAACTTATTTTGATATTAATCAGCAATGGAGGCAGAGGAGCTGGACCCTAATGAATCTACAGACTGTACTCCATATAGCTAACAAAGTAAGCAAACACAAGTTTTCTCCCTCTTCTTCTCCAGAAGGCAATTCTAACATGAAAATCTGGCAGGCTTTCCAAAATCTAAAAGCTTTACTTCCAGCACATGCACTACTGATGCTGTGGAATGAAAGGGCACTCTGAATTTTATTTCAAACCACAGACTGTCCTTTATAATAAGGCATCTCTCCTTGGAGTGATGTGTTCAGTTTTGGTCAGCAAGAGTATTTCATGTTCTTCTATTGTGCTTTTGTCCTCTTAATTATTCAGTGGAAGAATAGGTTTACACTACCCTTTTCATGATTTTTTTAAATTTTAATAAAATATGCCTCTGATAGCTTCCCTCCTCAGCCAGACCTGCGTTCCACAGGTGCACTGTTTTCCACCAGAATATCAACATGTTTGGGCCAGTTTTTTGCACAAATCACACTGAAGCAACAGAACGTTTCCTGCAGTGGTACAAAGGCATGGACCCAGGACAAAACCCCTACTGTGATACTGATGATACCAAGATAAATAGAGATATCTGCATATGTATATAAACAGCAGAGACAGAGACATCAAATTTACAAGGTGTTATTTCCCACCACTTAAGCTAAGTCAATAAGTTCTGGTTTCAAAGGCAGATTGTTTCAACCTTTTCCAGACCAGTAAAAACACCAAATCCTCCACACAGCCTAAAAGAGGCCTGTTTGCAGGGGAGACAAAAATTAAAATACCATTTTTCTTAGAAAAACAACAAATTGAGCAATGCAGCAGCTCGTGACAAGAACTGGTGTGAAGCTACTTACGCTCGCTGGAACTCTGGGATGCTGAAAATGGCTTGCATGACAGCATTGAGGTAGCAGCTATTTCCCAGGTTCTTTATGCCAGTGTATCCTGGGCCATACATGGGCTTGAGTTTCACGCCAGCTTCCTGAATCACTTCCCATTCTGAGACTCTTGGCTTTATATCATTATCTCTCAGCCCGTTCTCTGTCTGAAAGCAAGAAGATTTTTCTTTTTAATCTGTTTAGCTTCTGCAACAATCATGTTGCTGCCATCATCACCAACAACTTTATGATCTACACTCCAAAAAAGGGAAAATTAATGGGCAAAGCGAGGTAAATGCTGCATGTAAGGAAGAAGACGAGGGTCAGAAAGACGGCGGCTTGTTCCTCCAGTTATCTCTCAGCTCTTTATCACAGACCACTGGCTCTTTGAGTGTTCCCGGTTGGGACCTCAGATCTCAGCCGGGAGTTTCACTTCTCTCAGGGCTGTGACCTCAAGCCTCAGCATCAAACACAGCTGTGTTTTCAGATTTTCTACTCCACTTGAAATGCCCGGGAATAGCTGCTGCTGTAGGAGCTGGTCCTAGCAACAAACACCATGAAAAGCTGCAGATCCAAGAACTCCTCCCTTCTTTCAAATGGAAAAAGCCCAAATTTGTGACACTGAAGTTTCTCTCCCTTACAGCTCAGCCTTCAGCTTGTAGGTACAGGTCACTGCAGTGTCATCCACTGCTGGCACTACTGTGTCACTTCTCTAAGAATGGTTCAGACTGGAGGCAAAACCCTTGCAAGAGTTGAGACTAACTTTTAGAGGTTGCTGAGTAAAACAGGTTTTCCAGAAAGATCACTGGATAAAAGAAACTTATTATTCATTATATTGGCAAGGACATTAGTATAGCAAAAGTATTATCAGCACCACAAAGGCTTTTGAAACTGAAGAGTAACTCTTGTCTCTCATTTCAGTTATAGTGAGTTTTCTCACTGCTTGGACAATGAAATACACTAAGCCAGTATCAGGTTTGTTAATTTTTAGCAGTTCAGGTTCTCAGGTAGTGGTACTAGGTTATGTGCTTGAGTGAAAAAAAACCAAAACCAAACAAAAAAGCAAATGACAAAACCCCCAACACAACAACAAACCCCCCACCTGCCTTTATAACCATATCCTATTCTGACTTCTTATATAATTTTTATATTTATAAACCCAACACCCACTAAGATACAAATTATAGGAAGTACTTCTTTACTAATACAGACATAAACAGGAACAGGACCCTTTTTGCCCCAGTCCCTTTCTACTATATGTCACCCTAGACCACACTGTTTTCTAGACTTGAGTGTTTCTTAACAAAACCTAAACTGAAATTTACATAAAGAACTTTCAGCCACTTTTTAATTTATCCATTGCTCAGCTTCTTTTTGCTTAAGATTTGTATCTGTTTACAGATGCGACAGGCTTTTCTTCACTCACTGTAATTAAGTATTCTAGATATTCTTCTCTAGTTGAATGAGGTTTTTCATCTTGAAGGCAAATGGTTCATAACACAGGAGAAGTGAAAAATGTAAACCAGAGAACACAAAGACCTCTTTGGGAAGGAACCTTTCGGATTTGAGAGTAACAATTCCCTCAGATGTCAGACACCAAAACACAAACTGGCTGCCTGAACTTTATAAAACTCAATGCTATAAACACAGAAGGAATCACACAAGCTACAAGTGCCATTCTTCTCCTCTTTCTCTCCCACCCTGAACTGGACAAGCAAGTAAAAAACAAACCAAATAGAAGACGGATTTCCTACCACTTGCATCTGCAGCATATCAATCCCAAAGTGTGCCAAATGTTTTGCTATGTGTGGATCTAACACCGGCTCCTCTTCGTCAAACGAATAGACATCTACAAAAGTAGAGAGAAACCAAAGGATCAGATTATATCCCCTTCTCTTTGTTTACCACAGGGCTGCCTCTATAAGGTGCTTTGTTCGTATTATCCAGGTTTGGTTATGGCCAGCAGAAAAGTGCACAGACAACCACATAGCTCAGTGTGTACCTTCAGTGCTCTCAACACAATCACCTCAAGTGCTTTCCTCAAAAGCAATTACATGCCTTCACAGTGTTAAAACTTAAAAATATTTATAGTGATCATAGTGTTTCCTCTCCCCCAAAAAACAAATTCATAGGGAAAACATGGAACAAGGCATGCAAAGATCTCAGATATGTGGCCAGTCCACATTTTGAACATGACAAGGAGAGATTCTGAATTTTTGTAGAGCTGCCAGATACAAGCAGACACACTAAAAATGTGAGTATATCAGGCCAACTACTGCCAATAGTATTTTAATTCCTAGTACAGTTTAAGAAATCCACTTATGCTCTTTTCCCATAGAGATGCAGGGAGAACAGAGAAATTCCTTATTATAAATAAAGAGGTGGTTTTTTGGAATGGACTCCATTGAATTGGACTTCGAAGATTAATCTAATCTTGCAGTTAAGGAGAAAGAACGATTTTATGAGTGAGGTGTCTTGCTCAATCGTATGGGAGATCTAGATTTCAGTTCTAGCTCTGATAGCCCCTTAAGAACTTAAGTAAAAGCTCATAAACATTCTGGCAAGGCAAGGTTCACACTGCAGAGGGAAGCAACACATCTAATGGTGATATTTTCAATATGAAACCAAGTTTAATAAATTCAACAGAAGGACAACAGAGTTGAGAGAAAACCCCGTTTTTTTAGTGTTTACCAAATAAGTCTTACAATGATGCTGAGATCAGAGCAGGTTTCACCTACCTGAGCAAATAATGATAAAGCTTCAGGCATCAGAAAGAAATAGGAATGTAAAACAAGCACTAGTAAGACTTGACCAGGCCTTCCATCTTTTCTCTTCTCAGGTCTCTTTCTCTCTAGTAAATGACTACTTCACTGCTTTGGTCTCTCCTCATACCAAAACCCAGAATTCCTCTGCCAGTCTTCCTGCATCTCTCTGAGGCAAGTTTCCTTTATGCCTGGCAGAGTTCCTCACAGTGACCCTGCTCCACAATGCCAGATCTAGGCTGACAGAGAAAACTTCACCAGGGGAAAGATGAAACAAACTCAGGAGAAGATATCAGGAACCCAGATAAAGTCTGCTCACAGCACAAGTATGAACTTCTGAAAGGTCCTTACCCTGGCCTGTCTGGCAGCTACAAACTCAGCTCATCCCCTACGTAAGGCTTTCACAAAAAGCAGTCTCACTGAAGTCTGCTGGTACCCAGCTCACACTGGAAGGACAGATTGAAGCTTAGCCAAGAACTCAAACACATAATGCAACTTTTAAAATTGACCAGCCTAATGAAAAACATTAATACTCTCTAGCCACCAGACACTCTAATAGCGTTGGTCCCAGTGACCTTCCTGGCATGTGTGTGGCTGTAGCTGCCCATCTGCTGGAATTCCACTGTGTGGGAGCACACGTGCCCAGAAAACATGAGCGTTCATCCACACACAAGACATCACAACATTCCCATAGTATTCTGGTGAGGTCACAGCACAGCCAAAAGTTCAAACACCTAATGGAGTGAGATTACACCGCAACTGAACTTGGGTGACTGCTTTCTACATGGAAGCTTTGATATTGTTTTCTCTCTGCTCTGACAACTGCAGGGAGCAGTCCTCTGGGACTACTGACCCAAAGCAGCAGAAATGGAACACACGACTGATCTTTTGCTCAAGCTCAGCTTGTGTCATGTCCTTTAGTACTTTCTGCTGTGTAATGTAAATTTATGGGAGAAAGATATAATTTACTTTTCAAGAAATCAAGGAAAGAAGACGAGAGTCACCAAACAGAGGTCTGCAGTGCTGTCATACAGACTTTGGTAGATGAGGAATGTAGACAAGTCGACAAATGTGACACACAAAAGGCTGGTATCATTAGAGTGAGAAAGAGGAAAAAGGGGGAAAAAAATCCCACCAAGACAAATCTGAGACAGATAACATGTAATATTGTTAAACAGAGAATAATCATTATGATTCCTGTTATTGCAAGAAAAGAAAAACCCAATGCTACCTGTACTTCCTTTTCTTTGACAGCTGAAGATTTACACCTGTTCTGGCTATGTAGATATCAATCCTTTCTACTTAAAAATAACAGGCAATGTCAACACTGTCCCTGTGGAAACAAGTTGCTCAGGATACCCTCAAAAGTATCTGACAATTGCTGAGATTAGCACTTACAAAGGAATTTATTCCAGTACCTGCCATATAGGGCTTCCCCCTGCCAATCCCCCATTCCATGCCTTAATCTATTTCCAAAAAAGCACCCAAATCTAATGGCACTGGCAAGAGAGGCAGCAGGTAGCACAGTCTGCCCAGTGGTGCTCAACCTACTGAGGCAACCAACTTGTCTGACTCTCTGGTGCATCCTGTCCAAGGTACAGGAGCAGAAGAGAGAACTTTGGTTCAATTTCTGCCCTGATCCCAGATGTGACAGAATGTTACAAAATGGGGCTACTGCCTCAGAAATCTTTCATAATGTGCACAGCACGGACTTCTCAGGGCAAGACAAAGAGCTCTCCTCTGTATACAGGCAGAGGCATCACCTCTTTCTCTTTCCTACTGGTGTGAAAAAGGAATAATTTATGTCAGGAGAGGGACTAATGCTTATTACTCCTCTACCATCACCTCTTCACCTCTAGCCCAGGGAAGCAGAAAACAGACAGACTCTGCGTCACAATCAGCCACGGAGCCTCTTTCCTGAAGCTCATCTGTCACCCAGCCCTATCAAGGGGTTATGAGTACCACGGAAATACAGCTCACAGACAGAATAATTGCTGAAAAGGAAAGAGGGAAGGCTGGGGGAGGGAAATCTTTTCTATATGGAAACCAAGTAAACATCACCCAGAAGAACAAAGGTCGGTGGAGAACAGCTGGTGCCCCTCATTCAGCGGGAAGGATGACAGCCTGTCCTTTGTTATCCCAAAGGCCACATAAGAGGAAGTAGCTGATCAGTGGGAGGCACAAGGATAGCAGCCATAAGGAAACAAGTATTGCTGCTAAAGATGAGAAAGAAAAGGTGGAGGAAAAAAACTGAAAAAAACACTAAAGAATACGCTGTTTCTTTTGTAGATGCAGTTGAAACCTACAGCTGGGCAAATCCTAAACACCCTCGATAACTGAGATTTGGACAGCAATTATCCAAGATCAGGCTCATGCAAGGAAATAATATTCCATCTGTGAGAGAAAATAATGACTTTTGCTTAATGTTTCTCTGGCACAGCTGGTTGAATCTGACTACAGTCTCCTTTCCCTGGCATTGAATAAAACTCGGAAAAACTCTCCAATGATTCTTGTTAAAAAAAGGGGCTGCTCCAAACAGCTATTTTTCATCCCTGTAGTCATGAGGACTAAAACCAAAATATAATCATGCTATGTGTTCTTCTATTTTTACTTCTCCATACAGCTGCAGCAAAATATCTCTTTGCTTATGACTTTCTCAGCTTCTCACATTTTTATTCCATCTAATCCTCACATGCCATAATCCCCTCTGCAGCAACACTGCAGAACATCACACTTGGAGACTATGCAAACAAGGATACAACTATAGCTTTTTTCCTCTCTCAAGATCATGAGGCATTTTACAATTGAGCATCTCATCATCCCCCTGAAGATGAGCGTTCATTGGACTGTTTCAGCAACGTTGGTTCAGTAAGGAGAAGGAGCAGTTTCCAGTATAATTAAAAAATCCCAAACATGCTGTTGCAAGCAGACTTTTCTGAATTTAAAAACTCTTTATCATGCTTTTGTTTCTTTATTACATGAGTTTGAACCATTTGCCCTAGCAAATGTAGCAGAACCAAAAAAACACTGTTTCTCTGGACTCTGTTGTTTCAAAATAATACCATTCTTCTATCATAAATCTACTACTATACAAATTTTTAAAAAAATATATACACAAAATATATAACAGGAAAAGACGACCAGATAAAACAGGTGTGGGCTTTCTCTGAATGGAGTGTGTGTTGTTCCCCCCAACCCCAATCAACATTCACAGACTCACAGGATTTCCCTTCCATATCACGCTTTCAAACATTCGCACTAGAAGCACAAACCGTCTTGGTAACAGATATACACTGTTAGCCTCATGCACAACAGATACCTCATGTCAGAACACGCCACGTGGCTGACCTGCTCCATCAGGAGTGATGGTTCCCAACTTCACTGCCAGGGGATAACCCGTCTCCTTGTAGTGCTCCATGGCGTGCCCGTTGCCCCCACTGCCATCGAAGAACCACTTCCCGCACAGCACAGAACCATCCGTCAGGTTCAGCCACAGATTCTCCCGCAGGTCACACTTGGAGCATTTCCAACCACTGCAGGAGGAAACAGGAAGAAACAACAGAAACATGTAAGGCAGGAACCAGTCCCGTGTTTCCCGTTATGGCAGGTCAAACCAACCCACGCACCCAACCCGGAGTCAGGCAAGGCAATTGTGGCCGAGGTCCTGGTTTTAGTTCAGTTACCCTGGACTGGATTAGAGAGCCTACAAGGAACAAACCTCATCACCCTCACCTGGGGGGAATCCTAACACCATTGTCTAACTGTACAAGTGTTTTGGCGTGTTTAGATGCCTGTAGCTCTTCCTCCCAGGAGTCGGGTTCCTGCTTCCTGTAGGGTGATTTTGCACTGAGGAGTGCATCACAAGCTATCGTCACCTGGAAGACAAATGTATGTCAATCAAAACCTACCACGGTTCAGTGACTGGACAGAACTTGGCATTCAGCCTATTGCTAACCACACAGAGAACTGGTTATCAGTAAGACTATTTATACACTCAAATATGCATCTAATCTTTTAGAGTGCTGCTATTATTTTAGCAGGAGAGTAAGCACGTGTACTGTGTGAGCTTTCCTAGGACAAGTTGGCACCGTAAGGGAAGGAATACAGGAGGTAAAGGAAATCCAAGAAACAAGGACAACTTATAAAAATGGCTGACACTCTATTATAGCTGGTTAAGAAAGATCTTTATGTCCAAACAAGCACCACACGTAAGAAAACAAAGCACCATCTCAGTAAAAACAGAAACAGATCACTTCCACACACTCACTGACCAGTGCTGGTAGCTCTTCTATATTGGGTAATGAGATTTCATAGTGATCAGGAAATATGACAAGTTTTGCTTCATCTTCATATTCAAAGTCCTCACTGTTGAGATCACTGTTTGTCTCTAGATCTGGAAAACAAGATGGGGAACGTTAGGAGACTGCCCTGTGATCAAGGTTCCGAAACTGTGGCAGGGGTCCCACTATAAGCACTGCTTGCCTGGCATCAGCCTGCAGGTTGACACTGTCAGCAGTTTCTTCTGGCTAGAAATGTTTGTGAAATCCTGGTCTGAACTGATATCTGACCATCCTGCATGAGGCTGTACTGAGGACCAAAACTTCCACTTAATGTCATCCCCAGTCACAGACACAGTCTATTTGTCTCCTCTCCAGGCGCTGCCCTGTTGCAGACATCACATTCCACAAAGCACCTAACAAAGTTCTGCTCATCTGCAACAAAAATCAGGGTATAATACTGCTGTGCCTTTTACCCAGGATCTTGAAATGCTATACAGTATGGAGACCAGGGCACACTACACATGCCCAAATTGCAGAGCACAAATAAAAAGAACACCCCATATTTTCCAGATCACAGACCTGGGAGAAACGTGCCGTGGCTCCTATCCATCTTGAACCTGTGTCCTTTCCTCCCATGAAGATGCCCCTGTCTGGAAGCATTCCTGCATCTTGTCCATAGTCTCAAATAGCTACAGCAAGTACAGTTACACTAACATTATCCCTCTCCACTCCTTAACCACCGCAACTATTAGTTTAAAAAGCATACATTAACTACTAAAGCTTTCTTTTGAATATCAAGCCTTCCACAGTGTTTGTGTACATTCTTCCACTGTAAGAATTATTTTTTTGCTTAAATATGAGCTTTGATCATGCAACATCAGCTACAGTGCTTGTCCAGAAATATGTGGACCCAGAGAAAAGCCAGGAGGGAACTAAATGGATAGTGTTCGTATCTCTATCTTCATGAAAAAATATAATTATTAAGTAACATATTTATCACATAATGACAAGACTGAGTTAAAATTTTGTTCAGCTCTTTCCAGGACAAATGAAAAAGTTTAGACCAAACATGTACATATTGTGTCAGACATTTCACAAAATCCAATTGCAAGAACATGCCAGACAACAATGGGATCTCCTGGATCCTTCTCCCATCTGGAGATGTGGGATCTACTGTATTCTGATGTATCAGACAGTCACTGACAGAATAAAGTTCAGCCAAAAATGAGAAGCATCAGTGGTAGCCAAAGCTGGCTCTTATTTTCATTCCAAGTACATGCATATCCTTAATGAGTCCCTCAATACTAACCGAGCATTGGCAGCAACCACCGCAACCCTGGGAATGCCTGAAATCTCCACTGTATGTTTGAGAGAGGTGAGAATGACAGAAGCCAGACACAGAAAAATAAGCTCTCTATTTACCCAGAGCGCAGTAACAGACTGAACCACCCTAATGATAAAACAAGTATCTCAAAAGATATTTTAACTTGACCTCTTGAGAGGAACATCAATTCTTGGCTCACCTGCTGCACCAGCCAGTCCTGAGGGGTGACAACACCCACTGTCAGTGACTTCCAGCAGCATGACCTCTCTCTCTCTCAGCAGAAACCAACAAAAGCTCCTTCTCATCAGCTCAATACAAACACAAAAGCAAGAACTTTTTCTCATACTGAAAGTATGACATTTTTACAGAAAATAGTAATTCATTAGTAATTCCCCAAATCACACTCTTTTCATAATGAGCCCTTCTCCTTCTGAAGCATAATAGAGATAACTAGAAATCTCACTTTACTCCAGGCTTCTTTCCCAGGTTGTATTAGAGCCCTGTGTCTGATAAATGAGCCCATCTCCACAGGTGCAATCTGTAGCTGCTCTTTTGCTCTGTGAAGCAAAAAAATTAGTATCTCCAAGCTCATGATACACATGGCAACACATCACAGAGAATTTTCACACAATGCCCAGAAATTTGGTGGTGACCAGCACAGCAAAAACGAGAAGTACTGAGCATCTCCTAAACAGGGCAGAGGATAAAAACTCAGTGTGTGTTCAGCCAGGTTTGGAGGCAGCAAATGCCTCTGCCAGGGCTGTGGTCACACACTGTCTCAGCCACCAGAGGGAACCTGGCGCCAGCTCACTGCTGGGATCCGCAGACACGTGTAAGACCCACCGGTATCTTCATTTCCTTGACACTGAGTTTACAGTATTTACAATCTGCTGTGTAGGAACAGCAATGGCCCTGCTGCCTGTGTTCAAAATTCAGGCACACGCTGCAGCTCATCTCCCAACAACCAGGGAGCAGAGGCTTTACTGCTGCTGACCTGACCTGCATTTGAACCAGTGATCCAGGGATGAAAGACTGAGTATCCTATTAGCAATCATCTGCTGCCACCTAAGGACTTCACATGCTCGGGAGCAGCAGCCTTCTGTGTGCAATGGGTAGGGAAGGGAAGTTCCTTTTCACCTTCTCAGGCTTCGTACCATTCACGTCAGCAGAAAAGCAGAGAACAGTGTCCCATCAGCATGGAACTCTGGATGTCTGACATTCCAGTTTGGCAGCATCACATGCCTTATTTTAAAGAAGGAGACATACAGCTTCACAACAGTCCCAGGAAACACAATGAGGATTTAACTGGCTTTTGAAGGTGACCATAATAAAGCTGGTACGCTTCCAACCACGCACCTACTCCCTCTGACTAGGAATTAGAAGTGACTGCCAGTGCTTTCCGGTAATTATCAGTCTGAAGACAGTTTCTCAGAGTCCAGACCCCAGTACATGAGAGTGGAAAGAACTTCTAAGGTCACTGACGGAAATCCCTCAATACAGGAGATGACCATATAAACTAGTCCCTTTGGCTGACTGTCAGAGAGACCTCTAAAGGATGTTAGTTGAAAACCCCCAAATAACTACTCATATTTTTAAATCTTGGTTAGTGTGTGCTGAGAGTGGTTAAGTTCAGTAGAAAGTTCTACCTGCATTATATTTTCTGTGCAAGGGCCAACATGGCTGAGAAAGCATGAGGATAGATATAATAAAAACAGATGACTGTAACTTTGGAAGGCAATGGAGCCCACACTAAACGAGGGCAGAGGTTGAGCCTGAAGCCATGGACATCATATGCAGTCTGCAGGCAGTTTCAAACTACTGCAGAATTTGAGAGAGGAATAAGAGTAACTAGAGGAAAGAGGAGCAGCATGAAATCTACTTGCAAATGGAGCATATTTTATTAAAAATTACTCTGAAGGCACTGAAAAACATGAAGTTTCAAGAATTATACTTCATCAAAAGCTGTGTCTTGGACAAAGATGTTCCCCCAAGACACACTGTGATTGCATCTCTGGGAAGAAAAAAGGCTTTACTCAGTTCTAGGACTGAGCCACAAGACAACCAACCAGTTTGGAATCTTTTCAAAGAGTGACAGCTTGATGGTCAATGTCCACATGACACTATTTCCCTTCTAGTGGACTAGCAATCCCAGTCAAACACTGCAGCCACTAAAACAAAGTATCCATAGGTCATAAATATTGTGTTGGGAGGCCAGGACGACAGGCAAAGCAAAGCAACAGACATATTAAAACAGACTTAACTCTTGTCATTATTTTGGGCAAGTGATCAGCAGAGTAAATTTACTCCACCTCAGAGGCATCACTCGGTGACGGTGAGAAAAGCGCTGCAGCTGAGCTGACTGAAAATAGCAGCTGGAAGACAGAGTACTGTAATGTAAACCAACCCAGCAGAGGGGAAGAAAAGGAGTGGATGTGCCCAGATCAGATTTAGACAAGTTACCAACTGACTGCACTAATAATAGTGGCATAAGGAGACTCCAGACAGGACCCCCAAACAGGATTTCCTGCGCATATGGATGTGTCTGTGTGTGTGTGTGAAAGGGAATACAAACATGAAAATTGAATGAGGATGTTGACTAGCAAGTCTACAACTAAATTTGGAAGACATCTTAGGAATCTGAGCTCGATCCTGTTCTCACTGAAAGCAATGAACAAATTTGCATGGACTTGGAAGTGGAGGCCCGAGTCTTCAATTCAAATAATTTCTTCCTGAAGCCTCTAAATAATAGTGAAGTGCAGCAGCAGCAACTTTGCAAAAGATAAGCTACTCAGTTCATTTATCTTTGGGCACATTCAAAACCCTGACCTCATCAATGAATTATAAAGAAGAAGAAATTTTAAAAAAAAAACCAAATCACTTTACAGTCATAACATTTCGCTTTCCAGAAAAAGTAAAAGCAAAACTTCCTACTAGGATCATTTAGATGATTCACTACTATACAAAATAGCATTCAAATCGCTCGCTACATCTCCAAAGCATTAGTATGCTGTTCTTATTGCTAGGTTAGACATCACCTCTTGTATTTCCGGCACACAGTCACAGGTAAAAGTAAAAGTAAACAACCAAAATTCAAATTCTCAACTATTTTGATAGCAGCATTAGCCTGCGTTAATCTAGTCTAATTTTCACAGTTCTACCTAAACCAGAAAACCATTAAGACTCAATTAGTGTAAGGTATCTGCTCACCATTCAAGCTTAATTCAAGCTTAGATGGCAAAGCCAGAAAGCAACAGGGTCACTCTTGGTCTAATCACTTCCACTCCTACTGCTGGGGAGTATGCACAACTCTACTGGGCTAAAGAGTCAAAATATTGTCAGGAAATGCTCAAATTCTCCTACATCACAGGTTTTCACTCATAGATACATACTCCATAAACTTAAACCACTCATAGTAAAAGTCCTCTTCAGAAGCTCACCAAACAAAAATATCCTCACTGAAAACTCCTGACCTGAGAGCACTAAGCGAGGCTGTGGTCAGATCCAGCACAGCCACTCTTAGGAATAGTCTTTACACTCAGAAACGTAGCCATGAGTTCATTCCCTGCCATTGGCAGGCAGGTGCCATCCAGGAAAAGCTCAGCAAGTTTACAAGTTGTCCCAGACTCTCCAAGTGGAAGTTTTGCCTTCCTTTCCGAGACCTTCTGAGACCAGCTGTGTGTCATGGATACTGCTCCTCACTGACACTCTTCTCACCAGCAGCCCCCACAGATCTGCTGACAGAGCTGTTCATCTGAGGGCTTCAAAACACTTGTAACTGATGGTCTAAGTTAGCCCTGACTTAGCTCAAAACAGAGCTCCTACAACTCGCTGCACTGGCAGATAATGCTCTGGTAACCGATCTGGGAGAGGACATCTGTCTACAGACAAGTTTTATGGCAGCCACTGTGCCAGCTCTGTTTAGCCCAGGGTCCAGGCTTGGCATGGACCAAAAGGTATCAGGAAGCGGGTATGAGAATGAGGCAAAAATGTGGTGATTCCTCCCTCAGTGTTCACCCTCCCAGCTTCCAGATATCTACCTGGGGTGGGTAGGGTGTGTGTGTGTGTTTTCTGGTTGCTCTTGGAGAAAGAGAAGCAGAGGTAGATCCTGTGTGCAGATGTAGTTTCTCTATTCAAAAAAGAGGTTCACTTCCTACTCATAAACCAAAATTATAGAGAACAAAATGTAAAATGTTGCTCTACTGATGTTCCACTTGACACTTTCACAACTGAGCTGACATTTTAGAGAACCATTCATCCCAACTCTCTCAGAACCACCCCTCTGAACTCCAACAGGTAACTTGGACCTCATCCCTGTGCACATATGGTCAAAGAACTTCTTTGTTTTCTTTAAATTTTTCAACATTTACTTCATCTGTTGTTTCGTTACTCAGCAACACATTAAAAATCACCTCTAGATTTAGTCTCTTAGATAACTTTAAATCAACCAGCAAACTCCATTTCCTCATCTTTCAATCCCTTTCCAGACCATTTATGATCACATTAGTTCTTTAAAATTAGGACATTATGAAGGACTCTGTTGTTACTCCCAGGAGTAACAAGTCCAGGGGGACTCTGCTGGAAACTCTGTGGTAAGAACTGGGCCTCAAATCTCTTCAGTACAAGAATCTTCCCTCTTCTTCTATACCCCTTTTGACCCAGAGCTTGTATGGAAGATTGTAGTACATCCTGTTAATTGTGTTTTTCTTATTCACACACAAGATAATGAATATGTATGGCAACTATTACAGATAGTTCCAGAGTATTCTGGCAGACCTTGAACAAAAACTTCACTTTGGAAAATCCACAATGGTTCTGTTCTGCTGTATTTATACAACTTTCTATGGGCTAATATGAAAATTAAATTAAGAGATTATATTTTTCCTGGTCCCATCATGTCTTCCTTTTCCCAGACTGGTATCATATTTACCACAGTGTGGCTGGTTTAAACAGAAGGTTGCAGCTACTTTTAATCTAAGAGCCTTGTGAAGTCATGGGGCGCTACTATCTTGTCCCATCAATTAATTTATTTCCATTTTACAGACTGGATCTAAAACTCAGTTTTATATAGCCACACATATTGACAAGCACAAAATACCTCCAAACTTGCTCGCCTAGATAACAATGCAGTGAGGATACTATTCAATGCATCCTGACAGTCTCCTTTGAATATCACCCCAAATTCCCTGAAAGGTTGCACAGCCTGAGCTGAAGTTATCATATCCACACTGTCCAGCAACACCCAAACCAGCCAGGTTAAAGGCAGTCCATACATTTCAATAAACAATCTTGTTATGCCTCCTGATTACATAGAACACTCACAGCCAACACCCTCCAGCCTTCTCCAACAGAAAACCAAACCTAAGGCACACCTGCACATGCACACTTTCCTGTGAATCTTCTCATGTTCAGGGAAAGATAAATCTTCCAGTTGACTGACCCAATCAGTCTGTGTTTCTATTGCATTTACTAGATAGCAGCAGTGCTAGAAAGTAATCAGAACACCCAAAAGATGTTTTCCTAATACTAAGGAGATTGAAAAGGGTTTAGTATCTTTAATAGTTTTACATCAAAGAGGATTACAACAAGCAATGTAACAAATGCCCAAACTGGATTGACTTTGTACACAAAGCTTAAATCTCTGGGCCCCCAGGGAATTATTCAAAGACACCTAGAAACACAGGAATAGAGTTACCCACTGATCATTGTCTGGTTTTGTCTGACAGGGTGAGCCCCAGATGGCAGGTTACACACTGGGCTTGTAGCAGCCAGTTTGGTGCAAACCTCTGCCACAGGACGAGTTAGCCATGAGCCAGGAACATGCCCCTGTGTCCTCTAAGAAGGCAATGGGGAAGGCCAATCCTACGGGGCAATAGGAAGAGTGTGGCCAGCAGGTGCAGGGAGATCATCCTCCCCCTCTACTCTGCCCTGGTGAGGCAGCACCTGGAGTGCTGTGTCCTGTTCTGGGCTTCCCTGTCCAAGGAAGACAAGCAGCTACTGCAGAGGGTCCACTGGAGGGTTAAAAAGATGCTTAGGGGCATGAAGTATCTCTCTTATGAGTAAAAGCTGAGAGGGCTGGACCTGTTCAGCCTGGAAAAGAGACTGAGAAGGGATCTTATCAATGTATACAATTATCTTAATGTCAAGAGGATGGGGCCAGATTCTCTTCAGTAGCCAGTGACAGGACAAGGCACAACAAGCACAAACTGAAACACAGGAAGTTCTATCTGAATATCAGGAAAAACTCCTTTACTTTGATGGTGACAAAGCAATGGAATGGGCTGCCCAGAGAGGCTCCGGAGTGTCCTTCTCTGGAGATATTAAAAACACCCCTGGACTGGATCATATGGAAGCTGCTGTAGCAGGTGATGTACAGATGTAGCAGGTGATACAGCAGATGATCTACAGAGGTCCCTTGCAACCCCAACCTTTCTGTGACAGATGCCCAAGGACACAGTGAGAAAGTCAGAACTAGAACAACCTGGTTAGATGAGAAGTCCAGCAGCTCTGAACCGATGACATAGATGTTGGATTAAGAGGTGATACTTCCATGCACTAAATCCACCCAGTTAAACTGCATTGCCTTCAGAAGTTCCCTGGGACTTGGAGCAGTTGGAACTGCTGCACCAGATCTACCCAGTGAGAACAAAATGCCCATGTGCAAGGATGGAATTTGAGGACTTCAACGTGGCACATCAGAGACTTTGCCAGTACCCGGCGTGCTGGCACAGCCCAGCGACAGGAGCCTCCTCCAAGCACATGCAGAAGATCAGCAAGAATAGATGCTCACCATACTTTTGCACTTCATGTTTACACTTATGTTGCTAAGACTGTGCAACCATTGCTGCATTGCAGTCAGCTTTGTTTCTGAACCAATTCTTTTATAAGCATCCAGTGACAATCATTATTTTCAATGTAGACTGGCAGTAAATGGCATTTAGACCAGCATCTGTGATGTAACAGTCTTTTCCTACAAAAGAAGTTTAATTTCTTTATGACTCATCTTCAGACCCTTTTCTTTCTTAGTCCTTGTAAAACTTACTCCAGACATTAACAAAAACAATTTAATTGATCACAATCTGCAGAGGCCTCTCAGGGACACGTTCCACAGATCAAAGCAATTCCAAAAGAAGATCATGCTATTGTTTCCCTTTAGCCATAAGAGCTGGCAATTGTAAAGAAAACATTTAACCCCTGCATTACCTGAAGAAAAAATTCACTATTCACTATTAATACAGAGAGAATAAATAATACATGAATTGGAGAAATACCACAAACGGTAGGAGAAGAGAGAATACAGGCTTTGCATCAGGTTCTCCTCATCCATATTTATGAGGCCCTCAGGTTTTCTGGGTAATCTGAATAAATGGATTTTGGGATGATATGGACATGGTAGGAAAACTGCTTTCCATGAAGCAAGGGGATATAGCTGTGGATGTAGCAGAATTAGAGATGCTTGTGATATATGTACGGTTATATTCATTCCAGGAGAGACCATGAAAACACTTAAGAACATTTACCTCTGTAACAATTTTAAAATGGTAACAAACCTTCCTATGACAAGCTGCTGAGCAGAACCGTGCCACTCTGAGGCCCTGATACACCTAAACGTTAAGTATAGATAAACGTTTTAATAAAAGGGTGCTTTGTGGAAATCACAATGAGAGAGAAAGGACAGAATTAGTCAAAAAAAGTTATCAGAGCCTTGGCTGTTTGAGAATAGCTGAGGGCCTATTTTAGTGTTTCATGTCTATATACACACATCTGTCAATATGCACCAAAATTGCTAAGAATTACTTATTTGTCTGGAAAAACTTTAAAAACTAGTACCAAAAGTTAAAAAACAAACAACAGAAAAAGAAAACCCACAAGGAGCCCCAAAGCCAGACACAATGGTGGACGGAACCCAAGTACACAGGGAGACAGGGTCAGAAAAGGACTGTGTGGAAGCAGCTGCTCACAATACCTAAAAATAGCTTAGCATTCCTCCTTTTTGGTAAAGCTCCACCAGATGCTCCTGGTACCTTCTGGAAAGAGAGAAAGAAACAATTAAAAATCCATCAAGTAAGACAACAGTAAATCAGCAATAACCCCACCCCATCACCATTTCTGACACACATCTGTCTGTTCACGGTCCATCTATCAAATCAGAGTCGTTGATGAGCAAGAATTTAAATTCTCTTCATTCCCATCAGGCACTGGCACTCAGCTCACCATTGCCCACCACTCTCCTGGAGTGAGGAAGCTCCACCTGAATCCCTCCCTCTTGTCTCTGGAACAGTTAAGCAGAGGGTGTCTCATGGTCAGACTGTTGTCCTGTCACCAACACAGGGACATCCAGCACCTCTCAAACCTCTCACCACTTGATCCCCAACAGTATTTCCTAATGATTAAAGCTGAATGAGAGGGAGAAGAAAAGGCTCTTATCCACATAAAAGATTCAATCCTTCATAACAAATTCCAATAGGACCACTTCGATGTAATGCATTAGTTCACTTAATTTTCTTCTTCTCAGACAAAAAAAAATGCTCTTTTCATCAGGATCCATGTCTGCTTCCATCAAGATGAATCCAAATTACCACTATGTTTTCTTTATGTCTGGAGGAAACTTGACAACACCCAAGCAATTGTTTATTGGGATTTTATCGTATTTTTTTAATTTAAGCTTCATATAGGAGAACAGCAACTTCCAAGTGTAATTCAGTTTTAACCACTACTTTTCCTGTTCAGTATACTTCAAACTACTACGGAAAACAGTAGTAGCTGAGGAAATGTCAAAGTCAATGCACTTGGTTCTTACACTGTTTATTAAATGGCACCATTAAATAAATCAAATTACATCAAATAACCCTCTGTGGCTATTTGATGCCAACACGATGCATTATGTAGTGTGTAATGTTAGTGTAACTGGCAGGGTTGTCAGGCAATTTTTTTTTTTTTATAATAATATTGGGATACAACAGGTGGAGAGAAACCAGCCAAGAACCTGTCAGCCTAAGGAAGGTTCATGTTCACCTCTGCTCCTTCACAGGCAAAAGGGCCACATATTTTGGGTGGTTCCCTTCACCATGTAAATAAAGTTTTGGCCTGAGCAAAGTGCTTAAATCATCAGTGAGGTCTTATACATCATAGGAAAATTTTCCATTCTTAGAAAGAGCAGATGCCAACAAACACCTCTTGGCTGCATTTAAGAACAGAATCCATTATCCATATATAAAAGCCCGAGGGAAAAGGAGCCAGGGTTGCAACTCCAGCATTTAAAATAAAAATAAAAAAACTCTTCAATCAAGTGAAAATAACAAGCAGAACCTTTCTTTCCTTAATACTACTGGAATTTAACAAGTGGAAAGGAAGCAGCCAAGAATCCAAATCTATTTTTAAAAAGTAGCAGCAAGAAGCAACATAACCCAATTACAAATATATTATGAGTAAATTAAACGTACTCCAAGGATTGTTGTTTGCAATACTAGGAAGCTCCAACTGAATTTTTATGTCACCAAGTAGGATATTGTAAAAGTCATTAAGATTAGAGATTTCAAAGAGAAAGAATTCACATGGAGTGTTCATATTTAATTCAGGCTGGAAATGATTTCAGTTTGATTTTCCAAACTGCTGAATACGTCAGAATTGCAGATGCTCAATACTCCTGAAAAACCCACAACCTGACAGTTTTACCTTGTTTCTCCACTTGTCAGAAATCACTGAAAACACTCCCCATTCACAAAATCATTTTGGTTTCTAACAGATGCAACACACCCCGCGAATGGGAGGGCACAGGAGGCATCAGCAGTGGCATTAAATTCCACTTGTGATGCTTCCTGGACAAAGTGACAGCACAGCCTGTTCTGCATTCCCTTGAACTGAACCAATGTCACATTTTTTATAACACTGCCATCCCTGAATAACATCCAGGAACCCATCACTGTAGGAACCTTCACGCTTCTCTCCCAGTGTTTTCAACAGGGCTGAGGTATCACTACAGCACCAAGCTAAAGCTCTGCCTGGAACTGAATAGTACCCATTCAGTTGTACTCAAATCATACACTACGGCAAAGTGGCTGATTGAAAAATTCTGAAGAGTGAAATTCTGTGGAAAACAAAAAATAAATTAAAAAATCAAAATAAAAAATCGATTTTCTTTATTTAGCTAAGAATCTTACCAGAGGGTGCTCCACAACTTGCACCTTGTGCACATTTCTGATGGTTCAGCAGCTGCCTCTGGTGCTGATCTGCCACTGGCAGATACTCCAGCTCTACTTAAGCCAACGGGCTGAAGATGTGACCCTTATTTTCTAATTGAATTGTGACAAGATTCCCAACTGATACTTATTCCAAACATCTTCGGAAGCAAACCGGGATTTCTGCAGCAATGCAGTGCATTCTATGAGGATGATGCCAAGGGAACCACAGGCAAGAATAGCAGCCTCAATGAAAGAATCTTAACATGGCATGTCCAGTGTATCCCACACCATCAAAAGCTTGGCTTAAAAAACCCAAACCACAATGCAGCACGTGCCAGACACTTCATAAAACTGCTCCAGTGAAGAAGGCCTGATGCTTCACACTGCTCAAAGGAAAGGACGGCACTTAAGAAGCAAACAGTCATGGTAAAAAAAAAAATCCACAGCTAACACATGAGGAATTCTGGCTATGAGCCCTATCAGATGATGCAATCTTTACCTGCACTGCACAGTCAAAGCCTGCTTCCTACCACATGACCCAGAGCACCAGTGCATTGCCACCTTCAAACCCAGGGCCAGCCCCTCTGCCACATCATGATTCACAAGGAGAAAAACAGGAACCACTGAACTAGTTCGGCGGAAGGGGTATGCAACACCAAACAAATGCTGGGATATTTTTCTCCATTTTAGAGTTCTTCACCCTAGTCTTTATCAGGAAAGGAATTTTTGAGGCCTCATTTTAATCCCAGTTTGCACCCTAACATACTGGAAGGAAGTTATATACTAGGAAAGCTGACAGGATTTCTGCCCACCTGTCTCTAGACAGCATCTTTCAGAAGTGTTAAAGTCAGTCAGAACAACTGTTGTTAAAACTAGACTAGGCTCTCCAAAAATTCAGTTAACATGTGAAGCAAAATGTTAGAAGGAAAAGCAATTCTTAAATATAACAAACATTATTAACAATCCCAACCTGGAAGGCCTCCCTGTAATTCTGATAAAATACAAACACTCATCTACTGGAAATAAGATAAATGGTCAGGGCACTTTAGGTAACTCAGGGCCTTCATCACCCAAGGGAGACATTGCTGTAGAACGAGAAACAAGTATTCTAACCCACTCCAAGCAGTTATTTTAAGCCCTCTAACTTGCCAGTAGAGACAGAGCTTATGGGAGAGTGACTATAAGCAAATCCAGTGCCTTCCATATAGCTCAGGTCAGAAGTCATTAACAGCCCTTTAAGGATGTCAGACAAACCACACACAAACAGATGTTATGAAGCAAAGGTTGTAAGTTGCTGTTAATATGCAGTGATGGTATGGAAGAACAGTGAACACAAAGTTTGTACGTACACACCCATGTGCGTGGGATAGACTAAAAGATGGGCAGTGTGTGTCTCCAGAATCCAGCAATAATTTAAGTTAAACTTATGATCCCAGGTCAGGATTTAACTGTACAGGAGTTTTAAGATGAAAAGAAGTCCTGTCAGCATGGCATGAAACATCATATAAAAAGTAAATCTTTTAAGAAAGAAGCTTCCAGTCAAATCTGAACCAAACACAGTAATTCTACATTTCAAAGGTGGGTTTCAGAAAAGTATTTAGCTACCTACAGTATGAATATAATATGCAGACAATGTGTATGTGATATGGAGAAACAAGTAGTGAAAAAGATCACTGGAAGTCAGGAACAAGCTGCCTTTAAGATCTGACACTTTAGGGCTTTTGATTCATGTCAGAACTGAAGTTATAGGATGGGCTGGGATCCAAGCACCTGAATTTGATATCCAGCCCCAAATCTGAATGTGTTAATTTCTGCCATTCAGGATTTGGTCTGTGTCTGAAATGCATCACCCAAATGAGCACAAGAGACCAAGAAGTGCTGGGTAGTTAGCTGGGAAGCCACAAGTCTCACCTCTATCGCATGGCGTTTCAGATGCAGATACACACACTGTCCTGTTTTCCGGTAATGCCTTTCAATGTGTTCCCTTCCAAATCCCAGAAACGTGTTCATGCACACGTAGAGACCTCCTTCTGAGTCCTAAAAGGAACGACACGAGCAGTTACAACATAGAAGGAACTGAACAGGACAGAAAGGACTCAGTATGCATTAATAAAAACCCCAAAGAATTGCAGACCCTTTCTGTTATCACAGCACTTAAAATAAGGCTTTCATAGGACATCATAGTCCTCTAAGCACATCAGTCCTCTAAGACACTTCCACATCATATCACATATCATATCACATCATTCCACAGCCTAAAGATACTCTTTGAAATGGGTTACAACTGCAGATTGGTGATTGTCCAAATTGGAGGTCTAGAAGCTAGTCTTGAAAAATTGCACTTGAGTGCCAAATCCACAGAGATTTGTAGGTGCAGAAATTTGTATCTGTCAGGGATTCTCTCTACTCATGCAACTACAGAGCTTGAAGACAAGGGCACTACAAAGGAAATATAAAGATATATACTCCTGGTACTGATCACAAATGCTGACATTTCAGTAACATAATCTGGCAGAAATCCCACAGTTTTTTGCTCTCCGAAAAGCTGAGTGTTGGTTCTAGCTGTTACCAGGCCCTTGCTCAGTTTTAGCACCACTCTAAGATCTCTCCTTATATCAGGCTGCCAGAAGGACTTTTAGTCATCTGCTCATTGGTGTTGGATCAATTTTTTCAAGCCCTCTAACATCTATTGTTCTGAATAGGTGGTGCATAACAAAGATTGAGCCTTTCAGAAGCTCTGTGACCTTCCTTCTATTGTGAGCATGTTTGTACTACTGGATCGTACAGAACATCTCATGTTAAATTCCCCAAAGAACAACATGATCTAAACTCATTCATGGGCACCTTAGAAGGAATTTTTTTTTTTAATTATATAAGTAAGGATCATTATCTCCAGAAACAAGTCACGTTAGACACACACAAGTATATAAACATGCACTGAAAATTGTTACAGCAACAACCACTTTGACAGGATACCATCTGATTGTGCCACACAAGTTTAAGCCAAGCTTGAATGTGACACTCTAAGCCCAGTTAATTCTCCCCAACCTGTTTCAAGGACTGGAATTGAGTATTTCTGTAGGACTTGAAGGAATCCAAACTTCCAGCTTACCTACACCACCCACACCTGTGTGCTACTCTTCCCAACATGCTTCTTTCTATCAATACAACTGAAGCCAGAACTGAAGAACTGCCCCAGACTCCAGCAAATACTGATATTTCCAAAGCATCCAGCAGAGCCACAGAGCTGAGGAGCAAAACATGAATAAAGACCAGAGAATGATGTTTCACCCCAAGACCTTAGAAAATACTCGTCTCTTCCACTTTTCTTAATGCGAAACAACACATACAAACTTCAGCTTTTCAGATTTAACTGAGGGGTGAGCATGTAATGAACTACAAAGCTGTTGCTTTACCTACTTCTAAAGGTCAAGAATTGCCTTGAGCATCCCAGAATTAAAATATGCAATCTGAAGCAAGGGTTTAGCCTCTCTGCCAATCACACTTAACATATACCATGAAGTCGTTCTTGTAGCATCTGGATATCACAATGATTACATTTGCAGATGAAATTTAGCCATCTCATTTCTGATCCACATAACCCCTGACATTCTACATTAAAAAAAAACCACAGCTATTTTTAATTTGAAATATTAACAGTCAAATATTCACAGCCTTGAAAACAGGGCTAATAGCTACAATTGTGCTCAAAAGTAATAAAGTTGTTAAAAGAAAACTCCAAATCTGGTATTCAAAATATTCCCTAAATACAGTTGTATTTAAAATTGATTACCTTTATTTTAATTTCCACTACTCTTTCACAGATTTATCTGCCTTAAGGCCCTTTACATTTTGCTGTCTGCTCTTCTGTCCTGTATTCCAAAACTTTTTGCATTATATCCTCTGAGAAAGCCATGGATGCGTCCTCTACAAGAGGATCCTACAGGTACCCAGTCTAAATAAAAATATGTAGTGTTGTCACTCCAGGGTCTCAGGAACTTTGTTTAAAGTTTTGTTTTCTTGGAGACCAGTCTCTCTTTTTCTGGAGGGAATCCAAGAGACCACTGAACCATTTGTGAGAAGCAGCCTATGACAATCTGACACTTTGAATATATGAGCTAAATGTAGAGTCTGAGTAAGTTGGTTGTGGTTACTAACAAAACAGTGATTTCTCCTGGAGAACACGGGCAGTGTTCTCTCACACAACATGGAAAGAAGTGGACAGACTGTCCAAAAGCCTAAGAGGTCACAGCAAAATGGGTCCCTGTGAAAAAGACACCTTTGTAGATGGCTGTACAAAGGATTAGACCCCGTTTGCTGCTCAAAAAAAACTCAGCTCTGATCTAAGACAAACTTTGTGCTGGTTAATTTAACCCTACTGAGCACACAACCAGTCCTGGGAGGAATATTTTACACAGGCTGTGGCATGTAAATCTTTATTTGACATTCATTTTAAATATGCATGAAATTTTATGCTGGAGGAAGGCAGCATATCTAAAGTACTGAAGATACTGTTTCAAACCAGAAAAATATAAATTGTCCTGACAGAGAAACCCAGGAACTCTAGCTGGGTATTTCCCCCCCCTCACTCTTGCTTGAGCATGAAGAGGACACGTAGTGTGAAGTTTAGGATGAAGTACAAACATTGCATTCCCTTATTACTCCAATCTAAAGACACTGTTGGGGCTGAGGCTTGTACATGCTCAGGCCTTCATCACTACCCAGAAGGGCACTCAGGAGCAGGACAGTCTTCTCTCCTTCTAAGCAGCAGGAAAAGTGATTGCTCTTCACTTTATTTCTTCCTATTCTTTGCTGCTAAGATGGCCATGGTATTTTATTGAGAGAGAAGGAGACACACATTCCACACCTGGGAGAAAAATATTTAAAAAAAAAAATAATAAAGAAAAGCTGCTCTTACTTATATAGATAACAAATGATGTTTTGAGGGAGGAAAGAGATAGAGAATCCACAGGGAAAGAGAGCAAAAATGCACCAATTACTCCCCCTCAGGCCTCAAAAACAGAGCAAGGAAGCTGGTGGGTGAGAGGTCTGCAAATACAAATGCCAGTCCATGAGGACACAGAGATCACCCCAACACTTCACACTGTTCATGGCACCAGACACTAACAGCTTTCAAACGCTGCTAAACTGATCAGGACTTGAACTAAGGACCCTTTGTGCCATTACCAATGCCCTCAAATCATTTAGACCCCTCAGGGAAATCTAGCATTTAGCAATTTCAACTCCTGAGGTGGCTCAGACAACAATGAATTCGTAAAAACACAATGGCTCTGGTGATCTACTAACATGGCAAACAGTTACAGACTTGGGCACAGTGTCTGCTACACAGTGTTTGCTTTGGATCCTCTAGAACAATGGCAAAACTTGCTGAGATGGGTATCAGAGAAATGGTGACAAAAGGAAAGAAGAAAAGGAAGAAGAAAAACTGGGCATCTGGTAAAGAGGAGGAGACGTAGAAGTGACAGAATCAAAAAAAGGAATTGAACAACACAGATGTACAGAAACACTGATATGAAAATATAAACAAGCAGTGAAGAGGAGCCATGTACTACTGGTACTGGTGGAAGATGAGAGACGTGGGAAAAGAAGAGCTGGGTGGGGCAGAGAAAGAAAGGACAAATGATCTGGAAGTAGGAAATATATTAGAGAGCTTCTAATAATGGACTGTAAGCTTCAAGTCAAAAGACATCCTTTCCCTGCCCTTGCTTTACAAAAGCACTGAACAGCACTGAATATTCCCCTATGAGCAGGTTATTTCACAATTGCTTAAAAAAGATGTCTGGTATCTCTTTTGTAGAATCTAGATGGGCACACAACCAAGGCAAATCCAATACAGCACTTACAATGTTCATGGGAAGAAAAAAGCAGTGTGAGCCAATCAGTCACTAAAATTAAACCAAACCACGATTCCAAGGGGTGGATTGACTACTCACTCACATGTGTAAGTCACAGGAGAACTCCAGAGCAGGACATACGTACTTCTGGAGCAGTATCTTGGACAAGTCACAGTCACAGGCAGGATCAAAGCTTCACGATACGTGAGCAAACACAATGGCAAAAACTAACCTCAGGTCAGGAGCACTTCTAACCTGCAACCAGGAATACAGAAGTTCCACTCATCAATCATCACTGTTTGGATGATCACAGATTATCCAGGTGCAGACTGCGTGGGCCACTGGCAGAAGTGTCTCAGACCCACCACGGCTGCCTGCCAAGCTCAAGCCCAGTAGTGCTGCTCAAGCAGCACCACCTGTACTGCTTCCACTGCAGCTTGGATTTAGGGAGTTTGATGGTTTCAGTCTTTGCAGAGCCCTGGCTGTACAATTCTGTTGGTCACAAAGACAGTGCTGTGCTTCCAGAACAGAAAATCTGGGAAGAAGCACTGAGAGGAAAACTTATGGTTCCACGGTGAGATTCAACAGAGCTCCAGCACTGTCCATTCATCTGCATCTCTGCATTTATTGTCTGACACTCCAGGTACCTCACAATCAAAGTCTCTCTGCTACCCAAAATACTCCAGTCCACCATCACTCCAGATAACAGGATGGCCAGTCACACTTACAGAGGGAAAAGCTAGTAAGATCCAAATTTAAACCAATCCCAAGGAAAAGCACAATGCAAATACACATTGTTTGTCCTCCAAAGCAGCACACTTATTTCGCATGTGTCAGCCACCGCCAGCACAACCCTTACTGATGTTACATTCTCTAACTCCAGAAGACCAGTGAGTTAACCTTAGTGTTCTGGTGCACTCCCAGCCAGCAAAACACTTGCCCACAGGTTTGGACAGCTTTGGTATCTTCCTGTCAAGCAACAATACAGCTCTGCTCTGACTTTTCAGATGATCACCCATCACCAAGGAATTCACTGCCTCAGTAACTTGGTAGGTCATTTTGCACTTAGGCCAAAATCCTCTGTTTGAGGTATTCCATTTGTCTCGGTGTGTTCAATCCTCCTGTCTCCTCACTGCTACTCCCATCCCATCAACGGAACCAAGATATCAGCCCACCCCTCACAGACACTGGCCACAGTGACCTTCTGATTTTCTTCAAGAAATACTGACCAAAGGAACAGCCCGATAGGAGCTGCTTATCTCTAGAAAGTTTTACACATTATGGTCACCAATATCCACTACGCACTCCAGACTCTCAAGGATTTCAGCCTCAACTGTACTGTATAAGAAACAGCAGAGCATCAGCACAGTTTTGCCTTTGGGAATTGTCCCAGCATAACCATTACAGAGTTCCCGAGCCACAAAAATGAAGTCAGCAAGATTCACAAAGGAAGCTGTTGTCAGCAGCAAGGTTTTCCAGCGGAGCAAAGCCAAGCTTTCAGCTGCTCAGACAAACAGTCCTGCTCTCCACAGAACCAGACTGCTTCGTCCTGTCAGACTCATGAGCTGTGCTGGGGTTGTAACCAATGCCCTTCATGGGGAAGGTTTCAGAACACATCCATGTACAACCTCCACAGCTGTACACATAAGCCTTTCTCATACTCCCATCTGTATGCCTTTTCCAGCTGTTGCCTCTCCCTCAGACAGGTCTGATCTAAAATTACCAGAGGTCTTTGAGACCAGGATCCCATCAAAAGGTGGAATTTCCACAGATGAGTACTATACTTCTATAGAAATAATAGTAAGACAAAAGGTTACATAATGCAATCCTTTTACCTCCTGCATTCTGCTGAACACAGAGTCAGGCTCATCCATCAAAAGAGGAAGAGAAGTCACAGTGGACACAACAGGAGAGAAGAAAGCTACATCACAGTGGCAGAGATAGGGAGACAGTCACCAGGAGGGAGGATTGCACCTCAGATCTGAAATAGTAGAGGTACAGAATTTCATCAGCCAAATTGCAGGGAAGCAGTTGGCTCCCGGAGCTGCTGGGCCAGCCACTGGAGGAAGCAACAATCAACACCAGGCCAGGCTTGTGTTTCCTCAGCAGCCTGCCTTCCCTCCTCAATTCCTGCACAAAAGAACAGCTAACTGGAGCAGGAGCCCCCATCACAGAAACACAGCTTTCCTAGAAGATACCAAATAATCTACAGAAGACCAAGTAAAATTTAAGTCATAAAAAGGCATATTTTGTCATCTTATGAGACAAGTAAACTGAAAAGTGTCACTAGGGCTCTTGAATGCACAGAAATTTGCCTCCTGTTTCTGCCAACTTTCCTGGGAACCAACCCTAGTATGTTCTGTTGAAAGTAGGCCAAATCTAAGGACATGAATTCCTCATCTGTTTAGTGGTATTTCTAACAATGCCACCTTTCTGAGAAGGTCACCATACTACAGTTAATCCATGTGGAAAAAATACACTGAACATCCACTTGTACCTCTCCTAGCTCACAATTTGAACTCTCTCAGCTAATGACTCTCACTGTAGCTCAAAGGTGCCATTGTTCTCAGATCTTCACCCAAGGAATAAAATTTTAAACTCACAGGAAGGGAACGTCAACTGATTCTGAGAACAGAGAAGCTGCCTACATCCACTGGAACATGGACCTCAGTGACACTGTACTACTCAAATCAAGACAGCAAGACAACTGACAGGGTGACAAACAGGACTGCAAAATCCAGGTCTTGCTTTGGACAGTTGGAAGAAGAAGCTGGAACGACTCACACCCAGCACCTCATTTTCCTTGGCACCTCCTGACAGGAACAGCTCTGATTTTGACCTTTCCACCCTGCTTGGTCCTTTCAAAATTGCTGCTGGATCTTTCATCATCACCACCATATTTTGTACCCTAATACTCACAGGTCTGATGGTTTTCAGCGTATTTTAAAGATCACAGCACATCCTCACATGAAAAGTAATAATACACAATTAGTACGGCTAAAGAAACTTGAGTACAGAATTGCTGCATTACTGGGATATGTCACTTTAATACACACAAACACTCCGAAAACTCTCTTCTTTGGAGAAGAAGAAAGGGGGATAAGTAAAAAAAAAAAAAAAAAAGAAACTACTGAAATTAGATTTTGTATTGGAAAAAAAAGGAGAGAACAAAACATTTTGCATTGAGCTGACTCCAAACAGAGACATGGTAAAGTAAACTGTAACAAGAGCATATTTCAAATGGCAAAATGAGAAGACGTGAGGAAATAGTGAGAAATATTGTTACAGGAGAAAACACCTCCTCCATCAAAAATACAATCTGGGATTTTAGCATGGCTAACAAAGCCAAAAGCATGTTTTTTAACACTGATCATCTGCTTTAACATTATAACAAAGCCAGCAAACAAACAGTGTATCTTCTTTCAAAAAGAGGCAGGCACCTCAACAGGAAGAGGCTCGCTCAGGTGGTAAGAAAATAAGTCACAAAACCAACCTAATACAAAACACAAACATCTCCCTTTAGCCAAGCACCAGCCTATCTGTATCCTTTCACTTTCCTTCTGAATGGAAAACTGTAAAAACACAGCTTTGCTATTTTCCATTTGTAACTGACAGCGTTTACCCTTGAAAGCACACATTACATTTGCCCCTTAGAAACGCCATCCTAGAAACAATATCCAAGGTATTTCTTAGATTATACGGAATTAAAAATAAAACCTGCGACAAGTCTTTCGCTCAGCTAAGGTGAGGAGTGGTAGGGCCTGAAAAGATGTGGGGAACAATACAAACTGCAACTAGTTTTATTTTGATTTTTACTGGTACTGCACAGGTTCAGCCAAGCCTTTTACCTACTGAATGCCCATAACATAATTTAAACAAAAAGCTTTTACATTGGAGGGCAGCATTTTCCAAAATCTGAAATCTCTTTCCAACAAAGCCAAAAGGATGAAATATTTTTGAGTATTGGAAAAAAAAAACAAACAAACAAATAAATCACACATGCTCATTTCAACTCCTGCTTTTATCCACAGTTTCTGTTAAGTTTTGCTCAAATGTTTTATGCTTTGTTCAAATATACTGTTCAGCTAAAGAGCTTTTGCTGTGCTTACTTGAGGCTTGTTGGAGGGGTGGTGATTGATTGTTTTTTAATCTGTGACAGTATTTAATATCCCTCCCTACTTGTTAACAGAAATTTTTTATAAACCATAACATCCACAAAGTCTGAAAGTGTTACTAAAAACATCAACCATGTGCTCACCCAAGCAAAAATTTGAAGGAAAGATTGTGGTATATTGATTTTCCCCCGCCAAAACCTTCTTAAGTATATAATGCAATTATCGCCTCTGCGGTAGGGTCTGATTTGGCAGTTCTAATCAGCCGCCTCCAGTACAGTCAGGGCTGCTGGGTGACACTTGAGATCTGAAGAGTGTGGGTAAAAATAACCTCTGTTCAACAAGACATGATGAACACCAGACAGCTGAGTCACCTTTAAAACCAAGTTTGATTTTCTGTATTAGAAGGATTTATCAAAGAGAGAGGAAATTATTGAAAAGAAGCAGATAAAGGATTCCAAAAATCCATCTGAAATCTTTCATTTAATATTCTGTAATGTAAACCCTGAGCTTCCTTTTGATTGCTGCCATTGACATTAACATCAATATGTAGTGCTCGATCACCTTTGGGAAAACTCAGCTTCATGTGGAGAAGCAACTCTTAATAAAACTTCAGCTCTGTTTAAAAAAGTGCAATTTCTAAGCACCTGTTCCTTAAAAAGCATTGCCCATTTATGAAGGCTTCCAGTATTACCAGTGAAATTAAATATGAGTCAGGCCCCAAATCTGCCACTGAACACATGCAGTTTGTGGAGCTGGTGGATGATTTGCAAGACATCATAAAAACAACACCACAGAAAGTTTACTGCACACGAAGCATTCATCTAACAGCAAACTAACCAAGCTAGTGGGGAAATACTACAAGTTCATTGAAGTTCAGTGACGTAAACGAAACCGTGGGGGAGAAAGTGGTTCAGGGGAACTTTCACATCGATTTGCAGGATAAGCCTTTATGTTGGAAGCTTTCTCTGAAGATTTGGAACAGAACGAGCACCGAGGCAGTAGGAAAGCAAAACTGTTGACATCTGCTCGCCAAAATAAACCAAGAAGAAGGCCAGGCTACTGGCCCTGTTTTATCTACCTCGGTGTGAAAGCAAAAGCACGGCTCCGCGGGGATGGGCAAACCCGGACGGGCAGAGCAGGCAGGGAAGTTTCCCCAAAAAACCACAAAATCCCCGTGTCCAAGCAACCACTTGAGATTGCCTTGAGGAGGAAGATAAACAAACAAACGCAGGAAGGAACCGCGTTACTGCGAAGGAGCCGGGGATGTGCGGGGAGCGCTCCCGCCGCTCCAGCGCAGTGCGGGGCACGGGCCGCGACCCCCGAGCGTGGGAGGGAGGCACCGGCAGGGCGAGGGGGGCCACGGCAGGTGGAGGAAAGGATCGGGGGGATTTTGAAGCCACAGGGGCAGGCAGCGGCCCGGGGAGGGGGCTGCCCTGGCAGCGGGGGTGCGGCGGGAAGCGGGAAGGGGCCGCCCGGGGCGGGCGCAGCGGGGAGGGGGCGCGGAGGCAGCCGGGGGTGGTTCGCTGCACTCACGGGCGAGTCGTAGGAGAAGGCACATTCCGTCTTGTAGACCCGGTCCCCTGACTTGGGCACCCGGATCGTGGGCATGTAGGGGACGAGCAGCTCGCCCAGGTCCCCGGCGGCCATCTGCGCATCGCCGCCGCGGAAGAGCGCGGCCCGCTGCATCCTCCTTCCCTCCTTCCCTCCCCGCTTCCCTCCCTCCCTGCCTCCCTCCTGCCCGCCCGCCCTGCGGAGCCGCTCTGCGCGGGCGATGCAGGCGCAGGGCAGCCGGGCCCGGGGCAGGGCGGCGGCGGGAGCGGGCCCGAGGGAGGGCAGGGGGAGGGAAGATGCTATTTTTAATCCAATGGCAGGGGGAGCGGCACCAGCTGCGGCGGCGGCACTCGGGGGTCCCGGCGGGGGCGGGCGACGGGCAGGGCGGCGGGGGCGGGATTCCCATCCCGGTTCCCCGCCGAGGCCCCGCGTTTCACCCGAAAACCCTCGTTCACATGAGGGAAGGACGGAGACTTCGCCTCCTGATCTCCCTGTATAGCGCGGAGCAGGTTTCCCTTTGACCGGTAATACTCTACTACAGTCTCTTTTATTTTTTTAAGCAATTAAATACTATATATATTTTTTGTGGTTTTTTTTTAATATAAAATAGCTATAGTGAAAAATATATTGTGTACATTTTGACGCTCAGTCCCTCTCCCACAATTGCCGAGTGCCGCGGTGCAGGTGCCCCGTGTGCCCGGCGACTGTCGCGGTCCCAGCACGGCCGCGCTGACGGGTCGGATGTCGCGGGGCAGGTCGGTGCGGAGGAACGAGGCGGTGGGAATGCCCAGCCTGGGATGTTCTGGGATGCCACTGGTGCGGCAGTGCCAGCAACTAAACCCCGACCTCACGTCTTGAGGGACAGTATCTTCAGCTTAAGAGTGACCTTTTTGGGCCATTTGCTGTTTCTCTCTGCTTTTCACTTCAAAAGGATAGTCAGGGGAAGGAGGAATAGAGTGAAGTAACTTTGTAGGAACAAATATTGAAATAACTTTTTTTTCAAGCAATATCTAATAACTATTGAATATGCCTGGCGGCAGCAGCAGCAACATTCAGGAAATGACAGGCCCATTTAAAATGAAAATGAGTAATGTAGGTGAATAACCTTCCACCACGTCCACATTATATCCAAGGATTCAACGATCACTTCCAAGCAGGTGACGTGACCTTCACTAGAACCACCTTTTACCTCAAAATTTGAAGTTTCAAAAGGTGGTTCTAGGAAAATCTCAATTAAAAACAGAATGGAAAAACAAGTTTTTATCCAGCTATGAAAAGGCTGTGAGGGTGAGCAGAGCAGCACACACTGATCTGAGAAAGTTTTCTGGAAGTGTTGGGAACAATGTGAAACACCGAGGGCAGAATGTGATGTCCATGGAGTGATTTTAGACTTACTCGAGAACAGACATTACATCAGACTTGTGAGCGCTTTGGATGCTGGATAAAAAACACTAATACAGGGCCAGACAGATTTATTTTACCTGAGGAGACTTTGTGCTTTTTTAATGGCTTCCCTTATGAATAACTCAGCATTTATAAACAATGAGAGCCATAATAAGACATGAGCCATCTAACCTGAAAAATTGATTCCAACAAAAAGGACAAGCAAAGCACCGACACAAAAATCAATGTCTTTCTTATGTTTGGCCCTGCCAGGAAACAGCAAACGAGGCAGTTTTTGCTTAAAATAGTCCATGCGGTGTCACTTAATGTAAAGAAAGAAATTTATCTTTTAAGTTTCAAACCACAAGATGATCAGGGTTAGTAAAGGGCTTGGGCTTATCTCCTTTAAAAAATGGGGCTTTTGAATATGGAGAGATAATTTAGGGTCACAAACTGTAAGAGGCACTTTCTGTCACTCGGGAGACATTTAAAACCAGAGGAGTACCATGGCCTGTTGAACCTGAGGAAACACATCCCTCTAGTGGCAAAAGCCTGCCAGGCAGAGAGAACCCTCTCTGGGAATATATTCCTCCCTATGGAATAGTTAAAAGTGGTGTAGAAAACCAGCTATACAGTTCTGAAAATGCATGGCAGGTAAGTGTGAGGCTGCCCCAAGTGCAACTTGCCTTACCTTATCTTTCTTAATTTGTTCTTGGTTAATGAGGGTTGCGTGGCACATTTCCACATCAGTTTTGAGATAAACATTTTTGGTTTGCTTTTTTTCATTCAAGTTCATCCCCGAAAAGAAGCCTTTGAGTTATCCTAAATAATGCCAGGAAGGTTTACCCTTTTCATCTCTAACATTGCTTACAAGGCCTCTGTGCTGTAAGCATTGGGAGTATAAAATTTCAAGTTTTCATCTTGACATTCTGCTGTCAAGACTTGGATTTTGATGTACTAAAAGGTGTGTGATCACAGAGCAGATGGTATCTGTTCACCCAGCAGTGATAAGGTGAGACATATAACCGATTTACTCATGTCAACCTACACCATTCTCCCTGGCTTGATTCTTGCTTTTCAGCCGTCCAGCAATCCTTCCATAAAAACCTTCAGTAAGTAGTTTCTTATTTTCCCCTTCTTCATCTTACTAAGCCTGTTACAGAAAGTAGCAACCTCTCTAACAACAGTATCAGTAACTGTACATATTGCTAAAAATGTTAGATATGCAGAAGTTAATAGGAAAATACTTAGTTTAGTATTTGTCCACCGAAATCCTTCTTTCTCCTGAGAAGTTTTACATGACAGGGCATAAACTTTAGACTAGAAACTGTGAGGCTATTTTCAATACTTTCAGTTGGATGAAAGACTTAAGACTTATAAAATCCTCTAAAAATCACTAAAACATGAACCACTTGGTTTTTAATGTCCAGGAACCTTTCCACTGCTTCCTACTCCCACATCTGACCGTGTAGATAGTCATAGGTCTGGGCAAGCACTTTTGAAAACACAGGAGCTATCTGAGGAAATAAAACCTCAGTAATGAAAAAGCATTTGTCTAAAGTGGTAGATATAATCCCAATAATGGAAAGATATAAAGGTATTTTTCTTACTTAGTTCATCTTCCACCAATTATCTGACACAAGGCACTAAGAAAAAACCTTACAGTTTCCTCTCCTTTTCACTTGAAACTTTAAATGTTAGAAATGCTAGAAAACTGGTATTACCAACTTGTTTCACAGAGCATCACTGATGTTCTGAAGGAGTCATTTCTGCCAACTGACAGAAGGCACTTTTGCTGACTTTTAATAGCTATATGAGCTTAACTGCCACACACTTTCTTTCAAATAACTGGAATCAACAGAACCACTGTTTATTGTTATTCATTTCCATCAGCAAACAGCATGATGTCTATTCCATTGCTCAGTCACAATTTGTCTGTATGCATTTAAGACCATGCACACTGTCCTAAAATTGTTTAATTGTCAGGTGTGGATTTCATAGAATTGTCAACAAGGTTCTTATCAGGTGTTTCATAATGATACCAAGGTCCATCTCCCCGGTGTCTCATCAGTCTGCGTGCCTCCAGCTCCATCAGCCTGTAAAAAAAATAACAGTAGACACTCTCAGCATGGAGCTTATTGATGTTTAACATCAGGGCATTACTGACAACAGCAATGATTTTAACATTTATAAATACTTTTATATACAGTTTATAAATACTGCTCAAACATAGAAGGGCTCAACTAAAACACGAGCTATTATATCCTTCCATTCCATTTTTTTCTCCTCAAGTTGTTTCACAAAGGAGTAATAAAAATACTTGCAGGAGTTTTGTCATAAGGTTCTTGTCTAGCTGTGAGCAATAGCAGGGGCAAGAAGAGCTGTCCACTTGCTGATTCAGGAAGATTGAGCTATACCTTTATAAATACCAAGTGTTTTGAGGAGCCCCTGTTATTTCACAAGGATTGTTCTGGTAATCTTAATACTGCGAAGACAGGGACAACCTACACAGTAGCTTCCACCCTGGCAGCAGCACGCAGGGTCAGGTGATACAGGACAGCACTTTCTGTCAGCATCCAGCTCGGTAGGTTAAGCAAAATCAAGGAGCTACAGTCTGCATCAGTATTTTAAAACCATCAACTATAGAATGTACCTCATTTCAGCTTTCTTCGCTTCTATGTCAAGCACAGCCATATGTTTCTCATAGTCCTTTTCAGGAGGGTCAAGGACGTAACGAGCTATCCAGCGGCTGATGGGGTGCTGGAAAATAGAAAAGCAGAGGTCATTCATTGTCCAAGTGGAAATGCCACCATGACTGAATAATTTTGTATATTCACAGTCCTGAAAAGATGTCACAGACATTGTGAGTGCTGCCATTCAAACCGTAATAGTAAAGTTAAAAACATGTACAACTATTTGTGAGGTCAGAACCCTAAAAAGCCGTATTTCTTTTGCCATTTTTAATGCCAGGATAACCTGGAGATGGCTATTGTGTAGCAAGATTAAAAGTTAATGGAAGACACATGATTTGTTTTCTTTCTATTGAAGTGAAGTTCATTAAACTGCCACTGTAATGGACTCCAAACCTTACTGTAACTAGTAACTTTTCAAACTTTTGCTTCCAGATAGAGGGCATTTCACTAGGAACAAAAGTTTAAATGAGTTGAAATAGTCACAATCATACTGCTGAATTCAACTACTTCCTACCAGAAACAAAACAGTGCTTGCAGCAAGAAGCCAGAGACTGATTTTAAGAAAATACAAGGAAATTAAACACATACAGCTTTGAATTTCTGACTACAAATATCTTCAATTTTAGATATAAAGGCATGTGTGATATTGAACTTTAAAACGATGCTGGCAAACAATACAAAAGAAAGAAGTATCACTTTAAACTCTTAAGATATTGAAAAAACAGAAACAAAGACAAAAAATGCATGCTATGAATTCCTGGCATATAGCTCCAGCATAAAGTTACAGAGCATTTGCATCTACTTGTGCCAATAAACAGATTTCCTACAATAATATGCATGGCCCATAAAGCTGAAAAAAAGTAAGTTTACTGCCCAAAGTATCATCAAGAGAAAGGCTGTCCATAACGTGCCACCCTCTTACATGTTACACTCACTTTGTAGTACTCCCAGTAGTCTGGAACATAACCTTCGGGAATCTCTGCAAGTTCAGCTTCACCTGACAAGGAAAGGAGGGGAGGAATATTTAATCCTATGATTATTTTTCAGAAGTACCTTATACTCTGCCTTTCACATTAGGAAAAGATGGTTATTTCTCACGGAGAGTATTTAATCCCTCGATGTGAGCTCTGACCGGACTTGCCATGTTTTCCAGGCACATCACACTGCATGTATAGATCACGTTGTAGCTCACAGACTTTAAGTGACACAACAAATGCCACTTGCGTACACAAGCCACACATCAGAGGGGTTAAATTAGCAGCTATACAGAAGAAACAACTTGGATCAAGTCCACAGAAATGCCCTTTAAAGTACAGGAGCTGAAAGCATGCTTTTTCCTAATTTCTCTATTAAATTAATCACATATTATTACAGCAGTAGATTTAACACAAATATTGCCAAGCGGAATTTTGGCATCTTTGCTGGATTAAAGGTGACAGTTGCAGTCTTGTTAAAGTAGTACATAAAGCAAGGTAATACGGACTCCTCATGTGAACACAGAAGTGTTCACTAAACTTCACTGATATTTGAAAGACTGTCAAAAGGTGGATTTATTTTTTTTTTTAAGAAACAACTAACGAAAATATACTGGTAACATCTTCTATTAACACATACAATATTATTGTAACTGTTAAGCCTATTTCATGGTCTTCCAAAGAGCGAGCCTTAAAAGATCTCTTTTTTTTCTATCCAGCATGATGAGCTCCCATTTAATAATTTTGACACTGTACTTTGCTGAGCCATCACTCACCAATGAAGATGTTGACGTATGTTATGAACAGAGCTGCTGGTATTCCCGTCAGGAATATGTAGAATCTCTGTGCAGGGGATAAAAAGAAACAGTATGGGAAACTCAGAACCCGGACAAAATTTAGATGAGGTTTGTCTGAAAATGGTGCAGCAGCCAATAATTCTTAAGATTTGCATTGCTAGGTGAGAAACGGATGTTGTGTGTAAACATTGCTGTTTGAAATGAGTTAATTACTGAAGCAGAGCACACAAAGAGCAATGCTGTGTCAGTCCAGGAGCCTGTTCAGTGCAGCTTTTTCCTCTCCCAGCAAGGCCTGTCCCTGCAGGAGGGACAGCAACACTTCCCTGAACGCTGCCTCAGCATCCTGGGATGCCTGGAATGAGGCACTGACACCAATGCAATAATCCAGCACCAGCTCTGGGGGCTGTGCAAGGCAGATAAAGGAAGCCTGATCCCATGAAGGGAGTTGGATCAAACTGGCTGTCACCTGTCATAATAGGCTTTACCCAAAACCCGGCTTTTGAGGGGTCAAATTCAGGTCAGGCTTCCTAAATCTCACTTCTGGTGTTAGTGGCTTAGGTAACTGAAGGCAAACCCTGCAGGAGAGTAACTAGTACGTTTCAAAAAGGAGGATGGAGTGGAAAGCATTGTGGGTTATGCATATGTGAACACCCATATGTAATTCAAGAATGCTACTACAGCAGTAATTTAAGTACCTATCCCAACCCTTGATATTTAGCCAGTCTTTTAAATTCATCTATCCCTGATTTTACAGCACATAACAAAAAATTCTTAAAGAGAACCACCAATTCTTGTTTGTCTGAATAGTGCCAACCATGTTTTAGATGCTGTCACATCAACAGTATAGAAAATCGTACTTCAGACACTCTTACTCCATTTTCAAGGAATGTGTTACACCAAATGCAATAAATTTGTTTTTAACTCACCAACAAGTTCAGAAATCGAGTATCATAAAAACTTGTTGCCTTGATAATAAACATTCTCTTCCCATGGCCGCTGCTGTGTCGTACAGGAACTGAAAATCGAACCAGAGTGTTATGTTTGTGGATCCCATAGGTGATTATGCCAGGACAAGGTCAAACACACACGTGAGGAAACTAAAAAAAAAAAACAACTATACAGCAGTGGCTGAGTTGTTAAGAGCTGGTTTTCTGGAGGTTATCATTATTCATCTGGATTCATTTCCTATTTTGCCAGCACGAACCTATTTTTGTTCCTAACTTTAGGGATGGATCTGCTTCCACCTGTAAGTCCCAGCATGTAAACCACTGAATGTCACCCTACAGGGCCAAGTAAGCATGCCAAGAAGGTCACCATCCCGCCCATTTCCATCAATGTTTTACCCCAAAAAAAGGCAGTTTTTCATAGGAACGGGGACACGCTGCACCGGTTTAGCCCCCGGCCCTCCCCGCGGCCTCCTGCCCGCTCCCCAAGGTCACCTCGCCCCGGGCACACCCGCCCCGCCGCTCCCCCACCGAGGCCGTACCGAGGGTGCCGGGGAGGCGGGGGGCGATCCCGGAGATCCCGGTGTTCCCGGCGATCCCGGGGCAGCCCGCCCGCCGCGCCGCCCAGGCCGCGGCCGCCCTCAGCACCCGGCTCATGGCCGCCATGGCTGGGACTGGCACGGGGCGGGGCCACCGCGGGGTGAAGCCTGGGTGCCGCCATCTTGGAAAAGGGCAGGGCTCTCCCAGCGCTCCCGGCGCTAACTGAGGGCGGGGGTGAAGCCGGGCCGTCGCCATCTTGGCGAAGGGCAGGTCCATCCCGGTGCTCCGGTCCTCAGCGAGGCAGCGGGGTGAAGCCGGGCAGGCGCCATCTTGGCGAAGGGCAGGTCCATCCCGGTGCTCCGGTCCTCAGCGAGGCCGCGGGGTGAAGCCGGGCAGGCGCCATCTTGGCGAAGGGCAGTCTGCTCCCGGCGCTCCCGGCGCTGAGGGAGGCGCGGGGCGATGGCGGCGGCCGCCGTGGTGGGAGCGCTGGGCCGGCGCCTCACGGCCGCGCTGCGGCTGCCCCGGGCTCGGCCGGGCCCCCCCGGGTACGCACCGCGCCGGGGGGGGCTCTGCTCGGGCACTGGGGGAGGCGGGCGCGGTTCCCGGGAGGAAGGAGAGCCCTTGGCGGGAGGAGGGTGTCCGTGTGTCCTGGTGTCCGTCCGTCCTGCTCCTCAGACCTGAGGGCTGCGGGGTGGCGTGTGGCCGCGGGCATCGTGTGAGGGCAGTGTGAAGGGTATCCCTGTGCCTGTTACTGTTCTGCAGTCCCTGTGCCGGTGCTCCCAGCGTGGTTTTGTGCTTTACCGAGTGTTCGCGGCCTTTGCCGTTAAGGCCATGAGGGAGGTCGTGTCTCTTCCCTGGAGACGTTCCAAGCCCACCTGGACGTGTTCCTGTGTCACCTGCGCCAGGTGACCCTGCCTGGGCAAGGGGTTTGGACTGGATGGATCTCCAGAGGTCCCTTTCAAGCCTGACGATTCTGTGGTGTATTCTTGTATAACATAGCTCAAAGTTATTCTTTCATATTTAATTGCTATTTATCTCTTGAGCATAGAAAATGGATAATTAGATGAGACAAGGGGGAGGAGAAAACACAGAGATGACATTTTTTGTGAATAACCAAACCCGTGTCTTTTCCCCCCAGCCCGTGGTCTGTCAGTAGGTCCTGTGCCTTTGTGAATGAAACAAACATTCTCCTTCAGCTGAATGTTATTCTTCTTACCATACATGGTTTTCCTTCTAATTTTTAATGCAGTTTGGTGCTGAACCTGTTCCACAAGAACCTGCCAAAAGCTGAGCCCCTCCATCAGGTGAAGTTCCTGCACACAACTCTGTCTCAGAGGGGCCTGGAGGAGTTTTTTGATGATCCAGGAAACTGGGGAGAAAAAAGCGTCAAGTCTGGTGAGTTATATTTAGCATTTCTGGCAGTGATCTTCAAGCCACTTGTGCTCAGCTGAAATCTGACCTGTTGTTTTTTGTATCAGAGAGTATTCATAAGTACATAAAACTTACTTTTCCAAATGTATATATACATACATCTGTTTGTGCATCTTTATGCCTGTGTGTGTTCAGTGTTTGTGAAAGCAAATAGCTATTGGGCAGCAAAATGTTTTGCTGTAAACCCTGTGCCTTGCTCTGAAGTGGGAGTGTGTCACAGAAGAGATGTTCTTTGGTGAAATATATGGTCCTATGGAACAAAAGTAATTCAGTGTAGATTCATCTTACAGCTTTCCCTGTGACCAAGCTTCTGGAAACACCAAAAAACACTCCATGTACTTGCCTTTTTTGTGTATTTTGTATATTTAAAGCAAAGCTGAATATCCCCAAGGATAGCTTTCCAAGTGGTAGTATTTTTTTTAAAATGATCCTTGTTCTGTTGATTCAGCTGAGCCTGCTAATAGAAGCACTTTTTTTTTCTTTCAGAATAAGATAACTTTGTTCTGTTAAATCATTGGGGTTTGTTTCTGTTTATTTTTTACAGGGGATGCATGGAACATAAAGCAGCTGAGGGGCAAGAGTAGTGAAGATTTGCACAAACTCTGGTAAGCAAGTTTTACTGAAAAAGCTTCCCTCTTTTCAAAGCAGCTCTGCACTTTTTATTAAAATGTGGCTGGTGAACTTATGAGCCAGTAACTTCACTCTGCCACCCAGCTCTGCAGGCTCCAGCCTGCTGGGGGCTTGGAAAAGCCCCAGTTCTGGCCCTGCTCAGAACACAGAAGCTCTGCTGCAGCTGGCTGTGGGATAGTTGTGTCTGGGACAAAGGTTTGGTATGAAGACGCTGAGTCTGAACCCTCTGGTGGTTGTTTGAATTGGACAGAGATGGTTTTAAAGTGGGGCCAGGCACCGTTTTAGATCAGGGTGCTCAGGTCTGTGTTTATTCTGATCTTGACAGTCTCTGAGGCTGGAGGTTGTATCACCACTCCAGGCAGTGCCAAGGCTAAAATAGCACTTAATCATTACTGTGAAGAGTTTTTTCTTGCTTTATCTGATCCTTTTGCTGGGCACCTGTAAGAAGAATCTGGCTTTGTCCAGGTAGGGGAAGACAACTTAGTGTTGTCTTCCTTCCCAAACCTTCTTTATTCCAGGCTAAGTAAACCTGTCTCCCTCATCCTCTCCTTGTGTGTCTGCTCTCCCCTCCCCTCTCCATCTCTACTGGGCTTTCTCCAATTGCTTAGGACCTTTTTGCTTCTTCATATGAAGCCAGCAGGTATAGGAGATGGGATTTTACTGTGCTCTATCCAACAGGATAGTAAGTGAATAACGGCTAAGGTGTCCACAAGTAATTTTTGAGTTACTGTGCTCTCTGACCTAGGTATGTCCTGCTGAAAGAAAGAAACATGCTTTTAACTGTACAGCAAGAAGCAAAACGACAACTCAAGCCTATGCCAAGTCCAGAACGGTTAGAAAAGGTACTTTGTTCATGCTACATAAAAATACAACTCTTAAGTAAAATTGCTCAGTGGAAGCTGAAGTGTTTGTAGACTTGTTAAAGACCTTTTCTTTACATTATTTCCCTGATTTTAGGATATGCACAAACACTGCTCAAGTCATATTTTGGTCACAACAGCTTTCTCATTGGCCAGTGGGAGTTACTGGGGCTAGGACCAAACTTCACAGTGAAAACTAAAATAACAAACAGCCAGTACAAACCACCTGGCAGAAATACATACAGCAAATCTTCTGTTTGCTTCTCTTGCCTCAGAGCTTTCTGTATTACCAGCATAAGCTCTGGATCTGGCTTTATGCATTAGCCAGCTTGTCTTTAAACAAACATCAGACCATCAGTTATTTGTATCTGTCCTGCTCTCAAGTGAGATTTTTAAAGCACTAGTGTGTTTTACCTTTGTTTTTCTTTTAAATTTTAGGTCTTTATTTGAGATCTTTTACATTGTCAGCGTTGTTTTTTGTTGGCCCATCCTGAAACTATTTACCATTTCCAGGTAGAAAAGTCTATGAAAAACATAGACTTGGTTGTGAAAGAAAGAGAAGTTGCTTTGCGGCTTTTACAAACTGGCCACGAAAAGCCAGTACCTGGAGAGTGGAGACACGACTTCTTGGGACGCACCTTCTGGTATGGAAAACTTTTTTTTATGTGTGAATGTTTCTTGTGATGAGTCTCTACCAGAAAATCCTTAACTAACCAGGGAATGATCCATATATTGTATAGAACCAAATGTATTTTCTGGTCAGCATTCAGGTGCTTCTTGAGTTTTGGCTTTTTTTATCTTACGGAGTAACTTTAACCTAAAATTGCAAATAATGACTGTTTATACTGGGCCCAGCATTCAAACATCTACAGTTTTTAAAGCAAGACCACTTTCAACAGAAAGAGGCTGAGCTACGCTGGAGATGCAGTTACAAACCAAGCCAGCAAGGGCTGGAAATAAATACCCCCCCGCAAATTCTGCACTCTACCAGACCACTTTATCACTGTACTGAAACCAGGAGAAACTGGTAGAACCCCAGAATGAAGACAGTGCAACCCCTGTAACCATTCTGTGACCCCTTTTATGTGCCTCCAACAGGTACAGCTACAAGGAATGGCCGATACCATGGCACTTGAACGAAAGACACAAAAGGAAGAGATTCTATTACTTACCTCATGTGAATAACTTCATCAGGTAAAAACCTTTTTTTGACATTGAAGGTTATTTTCTGTTCTTCGGTCCTCCTTATTCCACTCTGCAGGGAAATAATAGTAGTAATCTTCATATGCAGACTACCAAAGGTCTACCAGAGGTGGAATTTCTGTACCGTTCAAAAGCAGAAAGGAAAAAGAATTGCTTTGTAGCAAATGAATTCTGAAGCTCTTAACTGCCAAGAGTCTCTGTCTGATTAAGGGGGCGAGCTCATTAAGGTGGTCACAAGCTGTGTGGAAATTAATTAATCACACCCACTTCTATGTTTTAGACTCAGAATTGAAAAATTCTTACGGAAAAGGGCAAGAAGGCAAAACCTGGAGAGGACAAGGCGGAAGGTCTTGGAAAGGAAGTTCCCTCACCTCGCTCTGAAGTCTCAGAGCCAGTAACCTGCTGGAAGAGCCCTGCAAGTGAGTGGTCAGGTGTCTGTGACTGAACATGAAACACGCTCTGAAACCACAAACCACTCCACTGAGCATTCCAGAGCCTCCTTTTTTTAATCCCACATTTGACTTAAATAAACGTGATCTGGAATTACAAAGCAGCTTTGGTGTCTAACTGAAATCGTGACAATTGTTTCTAGAAACATCTGATAAATGATGTGTGAGCCAGCGGCTGTAAGAGTGAGACATCCATCAGTACCAGTGAAGAGCAGCAGCAGAGTGCCAGGTGACAGTATGAAGTGTAGGGAAGGTGTTTACCTGGCTTAGTTTAAAAAAGATGTATTGAAACCAGACAGAAACCTGAAAGCACCTGAACCTCACATGAGCCTTTGCCCTGTTCATATTTTTCCTGATATATTTTTCTGAACATTTTCCCCAAGTTACAGGTAAGTTACCCAAGGTACATTTGCTTTCTGCATAAATGCATTAGAAAACAGGCTCTTCGGTCTGCTGTGAGGAACTTTTCCCCTCCTTTAAATGGGGCTTCCTAGAGAGTATGAAATATTCAGCATGGGAACTTTTAACAATGCAGTCATCACACCCTGACTTCTATGACAAACTCAAACACTTGTACAGTGTTTCCTTGCAGAGTGCAAAGTGTCTGAAGGAAGACTGCAAGAGTTTTCTGTGAAACTGAAGTGGAAAGGTACCACTGCTGCTCTCAGTGGATTGAAACACATACTTCATGAAATTTTTTACACCTGCTCCTGAGGTTGTTTAGAAATTTAGACTAAAATCACAAATACCTGTCTTGGGAAGCAAGTGTGCCCAGCAATACACTCTGGTAAAACACTGCAAGGGAACCCATACGGTTTCCTGTCAGTATCTATCTCCATCATTCTGACCTTCAGTTATTCCTCTGCGTCACACAAAATACCCACTGCTTAAACACAACATCTTTACAGTAGTGAGAAAACCCCCAAAGTGTTTTGCTCTCCCTGTGCTGCTGGAATATCACAAGATCTTGCCATCGTACAGCAATTCTTTTAGGATACACAGAAGATAAAAGCTGGTTTAACATAATAAAGTCTAAGCACAGGTCACAGAAGGAAAGCTCAAAATGCATCACTCACTGCAGGGTGCCAAGGTGCAAATTCAGCTGACATTCCATGTTCCACCTGGATATGAACTAGACTCAGTCTTCCTTTTCCAAATGACAAGAGCTGGTGGCTTACATCACTTTGGGCTGCTGACTGCAGTTTGTCTCATTTTGAGAGAACAATATGGTTTATCAATAGCTTTGAAAATCTGGGTCGAGCAACTTCATCTCAAGAGCAGTTCCTGGTTATGATAAAGACACGAGCAGGCTGGTTTGATAAATTACTTTATTGTTTGGAGGTAACGTGAAACTTTTCAAATAGAGGCCTCATATTTACCCAGAAGGTCTTTTAGGATATAAAAATGTAGTAGTACTGTTTACTTTGTTTATTCTTTTTAGATCAGTTAAATGCTATTTGGTTTTCCACAGCTTTTGAGATAAGGAGCAAAACTTCACTGTGTCCCAGAACAGACCACCACATAGTTGTAAATTAAAGTAAGCTTAACAGCAATGTTGAGCTGCATCTTGACAGCCAGTTCCTGCTCAACAAAAAAATAATCATCCCCGTCGCTGTGACCCTGAGAGCACCTTCCCCAAGCAAACACAGGCACTTACTGACCCTGCTGGGAGTTCCCGAGGGATCCAAGGCCTTGGGCTGCCCCTCGGAGTTACAGCTCCCTGCAGCAGCGTCAAGCCACACCCTGATGGCTTCTATTCCTGTTCTCCCAGTCCTGGAGAGGCAATTTTTTTATCTCAATTTCCCTGGCTTGAACACGTTTTGCTTCTCACCTACATCACAAAGGCATTAAATACATTCTTAGAAAGCAGGTGGAAAGCAGTGATTGCTGACTGAAACGAAACTGCTCCGTAACCAAAAAAATTAGCAAACCAGTGCTTAATATAACATTCACTCAATGGAATGTAACACTTCTGTGAGACAGTAAAAGCTTACACCGGCACTAAATACAAACTTTCAACTTTTAAAACAACAGAGTAACTTTCTCTGCAAGTACTCACAAAGCTCCTCAAATACAAAAGACCAAATTTTATTTTTTTTAAGAGAGGATTAAGAGCAATTTAAGGCCAAAGTACCAGCAAGGAAGACTAGTATGTGAAAGTAGATAAGAAATATTTAATAAATAAGCACAGGCATTTGCAAGGTTATGCCTCTATCTATTAGCTAACCTGTAAAGCTGTTCCCAGGAAAAGATACTAGAGAAAATAGACATTTATACAAAATTATAAAATGCTCGTTACATGAATTATTGCTTTACAAGGGATGTAAACATCCTTTTTCTATTATAGTACCAATTAGGTCTCCCAAAATTTCTAAGGTTTGTTAAAATGGAACTTGAATTATGCAAAAAAACCCAATATAAACTTTCTACAAAAAAGAGTCCATCCCATTCCTGAGTATGCTAAAGCTATAAAACAGAAGGAGCACCGAGCAGGCAGCAGTTTTCACAGTAAGAGGTCTTAAGGACATTTTCTTTCTACACACTGTTTCCCTCCTTCTTCATATTCTTGTTTAGAAATCCACATCTGTTGAAAAGTACCCTATTAAAAAAAAAAAACAAAACCAACACACAATTTAAAAAATTAATCAGAAAACAAATGAAGGTTAACTGAAATATGATAAGCTTTTTCTAGGAAGGAAAACAAGCAATTCCTTATACTGAGGTAATAGGACTTGACCTGCTTAACTGTCTCTTCCTTGATTTCTATTTTGCAGTGATTCAGGACATGCAGTACCAAATGCTGATTTCAATTTCCCTTTTCCATGCTGATAAATTAATCCCCACAAACCATTTCAGCACTCAGTAACTTGTAGAATTAAATTCAGGAACATGATGCAGAAAAATGTTTGCTACTTTCATGACCTACTAGATACATGTAAAGGCTGTATTTCAAGCCTGCATCTTTCCATTAAAAATAGGAGAAAGTGGCAAGATATGTTTTCACTGGAAATGCTCATGTCTGGTTTTTAAATGGATCTTCTTCACCTTACCATGAGGACGGCCAAGGAGACCGTGATTGCTACATTAGCACAAACCCTGCAACGCACACTCTTTGGGAATTAGATTTTTGGGTGACAGTTCTGCTTAGCACAGAAACACAGTAAGCCAGGTTTACTAACCAAGGAAGCCAAAATGGAGCCACCAATCCATGAGCTGAACCTCCGCTCCACAGTCGTGTTGTTCGCTATCAACTTCAGGCGCATGCTCTGAGCAGAAAAGGGGGCAAAACAAAATCATCAGACAAACTGTAGGCTGGTCACCTTCAGGGACAAGAAGCACAAGGAACCTGGTGTTTATACCAGAATGCAGGTGCAAAAGGTCCATTTGATTACATTTGCAATACTGCTCATCTGCCCTCTATTTAGAACCCAAGAACAGCCGCGGTGGAACAGGACATGTTGTGGCTTTTACCTTGTCTCCCAACAGGGAGCAGCAGCAAATGCTTAAGGCAAGGAATAGGGCAGGTGGAGAGCGATAATATCACAGTATATGAATGACTACCTTTGTCAGTTTTTCCTAACATTCATCATTTCAAAGTTGTTACAAGAACATTTTAGCCTGAATCTACAAAAATTCAAGAAATATCATAAGCTATATCTACTTTCAAGAACACAGGTATAAGGTATTAATGTTTTGACATTAAGTGATTGAAAAAATGTATGTAAGTATGTTAAATCACCAGGTTTTTGTCTATGAATAAGTTGAGCTGTCTGCAGAGTTGAGGAAAAGCAATTCCTACAACAAAGTGACAAGACCTCAGGCAGAATGACTGAATGCGCCTCAAGTTAGTCAGCAACACTTCAAAAGAGGGGCCATCAAGGGAAATAGCGTTGCTTAAGGACAATTGCAGAACTTAGGATCATAATCTGAAAGCAGGAGCAGAACAGTAAAATACTGAAGAAATATTGGAATTTATTTTGTATAAAAACTTTTCAAGACTTCTTGGTTTTCTTTAGAGAAGGAGATTTCTTACCCTGCAGAAATCTGTTAAGCTGTTTGGTTCCTAACAAAGTCAGGACTATGATACAAGCTTGTGTATTTATGTGGCAGAAAAGCAAAATGGTAAGTACTCAGTGTAGGAACTGAAAGAGTTGCTTTACCGGTGGAGTTTTCTGAGACAGCTCTCTGTTCAGTCTGTCTGTGAAACTCTGTATTAGAGTGTTTCCTCCTGCTACAATCACACTGCCATAGAGGCCCTCAAAAGAGAAAAAACAAGATTAACAGCATTAACTCAGAAAACAGCTGTTATTCAGAATAGAGAGGATGGAACACAAGCACATATAGTCAACAGCAACATCACCTGATACCAACAGTATTACCTCTCCCAATTCAATTAATTATTTAATCACTTAAAAATATTTCAAGACAGCTTAATATTAAACTATAGAAGGAAGAGAGAAGCCACATGATTATCTAGCGATAATCATCATTCTAATGATAATCATCATAATGGAAAACGATATATACATGATAAGCATCATAATGATTACCATCATTCTAAATGATTTCACAGAACAATTTCTACTGTGCAGAACCCTAAACCTACAGATCTCCCCTGTATCTGAGGTGTTGGTTTTCTTACAGCTGGATGCAACCACTGAAGAAAACCCCACAGCCCTGCTGATAGAGTTTTGTATCTCACTAATGCTGCAGGTGGTGAACACACACCACAGCCCAGCTTATGGAGCCTGCCTAACATGCCAGTTAAGAGGAAAAATTTTTGGAACAACCCCCATGCAGTCTGTATCACACCTGAATATTTTCAAATTGACACCTGAGAAAGCCAGAGCATAAGTTTTTAAAAAGAAAGTTTTCCTTTAAAACCTCTTCTCTTCCTTCTACTCTCTATAAATTCCATACACTTTCTAAACATAAACCAATTACATCTGCCATGCCTAAAAATCTGAAGGTAACGGTCAAAGTTATGAACATAAAATGCTCATCTGAAGCCAGTCCAGGGCACATTATGCAGTGTCAGCCACAAAATCTGCACATTAGACATTTAAATATAGATAAAAACACTAAATAAAAGAAAAAATCCTGATTTAGCATTTTGTAAGAAAAACCAGTAATGGTGCATATGCCTATATACAAATATGTGATGCTTACAGAATTATTCTAGTGTGTTTATCATTATCCTAGTGAATCCACATTTCCTCATCAACAGTGTTCTAGCCCCAAAAGTACGTATCAGCCCAGAAATATCTACGCCTTGAAATACTCCCGGGCTGACTAACACTTACCGGCCTGATGTCGATATCGCACATTCCAACGCTTGTTGTGACAACGTGGCTCACACCCAACATCGTGTTACCAGACAAACCCTGCAAGTAAAATAGGAATCCACACATCATCTCTTCAGAAGAGCAAGGCACAGAAAAGCCCTGATGAGCTGAATTTACAAGTATTACTAGAGAGGGAGCCAAGCATTTTTTTAGGGAAGGAGGCAAAATACAGCTATTTTCCCATCCAGCTCATCACCACCGACTTGGAACATTTCATCCTTCACTTGCCCAGTCCTAACACAACAGGGAAGTCCTACTCCAAAGAAAACCCCCATCCATACCATGAAATTAGGAACATCATACAAAAGGAAGCCAAGTGATAACCTAACAATGCAAAGGCTTTCAATCACACCTATCACTGCAGCTTTACCTTGACATTGGAAGGGTCAAACAATCCCTCGGGAATTTTCAGACGCTCCGCACCAAAGTCACAGTTGTAGCCGTTGGGGAACTCGTAATGAACTGTTGGCATCTGTGCTGCCACCCTGGAGCACAGTGAGAAAGCAACACATTAAAGTGCTCTGTAAACAGGCTGTCAGGTTATCTAAGCAGTGTTATAAACTAAATTTCCAGTGGGAATATTGTGATTGATAAGACTTACACTTTCAATAATAATGATCTCATCTTGGAATATTAAATACAAAGCTATCACCTGGATGTATGCTGTATCCCTACTTTCACAAATAAACAGTTCCCGGACAAAACTTTCCTCCCTAACAAAACCAGCCAACAGCAATGAACAGGCTGAGCACCCCATGCAAAACTAGTAACTATTTTCACAAGAAGGAAAAAAAGTAACATACTGTTCATCATAGGTTGAATCTGATACTTGGAGGACAGAAGCTTGGAAGTCCTGAATGACACACTATGGAATTAAGAATAATATGGTTATAAGAATTTCAGTCTTCAATTTTATAGAATTTATAGAATTGATATTAACTTTTTAAACATTTTTTCAAGTTTTTCAGGAGAAAATCCTGATATACTTGCAAACAAAACTTATTTATGGGGCACTCAGGGGAGCTGAGAACAGGAGGAATGACCTACTTACATTGCACATGTAGTTGTGCCAAGACCTGGTGACCTGGGGTAACTTCTCTTTTCTCTTCCAATTTGCTGGGGACCCCTCACGAACTGCCTCCTGGGATTGTAGGATAAATGATCATCAGTTAAACATTTAAGCCTCTCCTCAAGAAAACACTCAGTAAATAAAGTTACTTTCCCACCTTTGAAGCAATCATATAGGGAGGAATTATCTCTATGTTCATTTCCTGAAACAATTCCCGGCACTGCATAGTTATAAAGTCTCCTGCAAGTGGTGATTTTACAATACCTAGAGAACAAAATATAAAATATTTATATCCAATATGAAAATTAGGAAAAAAACAAACAAACAAACAAAAAACCCCACCAATTTAGAAAGTACCAAAATCATTAATAAACTCTCCCAACTAACTGTCAGTGAACACCACTAGGGTTTTTTTCCCCATTTAAGGGGATATACAGTTTTTGAAACAACAACAAAACTGTACAAGCTGAAATCAAGCTAATTTGACCTTGATACTGCAATGCTGTTACCCATGAAAGTTATTACCTTGCTGAAGAACATATCCATCATGCACTGGAATAGCAGTGGTGTGTGTTGCTCCACTATCCAAAATGAGACCTGTAGATCTCCCATTAGCAAAGCTAGCCAAAATGATTAAGGAAAACATTGTAATTTTCACTTTGGAAAAAACTGCTGCCATACAGTTAGAGCATAACTAGGGATGAGGATCCCAATGTGTTACTCCTTGGTTCTACAAAAGGATTTGTCATTTTCCACTGTGTACCATCTTTCTGTGAAGTGCACAACCTCAGAGAGAGAGCAGCATTTAACTTCCATCTGTGAACTAAGTTAAGCTTTGGATGTACAAAGGTGAGATTTCACATTAACACTACGCAGCAAGCTGTAAGTACATCCAACTCATTTAGACTCTGAAGCTGAAAACGTGTTATTAGTTTAAAACAATTACAAATATTCTTCTTAAGGCTATGGAAACTTCAAGATCTAATTGCTGTATTTACTAATGTGGACAACACCATTTCAAGTCTTTAATATTCTTATCCAGGGTGTACAATGGAAAAAAAATAATAATAAAAAAAGAAAGACTTGGCCTCCAAGGAAAACAGTCAGATTGGGAGAACTTCAAAAACGAGCTCTAATGCTTTAAAGTTCAGAAACGGAATTTGTTTACTTCCTCCTTAGATGTTTATGGAAAAATCAATTTGAAAGAAGCCAGACATGCTGTTATACTCAGAATTGCCTAGAATAGGTTTGCCATAATTTCCTGAGGGGAGGAATAAAACCCCATGCAGTGAAACATTTTGAAGGATACGCTGTCAGAACGGCAGTTTTACACAGGAAAAAGGCAGGGATGTTGTAGTGCTCAAACATCAACTCCGTCAGTTTTTCACGCTTTGCTCTAGTATTCCACTGAAAAATAATAAATCCAAACCGCAAGTAAGTGGCCAAAAGGAAGATGTGTTTGCACACTAAAAGGTTGCTAACACAATAAAGAATAATTAGAACGGCAGACACAGTTTCAAATTAAACTAAAAGGCAGATTTCTAGAGTTTACTTCTTTACCACTTTTTTTATTCCAATTATATTACAAGAAATCAATGGTTATCTCTCACACAAAAGTGATACACACCTTTGCTGTTACAACACAGATTTCTTTATACTTCTACAGCTCTTCCAGTATCAGTCTCTCAAAGAACTCTCTAAAACAAGTACCATGCCCTTTCCCAAGGGGAAAGCTGCATGAAGTAACTTGCCCAGTGGGAAGAAAAATAAATCCAGATTTTCCAGTTTCCAGGGTATCTGTCTACAGTCCTACTGTAGTTGATTAAGCCAGGATATATCTCAAATATTCAACACATTACTGAAAATGTTTTTTCCAAGCCATATAATAAAATAAGATTAGGTCTGTAAGGAGATTGTTAAGGGGAACCTCTACTCTGACACCCACTGAGCCATCAAATATGAAACAGCCTTGGCAAATTCATCAACACTCCACAAACTGCAATTCAACACAATGGAATAACGAAAAAGAAAATCCTTTTCATAAGATTTTATTAAAGAAAGGCATAACTTGTGTATGGCATTTCTACCTTTTCTACTCTGACTTCAAGATCTGTCCTTCAAATGCTGAGCATTATTAAATGACAGAAACCTTGTCCACTGATTTTCCCAGAAATTGCCATTCATCCACTTCAGCTGCCTTACAAGACCACTTACAGAAACAAAGACAGAAAAATTAAAACTTCTCCATTAGAAATGTTATTCTGTGTCATGTAATAATAGCTGTAAGGCTGAATGAAGCAGCAGATTTTCAATGGCATTTTATTAAGTGAAACTTTATATAAGACGTCCAAACATCTTTTTCCTTTTATTCTAGGCAGTAACATTTCTTTTTTTAGATTTTGACTTCTTTTCAATAAGTAAGAAACAATAGCATATTGCAAATACTTTCTAATACAACTCATATGAACTGTTTCAAATTGGTTTGTTTTTTTTCCAGAATCTGGCAAAGTATTCTAAAATTGTCATTTCTGTAGCTAAGATTTAAAACTTGTCACCTAAAAGCCAATGTCAGACTTATCCCAGACTAATGTTTGTAGAGTCAGCAAAAAACACTTATCAAAATGCAAAGCTGCTTTTACTCACTGGTGCTTCAGACATAAGGACAGGATGCAAACTTGCTTCAGATTTAATGTGCATCTTGTAAGTGTGATCCAATATTGCCTGGAAACTATCCCAGTCTTCAACTGTAACAAGATTGAGGCAAGCAGATTAGTTACATCCAAGTTTTGGTTTATTTCATAAATACATAGAGGTTTTCCAATTTAATTATTTTTTTTTGCACAGACCTATTTAGTCAAAAGCTATCTCAGCAGACATAAACCTCTTTTAACAGCTCTGCAGAATTCTCTTCCTTTGTAACTACCATGATTTCAACAATTAAGTTGAAAGTCCACTAACAACCCACCATATTCCATGCAATTTGTGTAACAGGTATCTGTTCTTACAGCTTGCTGACATGAAAGCAACGACCTTCTGCAGCCTGGCAATGCTATTTTAAAATCAGGTAGAAAAAGACAGAGCACCATACTCATTCCATTTTTTAAAGGTGAAATGGCCTCCATATTCTCCCTCGGGACTCTCAGGGCATTGGTGTCTATGTAGTAAGTTGGGCCCCCTTGTTTGCCTTTGTCACCATCTATCTCCATCAGAGTGCTGCCATTGTCCCTTTCCAGCACCACGCCAATGGCTGTTGGAAAATCAACCTGTAAGGCAAAAGGCAAGCAGTACAGGAGGATTAATAATGTTCTGGAGGTTGCTTTTTTTTTTCCTCATAAATTCAGAGGTTTCTTTATACAACACAGTTATAACAAAACCCAATGTATTCTGAAAAGTTGAAAATCACAAACAAGACGAAAGGCATAAATTCATGTTGTATTCCCATTTTCCAGGGCACACAGACTCTCACCTTTGGACAGTCCTCGCCTGCATAGCCTGCTCTGACAGTGTACGAGCCAATGTCAAACACCAGAGCCCCAACTTCATCTGAAAAGATTGTTAATAAATGGTGAATAGTTAGTGCACTCTTCTGCAACCTTGACCTTTCCCTGCCCGCTGCCTGCGTTACTTGCAAAAGCAGAAAAGTCAAGGGATCGAGGCAAGGAGAAACTTCTCTGTTCCGAACTCCAGTTACCAGAGAGCTATTGGAGGGCTGCAGACGGGCTTTGACTGCAACCCCTTCCTCTCGTGTGAGTAAAAGGGGAATTTTAACAGACGAGGGAGAACGTGGTTGCATCTAAACAGACCACAAAGCTTTCCAGTTGTAACTCAGCAGCCACGGGAAGCCGGGCGAGCCCGGAGCTCCCGGGGGGGATCGGGATGAGGAAGGTGGGACTGGAAACAGCGGCTGTGCGAGTCAAGGGGCCACAGCACGAACCGCTCTCAGCTCTGCGGGGCCCGATCCCCGCTGATCTCTGAGCTCTTTAAGGCAAAAAAGTGTCCGAAACCAACCCCCAGACCTCAGAGCCCACGGGAGGACCCGCACCCGAGTCCCGAAGCACCGGGACCTTCCCCGGCCCCCGATATCGCCGATGCTGCCCCAGGCCGCGGCCCGGGCGATGCCGGGGGGTGCACTTCGGCCCAGCGGGACACGAACGAGGCCCCCGCCGCCGCCTCCCCCTCACGGGTGGGACGCGGAGGAGCCGTGAGGGCTCCGGGCCGGGCTGAGGGAGGCGGGAAGCGCCCGCGGGGGCCGCACGCGCCGCCTCGCGGGGCGGGGGAGGGGAGGGCGGCGCCGGACTCACCTCCCCCGTACACGCCGCCGCTCATGGCTGCCGCTGGGCCCGGCCCCGCCGTCCGCCGCGCCCGCGCTGCGCCGCCCGGCCCCGCTACCCGCCCGCCCCGGTGTCCGCGGGCCCCCCGCGCTCCCCGCCCGCTCCTCCCGCCGCCGACCCGGCAACAAAAGCGCCCCGGCCCCGCTCCCGCCCGCGGCCCGGCCCGACCCGCAGCGACGACGCCCGCCCGCCAATGGCAGCGCCGCGCGGGCAGAGCGGGCCAATCGCGGCCCGAGGGAGGCGGGGCTGTGCTCGCGAGCAGCCAATCCGAAGGCGGGACGCGGAGGGCGGGCAGGGGAGTGGGGGGGCGGTGTGGGGGGGGCGGTGTGAGGGGAGGGACGGGCGGGGAGGGAAGTGTGAGGGGAGGGAGGCGTGAGGGGAGAGGTGGGTGAGGTGGGGACTGGGGGGAATGACAGAATCACAGAACGGGTCAGGGTGGAAGGGACCACAGTGGGCCACCTGGCCCAACCTCCCTTCTCCGGCAGGGTCGTCCCAGAGCACGTGGCACAGGATTGCGTCCAGGCGGTTCTGGGATATCTGCCAGAGTGAGGGAGACTCCACACCCTCCCTGGGGAACCTGCTGCAGGTACTGCACAGGAACGAAGTTCTTCCTCATGTTCAGGTGGAACTTCCTGTGCATCCGTTTCTGCCCATTGCTTCTTGTCTTATTAGTGGGCATCTCCGAGCAGAGCCTGGGAGACAGGCCAGAGTCGAGACGAGGGGACTTAGCCTCAAGCTGCACCGGGGAGGTTTAGGTCGAACAGCAGAAGGGTTTTCATCATAGAAAGAGTGATTAGACTTTGGAATGGGCTGCCCAGGGAGGTGGTGGAGTCACTGCTTCTGGAGGTGTTTTAATTAAACACTTGATGTGGCACTTAGTGCCATGGTCTGCTTGTCGTGTTCGGTCATAGGCTGGACTCGGTATCAGAGGTCTTTTCCAACCTAATTGATTCTGTGATTGTTGTGATTCCCCTGCTGCTGTCACTGATCTGTTGGGCTCGTGCACTGAGAATAAAATGTGTTTGAAGTACATCTCGATACCCCCACGTTGCGTTACTCCTTTCTCGTGTGGGGCACAGCCTGGGGCTGGTGCCTCTGCAGGGCTGGGCAGTTCAGGTTTGCCGGCTCAGCTGCTGAACTTGTCATTAGGCTTTCACATCGCCTTGTTTGGTGTCGGCGTGCTCAGCCAAACCTGGGGTTCAGCCAGAACAGCCACAGAGGGGAAACTGTAAAGTTGTAGGAATTCAAGAAAACAAAAGAAAGAGACCTCAGGCATAACCAGCATTAGAGAAGTCTAAAATTCTAGCTGGAGAAGAAGGGAATTGGCTTAAAGGGCAAGTGTTCCTGGTGTGCACCTTATTCAATTCTTATATGAAATGGGGTTTTTTTGGAGGGGCTGAGGAGCTGAGCGATCTTTTAATGTGACTGGATTTAGTCAGAATAATAGAATATTTTATTTATTACCCTTATGTTTGCCTATAAAATGCTACATAGCATAATGAGTGATCTTAATAGCAACTAATTATTGGACTGTAAATAATTTTAAAAGTGTTTCTTAAATTTTCACCTAAAGACAAAAATTAGTGGTGTGAGCTCACTTTGTCTTACTTTGGTAGGGAGACCAGAACTTTCTACAAAGCTTTGTTTTTTTGTCTAAGTTGTGACTTAAATTTCAGTTATATGTCCTTATTTACACTGAGTTTAATCAGGGAGGTAAGAAGAGAGATAAAACTGACATTTGGTGTACCCAGTAGTTTTATGCAGGAAGTTTGTAAAGCTGTTGAAAATAGATCTAATTTTTGGAAATGTCAACAAAATTTATGCTGGTGAAGGAGAAAATCAGCCTGGATGTTGTGTTTGGACTGCAGCTCCCAACGTGCTTCAGTTAATGCTGGGCTGGTGACCAGCAGTTCCCTTTTAAGGGGGAGGGTGTGAAAACATAGGAAAAATAGTAAAATCCAACAGTTCCAAGGGGCAACCAGTTGTGGGGGTTTTCGAGCACAATTATGACAGTTACGAGGAGGTGATTTGATTTACTAACTCTCCAGAGTGAGGAAATTAATTTGATACAGTCTGATTCTCTGGTTCTTTAACGAGGAAACGTCATAGTTTTATCCTGCAATTAAGAAATTAATTTTTTTATATAAGTTATGGTACACTATGGCAACATATTGATGCTAGCATTTAAATCCTGCAGTTTCATTTATTATACATCATAAAGTCAGTGCACCTGGGTTTTGTATTATGGAATCTTTTAAAGTTAGTATGTTATTGTGATTTCCAGTATGAAGTTAGTATGCTATCATGATTTCCAGTATGTGGCACTAATACTCAAGGTAGAGCTGCTCGAGGAGGAGGAATTAATTGCAGATGGGAAAAGTATTTTAGAAAATTCGGAATTACTGTGCCAGAAGATCTTCATTTAGCTCCTGCTTGTACTTTATTTTGTAGTAATGATTCATTATATTCATGCATTAATTGATTCAGTGTGATAATTGACACTTTAAGCCAGATCCTGCTCAGTGCACAAGAGCTGCTTGTGGCTGATTTGCAAGCCAGAAACTAACACAGCGTTTGGTTGCTTTATTTTTCTGCAGTATTTCTTCAACCCAGAGGAGTTCCCGGAGATGCTGTCAGGAAATGTGTGCCAGGGTACAGAGGACTGTGGCGTGTGAGGCTTGGAGAGAGGACTCACCTTTACCGTGTCAGTGGCTGATGGGGACCGATCGTAAGAACTGGAGGTAATGCTCACTGGGAATCCTGCTGGTATCTGGAAGTCTTGGGATCTGAGAAGCGTAAGGAAATAAAGCCAAATCCATGTAATCCTCAAGAAGCCTGGAGGATAAGGGGGAGGAAATTTAGACTGACAAGTCTCCAGGTCTTACTTTTCTCTGCCTTGCACTTTCACAGGCATCAGTGGGAAGTGTGCAGGACATCACAACTGTTCGATAACATTTTGCAGTGACTTTGATTTGCAGCAGTGTGAATAACCCTACAAGGTTCAACCACAAGGGAAATAGACTCCAGGTGTCTGTTTCCAGCAGAGTCCAGCCTTGCTTAAATTTTGGATTATTTCAGTGAATTCCTGCCCATCATCCTATGCTTGCATAAGAGCAGGTGAAATCTGAAGTTTTACCACTGACCATAATGCACCCAGGTGTTTGAGGGGGTTGGGTTTAAGTATTTCTGCTTGGTTTTCTCAGAGGCAAGGATTATAAAGTCAAAGTATGTAGAAACTTTAACTAGGTTCCATATTGGTACAAATGGCTGTAATATCTTGGCAGGAGTTTCAGGTGCAGGTATAATGCACACTATTTGGTTTTCATGGGGATATCACATACCTATTTACTGTGTGTGACGTTGTATTTAGTAACTCTAGAGCCAGATATGAACATAAATTGTTCTCAGGAATAAAGAGAAGAATAATTTTTAAAGTGAGGCATGAACCAAGGCACCAAATACTGATGCTTACTCATAAGCAGAACTTAATTTCATCAGTGATAGTCTCGAGAAAGTGAAGTTTCCTAAACATTGCTTTAAGGTTTGTAAAACTCCACTAAGATGTAACTATTTCAAGCAAGTACATTCACCTTTTTAGTAACATAAAGCAATGTAGAAAGTGATGTGTATGTCAAGCCAAAACTGAACAAAATGATTTTTTGTTTCTCAACAAGCTGCACTTCCCCATGGGGTGGTTGATGGGCTGTTGCTTTTGAGCAGTGCCACACAAGTGCCAGTCAGTCTCCCAGACTGCAGTGCCAGCAGACTGGCTGTGACAATGGCTTATTCATAAAGTCTGTGTTCCTCCTTGATTCTTGATTGCAAAATGCATGTTAAAGGTTTTATTTTTTCTGATTTTCAGATGAGGTCTTCAATGTTTGTGTGAACTGAGAAAGCATCTGTAAATGAAAGAGCAAAATAATCATTAATACTCATTCAGTCAAAAACTTTGTATGACCTCTCAGCTTTCAACTTTCTTTGCTAAAGTACTTGGGTATTTTGTCAATTTAAATACTTCCCTTCCTTACTGGGATGCTGTGAGTATAAATACACTGTCATTCTCCTTGTGCAGAGAAAAAGCAAGAACAGAAACTAAATGGTGAACCTCACTAAGGGGCCTCAAGGTTGGCATAATTACCTCTAGGTTCTTACCTCAGACTGAAATCCAAAGGCTCAATTATGTTTCATATAAAATGTACCAAAGACAGACACCTTAAACCTGGATAACCACTATACAGGCTGTTTGGGCGTAGCAATTCAAAATGCTGAGGAGAGGAGATATGTCTGAAATCTCTCTGTGACTCCAGCAAGGCAGTTCTGGGGATATGTGTTCCTGAGTCTTCTTTAAGAGCTGGTGTGTTTAACTAGTCCTTTTGTAAAGGACCCATGATTCAGTCTTATTTTAGGACATGACTGAAGGAAGAGGTGATGGTTCTTGCCATTAATGCACAGTCAACTTTCCATCATCAGTGGATGGCCCGACTGGAGTTTGGAGAGCATGCTGAGATTGCATCTGTCTGGCTGGAGTAGTAGTGAGTGGGATACATTGGAGAATGGGGGTAATAATGTTAGTGCTGCTTTATAGCTCTGAACTGTAAGTGGTCACTGTGAAACCAAATTGGGGCATTCAGACCCTTTCCTTGGTTAGGTCAGGCAGAGTATGGACACACAGAGCCAGAACTTGTCAGCAATGCACAGCAGTATTTGTCTGGAACTGGTTCTGAGGTAATAGGTCTCCTGGGCTGAGCCAGCCCTGGCCTGGACTGAAGTGTGCTTGTATTGCCCTTCTCAAATGAGTCTCTTGTGTACATATGTCTCACTTGGCTCAGATCTGGCAGAACTTACTGTTTCAGGCTTAGTGCTTGGTCTGTAGTCCCTCTGGATTCTTGCAGGGCTTATTTGCTTGGCAGCTGGACCACCTCTGACCTGGCTCAGTACCTCTCATCTGCAGAAACAAAGCTCTTTACAGCTAGGAACCAGCTTAGGCTGATAAACAGAAGATCTTTGTGTCAGCTCAGCCCTGCCATTAATGAGGCACATTGATCCTCTGTGCTTCCCACTGCTCCAGTAGGAATCTGGGTATAACAGCTGAGCAGGTAGCATGGAGTGCAGATCTCCCGTTTCTTGCTCAGATGTTCTCCTTGTGAGTTCAAATCCCTATCCCCAGCTTTCCAGGAGGTGCTGTGCTGCCTCAGTAGCATTCTCAAGCTGTGATGCTGTGCAGGTCAGAGCCACGGCTCTGTGCAGCCGGGGGGAAGGAATCCAAAAGGGAGCTGCTGTCTGACCTCCTCTGAGAGAGGAGAGCCTGAGTCCCCATTTCTGCACGTGCAGGCTTTGTTGGGTGAAATGGGGCAGTCTGGGGAGTAAAGATCATCAGTGACCTTATTAGTGTTGTGACACCTTTTGTGTCACCTTTTTGGAACCCTTTTGAAATCTTGGTCTCCTTTGCTGTAGAAAACGGTTTTCACTTGACATCTGGAAATGTTTGTTGTGCAGGGGAGGTTTTGGTGTAACCGTGTCTGTTCTGTGCTACGTTTGTTCTCCCACCAGGAGAGGGCACAGGCAAAGCAGGGGCAGAGGCACCAGCAATCAACATAGTGCAGCAGGTTTTGGAATACAAACTAGAAGAGCATTGCTTCCACTGGGCTTCAGAAAACCAAGTATCATCTTGGTTTATGTACTATTGTATCGAAGAAAAAGATTGTTATAAAATTAATTATTAAACAGTAGTGAGGAAAAATAATAGTGCGTTTGCTGGATGGGCACGTTTGCAAAGAGATTGTCACTTCTTTCCTGAATTCATTCAGGTCATTACTATGACATGTAGGTACTTTGTCATCCTAAATGAGTATGTAGAGCAATGCAATTGCACTGCAGCAAGAAGAGTGATGTGGAAAAGGGTGTGCTTTTATTGAAGAGATATCAATTTATAGAAGAAGCTAAGGATTGCAGTGCTTTGTCTGAATATTTATTCACAGAATATGTGTCATTCTGGGGCAGTCACGCTACAGGTGTTCAAAAATATCAGCACACATCCATATTAATATGGTCCATTTTAAAGAGCCATTGGGATTGTATATGAGACCTTTGCATTATTTGATGTTTATAATTTGATAAGTATTTGAAATTTGCTGTAACAGGTAAGTTCATGGCATTTTTTATAACTAGTGTAAGAACTGTGATTTTTATGTCAAGGGATTTGCAATCCCTTTTTCTTCCACTTATGTAGTTATCTTAGAGTCTGATTCTTCTCTCACACCACACTGTCACAGAGTCTTTTATTTCAGTGCAGCAGAATTGTCTCCAAGAGGTGGATGAGGCCTAAGATACCTTCCCTGCAAGTGAAATTGAGGGGAATGAGTGTTCCCAAAGAAAAGTTGTCATAGTGTAGAACCCTGATAAGATCTGCAGATGACAACTTTTCCTTGGGTCCTGATATATCAGCTCATGTGAGTGGGTAATCTTCATTATTCACTGCTTTATATGAAAATTAGCTATGGCATAGGGAATACTGGCTAGGAGAGTGGTTTGGGATGCTCTTTCTCACAGGACATAAACAGCATATGACAGCACTGCTCCATGACAGCCTTGGTATTTTGCATTTATTAATTGGTTATTAACTGCACTTATTAATTGTTTGCTTTGAACAATAAACAAAAATAGAGATAGAAAACTGTCTAGCACTGTGGGATGCGTGTGGTAGGGAGAGCTAATTTAAGCAAGTCTCAGGTATTTTTCAACTAGTGCTTTTAGGAAAATGGGCTTATGCTACCTGTTTGATTGCTTGCACAGATGATAGGGTTGCAGCATAAGCTACATTATAATAGGTGACATCAGAAAATCCATCTAGAACGCAGACTGCATGAGTATCTTTATTCTAGGAAGAGCTTTGATCAGAAATTTTTCTTTTTTGAGACAAACAAAGGAATCCAAATATGAAACACAACTGGAAAAAAACAGGCCTTTTAAGCTCTATTTCTCAGAAACTTCTTATTTTCAATGGCTTGTTTAGATCTGCCTTTAAAAAAAAAAAAACCAAAGCTGTAGACACAGTTTCTCTAAGTGTGCATGAGCCAGGTGCCAGCACAGAGAGAGCCACTCCTGGGCACTCCAGACCTGTTTTGTACAAGTTCTAGTGCCACGTGGAACCCGAGGCTTCAGCACCTGCCAGAACTGTGGTTTGTTTGACTTGGTAGCTGATGGTTAATCTGAACCACCAGCTCTGAGGGTAAGTCAGCAGGGGCTGTGGGTGTCACCAGCACGTTTGACCTTGCCCTGTCTTGTCGAATGGTTGGACTTGCCTGCTCCTCTCTGGTCAGAACTACTCCAGTTTTCCTGCTCCAGGGTTCCCCAGCTATGGTGGTCATCACCTACTGGACTATTTTGTCACATAGTTTATGGGGTCAGCAGAGACTGATCTGAGTCATTAAGGTACTAGATGACAAATGCAGGAACTGGAAAAAAGATGGAGTGAGAGTAACGAATTGCTGGGTTTGGAGGCATCTGTGTTAAAATGCAGACTGTGTCTATGAATTTGATTAAAATGGAGTACTAAAGCAGTGCATTCATAGCCAGATGTTTGCATTTTCTGAATGTTAGTACTTTATATTCCTCTGTTTATCTCACTGAATTTCACTGCAGTAACATTCCCAGATAAAGCTAAATCATGGGAAAGCCAGAGAATGCTGAAAGGCTGTAATTTCTGCTCCTAAGGAATGTTGTTATCTTCCAGCATGAACACCCTTGACATCAGCTGGTCGAGCTGCAATATTCCTAATGGAGAAGCACAAGGTCACTAATAATGGGTTTGGCATCATCTGACAAGGCACATGTCTATCCTCTAGAAGGACAGAGAAAGGAAAAAAATATATTGTGCTTACTCAACACTGTAATGTTCAGAATCATATCCATAGCCTAGGAAACAAAAAACATCATTCACCCTTTTGATGTTTACATGATGTGACAGTGTAAGGGCCTTAAGAGAAATAATATGTTCTGATAGGTTTGGGGTTTTTTTCTGTAACTCTGTGGCATAAAGGGCTCTGGCTCTGCTAAAGCCTGAGCTCATTTTCTCCAGCTGAAAACCAGATTGGAGAAGACACACCTAAAAGGAAGGACAGAATTTGGAAAGGATGGAGAAGGTGTGATTGTCCTTTATGCCAGGTCACTGCAGGCGTGTTTAAGTGGATGAATTCTGCAACAGGATGCATGTCCCATTTAAATGTTGAGCCTGAAAAATGCTGAAGACTTTTGATTCCCACTTACTTGAATGAGCTGATCCTTTTCTGGGACGAATCACTTCAAATAAAATCAGTAATAACTTACTTATTGAGTGGTTCCTGTCTCCAGTCCTTTTTAACAAACTGAAGAATTTTTAATTTAATTTGCTAATGTGTTGGCAAGTTATGTCAGTGTACAGAAAGGATCCTTTAAGGATTGGCAACCCCATTTTCCATCGGGCACTACATATGCTAGACTCAGCAGTATGACACAGTGTCCCAAAATGAGCGGAAGTTTCTGGTTTTGTGCCTCTTCCTAAGACTCCATTAGAAATCTTGCTTCCTGACTGCAGCTCTGTCTTTCCTTCTTCCTATTCGCAAACTGGATTTGTGCTTGTTGTGCTACCCAGAACATTCACAAGTCCGTCTCATGTGCTGAAACACAGGCAAGTGTATAGGCCTGGACATGACATAAAATTATGAAGGATTTAAGACCATCTCTTTCCAAAAAACCAGAAAGTTTTTGCATACTTAAATACCTTCTGTTCTTATATCTAATAACATTTCATGCAGAATATGTCCGTGACAGACTGCATTTGTTCTTACAAAAGCACATTTGGGAACACTGATGGCAAAGTTTTTGTTCAGTTGTGATAGTAGGTGGAAAGTTTGTAGCTGGATCTAAATTTCTGCAAAGAGTAATTGTGCAAAAATTAGGAGCTTAGGTTTGGGTCATCAAAGAGAAGATTTATGGGAAAATGGAGCTTGCATTGGCCATACACATAATGGTGAACTTTGCCTTCCCTGGTTTCTCAACACAAAATAGTGCTTATCCTCACGTCAGGAAGAAATGTAATATCAGAGGTAATGTTATACTGAGATTTCACTTTGCTCAGATAAAGATATTTGTCAATTATAACCCAGCAGAGCATTTGCTAGTACGATGCTGCCAGAGTTTAAATAATTAAAAATGAGTTGTCTTCAGCAAATGAATAAAGTACACCTAATGGAGCATTATCATTTGAATATCCTTTCTGTTTATTACTTGTTTGGTCGTAAAATTCAGTCACTTGCAATGGCTCATTCAGCCTTTTTGGAAAATTGTCATGATACAAATGTAATGCCTTCTTCCTGATTGCAGTGGGATGGTAGATTTTGAAAACAACAAAAATTAAGCCCTTTCTTCTATAAACCTTTTCAGCAATAGCACTGAAAGCTCTTTCTAAAGGAGTTTGAGTCCTTATTCACTTTGTACAGCTGGGGAAACATTTTGTGAGAGCAGGCTGGTAGTACAGCTGAGGTAGATGACTCGGGTCTCCTGAAATCTCAGCTCACTGTCCTAGATGTGAGGGCAGTCAGAGGCTGCTGCTGGTCTAGTGACATTTTCTCTCAGGTAGTTGCTCATTCTGTACAGATCTAAGGTTTACTGGAAACAAGTGAAAGAACTGAGTGGAGATACTTGTCTTCCCATTATTTGGTGAAGTACAGCATGTGCTGCTCTATGCAATTACCAGTTCAGGCTCTTCCTTCTGTTACCCTTAGAAAGTCATATTTTTAACAGGATTTCCTTGGTAGAAATGTGTACACTGCGTTCAATACACTGATTCTTCCTACCTTTATACTCTGTTTGCTCTTGGAGGACCTGGATGTAATCTTTTAACTTAGGTATTGGCAAAGATTCTTTCCTTTATTCTTGTATGAACAAGTTGGGCTTCTCAAGCCTGTCTATCCTCTTCTTCAAGGATCTTCTTCACCTAAATTTGAATGCATCTGAATTGTAAGTAATTGAATTTAGGCAGCTAGGTATAGAAATATCCTATTTGCAGCTGCTGGTTCCTTCTGTTTCATTTCAGATTTGAAGTGGGGCAGAGTTCAAATACATCTAATGTGTTTTCATCAATTCAACAGGAAACTCAGTTGTCATGGTAGAGCCATTCCCATCCAACTTTTACATAATAGCTAAGTGGTTAGAGCAGCCACCTCGGTTCATTTCTTTCTTCAGTTCTTATTTCAGAGAATTGTGCCCTTTCCTTTGGGTTATTAAAATGATCTGAGGGATAATGCTTTCCAGCACGCTCTTTGAAAGCTGTTTTTATGTGCATTTAGGAATCCAGAAATCCTGAGGTCTAAAGAAGAGCGAGTAAAAGGAGCCTGATCCTGAATTGTAATTGGCAACATGTGCAAACAGGGGTGGAAGATGCTTTTCTGGGTTTCATACACAGAATTCCTTCAGTTTTATTTAATAATAGAGTGGTGCAGATGCTAAAGAATCACAAAGCAGATTTCCTTTTCATCTTACTTATGATTTTTTCCATCTAATTGTGGAAGAATAAGCCACACCCAAGCTTATCTCTCTCCGTGACAGACAGATCATAGTGTGGTCAAATTCATTGTGTTCGTGCTGTGCAAAAATAGCAAAATGCCATTTAATTTGTTCTCTGATGTTTGTCTAGAATCACGTCCCCTTTAGGCATAGTTATCAGTAACACTAAATACAACTGCTGATGTGTTTAATGTCATGAACACAAGAACTCTTGTACAATTTGTACAAATGCATTGTTAGGGAAAGATGAGGGTATGGGAGATAATGTAAATAACTATAATAATAAATAACTTTACATAACAATAAAGGAAGTGAAAAGGAAATGAAAAACACACCGACTTGTCTGAATACAACTGTGAGCTATTTTAATGGGAAATTTTAACAGAATTGAAAAAAAAAAGAAAAGATAATAAACCCAGTGTCTGAATTACCAAATAATCAAAATAATCAAACCCTAATTTGCTTCAGTTACAGACTTAGAGATGCTCCCAATGCTTTGATTAAGAAAATAATGAGAAAGTTTCTTATTCACCTCAGCAGGCAGCTCTGCAAAATGGAAGATCCCTGTGCTCCTCTGAAGCCATTTAATGCATATATGAGCATGGATTCCCAGAACTATCTATAATGCATATAGTGCTTTCTGCTCTCAGTGGCTTTTTTTCCCACTCTCTTTACGTCATTTGCCATTTGTGAGGGTTGCCAGGGTAATGACCAATCATCCCTGGAGAGATGCCTGCTAGTAAGGACAACATAGGCTTTCTCTTTTTTGGTATTCTGCAGTATGTGTTTGAGAGCTATTCTAGCATCAGGATTGCAGAACTTTTGTTTAGTTAGTAGGGAGGGAAAGTTTACAGAGTATGAAATAACAGCTTACAACTACTGAGGTAAGTGAGGATTTTTCTTTTCTATTTTATTAGCAGTCCTGTCTGGATTTATTCAAAACCTGAGCATCATTACTTTTTTGTTGTTGTTGTTGTTGTTATTCGTGTAGCTGACCTTGAAATTGGTAATAGCAGAGAGGTTTTACCTAACTTGAACTATGAAATCTCAGTAGTGCTGCATCTACAGCAGGTCAGGATTTTATTCTCCTTCTAACTATGAATCCCACAGCCTTTCTCTCCACTACCATCACCATATACATCCACTCATCCCCAAAATATTTTCAGAAGAATTAAAAACAAGAAACCCACAGAGTGTTGTAATGCAGATTTCAGAACATTAACCGTGGTTGTCTCTCAGGCAAATGGGGAGTTCTGAATAGCCTTCACTGGACTGTATGTATGGAATAGGCCACATCAGCTGGAAACTGGAAATCCGGAGTGCAGTCCTGTCCCACAGGATGCTAAAGATGTTGAACTCGTGTTGTTTTTAAGTTTTGACTATTGAATAGACACTTGCAGGCTCATAGGCTTTTTGCTCACCCATAGACAATGAGAAAATAAAGCCTCCAGACTGCAGACATTTTTTCTGGAACTGGGATCAGTAATGTAAGCTGGTGGTGATAACTGCCTCTCTGAATAGGCCCAAATTGTGTTCTTTTGCACATGAGGGCACCTAAATAATACATAAGAAAGGAGGCAAAAAAAAATCTCTTCAGAAGTTCCCAATGATCTCTGAAGTTTCTGTGAAGTATTTACATGTCATCTGGGTTATGACAGATACATGTGAAATGTTTGGTTTGGGGTGGTTTCTCTTTTTGTTGCTGTTGTTTTAAATAACACACTTTAGAAGTATTCTAAGTCCCAAGCATCTTCGTTGGTTACAGTTCCCTGTTTGTGTGATGGCTTCCTGGGAGAAAGGCACAATTGATGCAGTTGCTGTATTGCTTTTCTGTGGAATTGCTAAGGTATCAAAGTTCAAATTAGTAACTGTCTCATCAAAATTACTATTTGCAGCTTAATATACGTGCACCTACGCATGTGCTTCTTATCCTGGCAACCTTACGTGTCCTGATGGGCACAACATATATTAATTAGAATAAAGTACATATTTATTTCACTCTATTTCCTGCTTACTGCAAATACATGCAGAGTGTAATTTTGACTCGCACTTTTCATCAGGAGAAAAATACATTGGGGCATTTAATTTAGCATGGCTAATTCCAGTTGCTCAATTTTAGATGTTACTGTATATGTCAGATGTGGTTATGATAGCTTTGCATTATCAAAACTACTGGAGCACAGCAGTGAGTCTGGATGTGTATGTATGAGAGGGAAGAGTATTCAGAGCAGCAATTTTAAAAGTCTGAGGTGAAAATGATCTTTTCATCAGGCTGTTGAAAAAATATGTTTGTTCAGAAAGTAGACTCGTTTCCTCTTTCTGAAAATTGTTGCTGGTTTTTGACATCTGTGTGCTGGATATACCTTTTAAGCAGTTTAAGGTATGAGTAGTGTTAAATGCTTAACACTGTAGGGAAAAAAAGTAAACACAGAGAAAATACATCATTATTTAATGTTTATCAACATTCCATATGATTCCACCATTTTTAGTAATCTGGGAAGCAAAACCACAAAATTATAATCTTGTATTATTCTAGGTGTTGTCTTATAGCAGAAAAATAACATGATGACAGCTAGATAAAGCATGTTAATTAGAAAAGTAGGTTTTCACATAAGAGATGGAGAGGTAAAGCTTTCTGGAAAAGATGGTGTGTAGCAAGCCTCAGTCTTTACCTTTCTGTCCACCTTTTCCCTGTCTATCTTCACCATCTCTCTTTCCAATTTGAAAATGCTCCATGGTTGTATTATGCAGAGAATAGCATTTACTGTCAGACAGTGGGAGAGAGAGGGAGAAGGGAATGAGCCTGCATTGTGAATTGTTCACAGTACAGCTGACAACAATTAGGGCAAGGTATTTGTGGCTCTGAGGAGCGATGCAGAGGCAAAGGGCAGGGAGCAGAGAACTCCAAGGCTGGGTGGAAACAAGGGAGTTTGGTGGTGCAGGAAACTGCCAGAGAGCTGCAGAGAGCAGGCCAGGAAGAGACAGGTTCGGTTCGTGGAGCATCTCGGTGATTCTGGTATGCAGGGTTTCGGGTGGTAATTTGGGGAGGATGGGTGGGATAGAGACTGACATTAAAGCCTGAGATGCAGTGTTTGCCCACGACACAGTGTAAGAGCTGTTCAGCAATTTGTCCCTTTTAATTTCATGTTTATTGCTGGAAACTTTGGAATGGTGGATTCCAGTTGTTTCTTTATCTTGTACTTTTGAATACATGGAAAAGAAGAGGAATGATTAACAGCACAAACTGACAAAAAGTCAGACTTCAGACCAGGGTGGGAAAACCAGGGAGATACTCATGAATGGGAAGACATGTCAGGATGGCAAAAGAGAAGCTTATCCATTGTTTCCAGTGCTTATCCTGGAAAGATTAAGGCATGTTGGATAAGGGCAAGAATGTATAAAAACATTCAGTAGCCCAAACTCCTCATCCCTTGAGAAACAGAAGGCAAAAAATAAATGAAGGTGAATAATCATCGAGTGAACAATAGTTTCTAAATATAGTGTGTGACAAAGCAAATCACTGTTGATGACAGCATTATTGCTATCACTGCACTGGGCAGCTCAGCCTGAACTGTGGCCTTTGCTGTTAGAGGTCAATTCTCCCGAGACCTAATAGATTATTTTATCTGAGAGACGTCATCTATCCATGATCTGGCATAGATTACCTTTTTGGTTGGCTGTTTTGTAGTTTTTTTAATGAACACACAAGAATACTGTGAGTTCTAGTTTATGACTGTAGTGATTAATGAAACCATCAGAAGAAAACTTTACTAATTCATTTTTTACCAAACCAAAGCCTTATGGTTCTGGTTTGGAAGCCGGGATGTTATTGCATTACCTGGGCCTGACTGTCCAATGCTGTGAATAAGCACATCTCTGTTCCTTCTGGGATCTGGTGATGTAACTCCAAAACTCTAATGTGAAATCATTATATGTTTGTATTCAAGGCATTAGATTATAATTGAATTGCATGAACTTAGTTTAAGTGGCACCAGAAGGCACAGGAATAGTTGCAATAGAAATGTCTGATTTTAAACTGTTGGTTACTGGCGTTTTGAAAAAAAAAAGAAAAGCGCTCTGTAAATGTGCTTCATCATCCAAAGCTGCAATCCAGGAACACAACAAATGCATGCAGAAGGAAAGTTACTGTTGCTTGACCAACAGCATGCATATTTAGGAAAGGCTGAAATTTTGAATGTATAACAGCACTTCCAATGTCTCTCTTAAAGTGCATGTTAAGGTTCACTCCGAACAAGTAATTAGACAGAAAACATCTTGTGGTTTAAAGCAGAAATGGTTGGCAGAAGATGGGCATTTTAAAACACTTTACTAAAAGCTTCCAATTTAACCTTTTAGTCCTATTTTCAAATTATTTAACTGTGGTTTCATTGCACATCCATAGACTCTTAAGTTTCAAAGAGACTTAGGTGCTTTGAAGCATTACATCACTTATTCCTGAACTGTTGGATATTTGCTCTGTGATGACAGACCATTCCATTAAACACTTCAGGGCTTGTTTTTTCCCCTGTGTAAGCTGGGAATAACCAGTATTTACCTTATCAGACTACGGATGTTTCTGTTATTCTTTGTGTAGTGCTTTGAGTAGTCATGTTGTTCAGGGCTTAGTTACTTAGATATGCAAAGAGCACACAGCCCTCTGAGATCCCCCAGTTCATCTTGTTTTTCTATTGTAGTTACAAGGTCAAGTTGAAATAATCCCCATGATTATAAGAGCTTGCATGAAAAACTTTCCTGGAGAGCAACATCTGTTATCTGGTGGTAATAGTGATTCAAAGGAGCTCTTTGGGAAGAGAATACAGTCTGTCTCACATGAACAGGATGACTCAGTAGTTCACATTGGGAAAGAGAAACATTCTCCAGGCCTCACAAACGTGATTCTGGAGACTCATTACATGCATTATTATGTGCTTTTGTGAAGCTCATGACACAGCGCAATGGGAATGGTTTCTGGCAGCCACAGTTCTGTCTTCCCAGCAGCAGGAGTGATCCTAAACCATCTGCTGAGCCAGTGCTGCAGACAGACCCTCGTTCCCCTGCAATTCCTCAGGGGCAGCACGTGTGGCTCTCGTTTCTCGTGCGTGGTGATAAAGCAGAGTAAGGGTAAACCAGTAAAGTAAAACAGCAAAGGGCACAGTGAACTATCCTGTAACATGACAGGACTCTGCCACACGTACACCCATTTATTTGCTGGTAAGTAATTAACAGCTCTGCCTGTGGCTTGGGTTAACTTGCTTAGAGAAATTACATTACTCTGGTGGGCTATGGACATACACATCAAATTTCAGAAGGATTTGATTTTATTAACCATTTTATCTGAAATTCGAGTCAAATCCAGCCCCCCTTTAACATGACTTCCCTTGCTGCTCAAGGCCTACAAATCAAAGCAGCCTTTTACCGTCACCTGGGTAAGTGAACAGGCATCCTGCCTTAACCTGGTGGGGATTGATGACTGAAACTACACTGCTGGACTACGTGTGACTGTTCCAGCCCTGGCTGCTTTCACAGAGGCTTCTCTCTGTCAAACACTGCCCTATGCAAATAAAACTACTCGTAGATGCTGTGTAGTAACATCATGTAAAATGCTGAGGACCTGAAATACTTACAGCTTAATTGACTGCAATTCCTGTTGACTTCGATGGGTGTTTTATTCAATTAGGGACTGCAGAATTTAGATCATTGCCTCTGGCTTACATCACTGCAAATATTATTGATGCTTATAAAGCTTTCAGGGATTTTTCAGGCTTTTAGTCCGCAAATTGAGTGCAATGTGAAAGGCTTGCTCGGGGGTAAGAGAAGTACTTATATCCATCTCATCTTTCATTTACTTATTCCTGAGTCTTTCTGTGCTATTCCTTTGGGAATGCTAATAAAAAATATGCAATTTAACAAAGAGGGGGAAAGCAGAGTTGTCTCAATGCAGCAAGATTCAAGTTTCATTCTGCACATTAGAAAGTGTGCCTTTCTCATTTTCTTGCCTATAATGTAAAAGTGAATCTGATTAATTTTAATCTCATAAAATGTTGAAATTAAGGCACAGTAAATTTAGAATGAATATTGAGAAAAATTTACAGTTTCCCAGGGGCTAGCGTGGATGCAGTGCTTGAAACTTAAAACTATGCAGACTGAAGCACCAGAAATTTCAACAAAAGGAACTAAACCACTTGGGTGAGAAGGGTCAGCTTGGCTGGAAAAAAATGTTACCTTTTGTATCTGCATGCCTTATAAAGTCAATGCTGGAGTTATTATGTGAATAACACAAGCAGGGCTTGTGGAACTTAATTCTGACCTCTTAGCCTCTGACCACAGTAGGAATATGGACAGGATAGGTATCTTTATGCTGGCTCTGTGTTAGGCCCAGAGAGAAAAGGAATACATCTTCTACTCCTTTTCATTCAGTGCTTTGGGCATAAATGGTGAGTAAACCATTTCACATATACTCCGTGTAATTGCATTTAATACTTCTTTTTATCTAGAATCAACAACGAAACATCTAAAAATATATATATTTGTAAGTAAACGAAGACAAAAAAGGTTGATAGGGTTGGGCACAAACACTTTTAGGACACGTACTGTGGAAATCTGGTTGCATTTCAGGCAATATATTCTAACTATAGATCTCCGCAGAAAGAGCTAGAAAAAGTCATACATATACACATGCATATTCTTAGGTATATTTAGTAAAATTAGAGAAATGTCTCTGTGGGAAAATTGGTACACATCACAGGTAGAACACTGACTTCCTTTATTTAATTCTGTCATGGTAGGTGAAATGAGATCGGTCATAAACAAAGGCAGCCTCCTTATAGAAGGCATTTTTTTGCAGCAGCGGAGAGCACAATAAATGTTATCTGTCAGGGAAAGAAACAGGCTATTTAAATTCAGGCAGCAGAGCATCTTCAGTTGGAAGGGCTATTTTTAACTTCAGATGTAGCTTAATTTAGAAACCGAGCAGTTGAAGTCCCTCTTTTTTTTTTTTTTTCCCCCCACTTCTCCAACTGGAGATTTTTTATAATGACTGTAGATATCCTTGTGTGAAGGTACTGAATAGAATAAAAAATACATTATCCTGAGCTTCAAGGTCATGAAAATGCACATCGAAACAAAGCAGCTTTGTGGCAATACACATGCAAACACAGATCAGATGAGATCGATGCACTGTTTTATAAAGCATAAGGGCCACTTTGGCAATTTTCCAGGAGGCTGCATATAATTTTTATATCCATTTATGCAAGATCTTACCCAGATCTGAATTATTTTGTGTAGGAAGTGCTGTAATTGCGTACAACCCCATACAACATGTGATAAAGAGAGTGTAAATTCCAGTGGTTTCTAAGGCAGAAATGTTTATGAGAAATCTGGCAATGATTTCCTGCATTGATTTTTCTGAGCCAGCTTCTTGTATTTGGCTTTGTTTGTAAGTTAATCACAAGAATTGAGAAGCTCATTTCTTTATAGAAGATATTCAGAACTAAGAATTGCGGATTTGACTCTATTAAGTGATTACAGGCTTTTTAATGTATTCAGATTCAGAACATGAAAAAAATCCTCTCACAAATGGAAGTACTTCCAAGATGGCTTGTTGCAAACACTCCTCTTGCATAATTGCATACTCTATGTCACTCAGCATTCATCTAGTGAATTGCAATAGCATTTCAGCATAAAACTCAATCCAAGCTGAGTTTTATAGTTTACCTGTTCAAGCTCAGCCCGAAGCGATTCTGAAAGCTATTCCAGTTGCATAACAATAACAAGGAGCAGAGAGACATGTGCCATTGCGACAGGAATAATTGAGTTATTAATAAGCTGAATGTGACATGGAAAAGTTGCCTCTATTTCTGAGCACAGTGACACCTTCACCATTAACTCTTAAGCACACAATTTCTACAGTTTCTGAAATTTTGCTTAAAGGGTTGAGCGTTTTTGCACGTACAGAGAATGTAACTTTTTCTGTAGTCACCTAAAATCCTGCAATTATAAGTGAAAGCTTCTGCTGCCATTTATTCTTTAACTTATGACAGCTAAAATTAGAGGCTTTCATTCCATTGTTTTTATACACCGGGTAGCATGATGTAATCTAGTAAGAATATCATAAAACAAGTTAGAAACTTAGAGTTATAATCTGTAATGTTCAATGGAGGTTAAAAAGAAATGTAATTTAGGGCTTAGTGCTTCTGAATTGCCCGCTTTGGATGGGGATTTCTTTCATCTTCCTCTGAAACATTTGTTTTTGAGGAATGCTCCTTTCCCTGGCCACGTTCTGTGAGGAGGGAATATGGGAGTTAGCATAGAAGCTGTCAGAGCCCTTAGACTCTGCTGTGGGGTTTCCTTAATTCTCTGCTGGCCACACAAACCTGAATTAAGGCTGAATTTAATCTCTGGGAGGCATTTTAGCAGTGCTGTCAGACTGGGAAATTCAGACTGTGACGCACAGTTCAGATTGGGAATGTGAATTCGGAGCCCTTTCTTAAAGAGGCCTTTTTTTGTAATAAAGCAGATATACTGCACCAATATTTGCTGAAGTGTTTCAGCTTTTGAAAGAGAATGTGTTTTTCTCATCAAAGACTAGATCTGAAGCTTGTAGCAAAAGAAACACTCAGCACATATACTTTCTTGTTTTAGGTATGTTGGTATGCTGTCAAGAGGCAGGATTCAGTTTGCCTATTATGGATGTTTAAAAAAAAAAAGACTAAAAATTGTCCAAAAGAAGCAGGGGAGTTATCAAGAAAAAGCCAAAACCCTACAGAACTGAGGGGAATATTCTTGGTCTTACAGAAACACAGGATAAACTTTGAATAATTTTCTGAATGGCTTTATAAAATCTTGAAGTTTATAAAAGCTTGAAATTATAACTGTCCATTTGCATTTGCTTTGTTTTTCTTCAGTCTGTAGTAAAACCCAACTGTTTTGACAGCATATAGTAATTCTATTTTCAGGCGTTCTAAAATAGCAAGTGTCTTTGAAGGAATATGGTGACACTGAGGCTTCAGTAAGGCTGGACCTTGAGCTTCAAGGAAAACTTGGATTTGTTATGGAGCAGCACTAAAGTGCTCAGTGACCTGAAAGGAGGTTATAGGTGGGTGTTGGTCTCTTTCCCAAGTAATAAGCAATAGTACAAGAGGAAATACAAGTTGCATCAGGAGAGATTTAAATTTGATATTAGGAAGAATTTCTTCACTGAGAGGATTGTCAAGCACTGGAACAGGCTGCCCAGGGCAGGGGATGAGTCACTGCCCCTGGAGGGATTTAAAAGCGTGTAGATGTGGCACCTGACATGGTTTAGTGCTGGACTTGGCAGTGGTAAGTTAAAGGTTGGGCTTGATGATCTTAGAGGTCTCTTCCAACCTAAATGGTAATAATTATTTTTTATTTAGTAGTTTTCATCCACAGATCTCAATGTGTTTTATAATGAAGGTCAATATCATGGCCTTAATTTATAGAGATGGAGATGGCTGGATAGAATGCTCCCAGACCTGGTTTCCCTCTGCCTTTCCTGCTCTGGGTATCTCCCAGTAGTGACTGGGTCACTCATAAAAGACTGCACAGTGATCCATACTGGAACTTGCAGGCTGGATCCAGATCCAAGGAGCCCAGTAGGGTCTCTGAGAGACGTGGAATGAAGCTGCTGGAGCTCCTGATTTTATCTCTCTCTGATCCCAAAGCAATGATTACACTCTCTGTCTATATAATCTGTGTAATCTGTTTCCATTGGTAGGCAATCACACAGATAATGTACTGACTTTTCCATAAAAATTTTATTTGAATTTTTCTCTTCAAAAAGTTTACGCCTTCTCTGCTATGTCACTTGTTGTTACAAGAAAATGTATGAGTGTTTTCTATGCCCACAGATCACAGGAGGGAGGACAAGCAGTGGACTGGAGCTTTTGATAACCTGTCTTCTTAGAAATGGGAAACGATTTTATCGAAGTGTGACAAATCATAAGAAGTAAATAAATTGATATTTAGGTGAAAGGCAGGAGACTGTAACAGTCATACTGTGTGTCTAATTATAGAAATACAGCGTGCTACTCCTGTATAAGGATTCTCAGGCATCAGTATGTAAGCAGTTCGCAGCATCCGTAGGCATCGTCATCCCATGTTCTTTCATCTTGGAGAAGATGGTCATAGATGAGGAACTAAAAATAGCCCGGTTCAAGAGCGCATGCTCCCTGGAGGTGATCAAAGGCTGAGATGCTGTTTAGGCATGCAGACAACCAGAAGTATCAGAGCAGGAAGAGTGTGGTTGAACCAGTTAGTGCACTGATAAAATCTGCTACTTCTGGCTTCAGCAAAGTTTGTGACAGCAGGAGAAATGGAGTGCAGAAACACAGGGAAAGAGAGGTGTAAGGCAATTCCCATAGCCTAACCTTACATGCCTAACACAGGTGCCTAAATGAGGAAGGCAACTTTTCCTGAACTATTGAGAGATTAAATGCAGAGGATGTTATTTCAGAAAATCATTCAGAGTCCACAAGTATGGCTTCTGCTCTGAAGCTCCTTTAGAGGAGCCTGACACTCCTCACTGATTCTGAAGGAGACTTGGTTTAACTGCCTGCCTTAATCCCCTGGGTAGGTATTGAACACAGCCCATGTAGGCACTGCAAAGGCAACTTCGTACCTAGGACTGCACATCTAATACTGATAATGTTCTTTCCTGCATGCCATCACCTTGGGAAACTTCCACTTCCCCCTCAGGCTCCTCTTTCTGTTCTTTACGTGACATACAGATCTTGTGCGTGGAGGCTGAATAGTTTGTCTGAAGGACAAAGACAATGGAAGAGTATCTTAGGTGTGTGCATTGCATCTATAACTGAATCGTAAGTCAGACAGACTCAAGGACTCTCCTCTTCCATGTTGCATCCTAGATAGGGGAGGTTATTTCTCTAATCAGGGTTGACTTCCTAGAAGTCCCTGGCAAAATCATAGGTTGAGCTGTTTAGTTCAATCAGATCTCTGAAAAACAGGAAGATTCATGTCCAAAACAAAAACAATAGGTTTTGTGCCATATCTGATGTAAAAAGAAAGCAGTATTTACTTGAAAAGGAATACATGACAAATCTGGCTTTTCATTAAAGTAGATATTTTTTTAACTGAAAAAAGGATTTTTTTTTAATTTATGGTTAAAAATACTTTTTTGAAATGTCATTACTGAACATTTTGCATCCAGAGCCTAGCTTCAGAAGTTCTCCTCAATTCCTCTGCAGCTGACTTACAGCACTATTAACACTTTTCATGTTTCTCTGTTGCACTTGTTTAATACCAGACAAGGAGCCATGTGGGTGACAGTTCTGTACCAACAAATCTTAACAGACAGATGCTACAATTTGATCCTGATACTCCCTGTATGTTTTACTTAGTGCTGCAACTAGGGCTTAAAAATACAAGCACCAGCTTTTTTTCTGTATGTATCTCCACTAAAAAGCCTGTTCTGATCTAACATAATAGTTATAGGAGGCTATTTTTAGACTGAATGAAGGAGGGGGACAATGACATTAATATGTGTCACGGTCCAAGAAAGCTGACATTGGCTGACATTCGTCACCAGATCTTGCATAAGCCTTCACCATACCTAAATTAAGTAGTAAGAAGAAACTTCCTCCTCCTATTAAGTGGCCCTTTATACAGAGAAGATTAAATTCAGCTGATAATGTCACCAGGAAGTCGGTGCAATATTTAAAATCCGGTTGGCAGTGTAAATACTGAGTTGTTCAGGCACAGCTGTGGCAGTGCTACATCCTGGGCTGAGCACTACATTGAGGTGTGCAGGGAGGAATCCTGGAGCCAGGGAAGCCCAAGGAAGAGCAGGGACCTGTGCCAGCAGCTGGCAGCTCTCGTGAGCAGCACTGGGAGATTGAAATTGTCCAGGGGAGCACCAGTGACCAGGAGTGCTGTGGGCAGGGATCAGGAGGGAATTTTGCACAGCAAGGACTGTGCTCATAGGTTTCCAGCCCAGGGAGTGCTCTGGGTCTCTGCCATAAAAGTGGGAACTCATCTCTCAGTTAAAACCAGTGTTTCAGCCTTATGAAGTCCAACAGGGACAAATGTACAGTCTTGCAGCTGGGGAAACAATCCAAGAGTGTATCACAGACTGGGATCTATCTGGCTGGGGAGCAGCTCTGTGGAAAGGGACCTGGGACCCCTCATGGACCACGAGCTCAAAAGGAGTGACCAGGGCTGCTGAGGTAATGAAAGCCAGCAGAGTGCTGGGTCACATCAACAAAGGCATCATCAACAGGGATAAAGAAATCATTGTCCCACTCTACTCAGCAGCTGTGAGAACACACCTGGAATACTGTGTTCGGTTTTGGACCCTGCCATGCAGAAAATAAGTGGACAGGCTGGAGAGGGACCAGAGAAGGGTCACAGAGATGATCAAAGGACCCGGAATCTTCTGTGTGAGGAAAGGCTGGGAGAAATGGGTTTGTCCAGCCTTGAGAAAAGAAGGCTCCAGGGTATTACCATCTTCCACAATTTAAAGGGTGGCTATAAAGAAGATGGAGACTCCCTTTCTGCAAGGAGTCACAAAGAGAAGATGAGAGGCAGTGGGTAAAAGTGGCTCCTGAGGAGATTCCAACTGGACACAAAAGCAAAATATTCCACAGTGAGAACAATCAGACATTGGAATAATCTCCCCAGGTGGTGGATTCCCCAGCACTGGACATTTTAAGGTTCAACTGGACAGGGTACTGGACCATCTTGTCTAGATTGTGCTTTTGCCGAGAAAGATTGGACCAGATTGCCTTTGAGGTCCCCTTCTGGCCTGGTATTCTATGATTTTATGATTTGATTTGTTTGATTTGATCTTTAGTTCTTGTGTGAACAGCTCCTTTTTCACTGTCAGTTATGGCTGTAAGGTTGATGGACCAACCCTCTGTGGTCCTTCAGTACCCCATCATACAGAGAAGAGGGAAGTAATTTCAGTTAAAGTAAAAATTAGAAACACTGAGCAGAGATGCCCTCAGCCAGAAAACTAGGAAATTAAATTCCTGATACTTAGCATGGAGTAACAAAGCCATAGTGACTATATTTTCCCAGAACTGAAAAATTAAGAATTGAGCAAGGAAACAGATGTTTATGCAGTATGATAATTCAGTCTTGGAGGTGACAAAATAATGAAGCTAATTTTTTGTTTAGGAATCTGAGTATTATTTTCTGTTACATGTAAATAAGGGTAAATATGTGCAAAAGTATTTGCCTAAAAATCTCAACAGAAAGAGCAAAAGAACAAAACCAAAGAAGTGGTTTAAATGTACAAAGACTTGTTCAGTGAACCCCTCAAACATTTGTAAGAAAATGAGCAAAGTGGTAGCAAAGGCAACTAAAGGGAAAATTATTTTAAACTTCTAGTAAGTAGACTTTAATTTCTAAATATAACTACTCTAATAAATTACTTTGGAAACTTATACACAGAACCACAAAATATCCTCAGCCCTGTTGTTGAGAAATGTCATTAATTCATTGGAAAGATACACAAACAGCGTTCATGGATCCGTGTTTTATAGAGGGAAAATTTGTTTCCCTTGACGCATATTCATAAACAATGGATTAATCCAAGCACACACCCTGTACTGTGTTGATGCTAAACGCTTCCAATGCCACAGAAAATCCACACACACATAAATCTGCTCACTGCACTATTGTAAAGTTTTACTGTTCTTTACAGTCTATTTTTTTTTTGGTGTACTTTTTCTTTGTGAGGAGGAAATAAGCAATCAAAGCTACAAATATGTTCTTCTACAGACAGAGCGTGCTGCTTCCAGATCCCTGGGCCTGCTCCTGTGCCATCCCATTATTTCTGGTGCCAGCAATTCCTCAGCTCTTGTTTGAGGTGGGCACTGCTACACTGTGGCTGATAACAAACCTTTGAGCTGCTTAGACCGACCCTTTAAACGTCCCTCTGACATAAGCTCAGCCTTGGGGACTTGTTGGTATTTGTCATGTGCCTGATAACAGGAGGTTTCCCGATGCAGCCTTTCAAAGGAATGGACAAAAGCAGCACAGCAGGATTCTCTAGGGCACATCATCTTTGCTACTTCAAAGGGAACCCTTTTATCTTGGGCTTTGAGAGACTGCGCGCCCAACGTGCTAAGGAGATTTAAAACATCCTTGTTTAGATTTTTGCCTCAGGAGGTTTTTGTCTGATGGTTAAGAATGAACAAAATCCAAGCTAAATTCAAAGTGTTTAATTGTTTGTGGGTGAAAAAAATGTTTCACATGAATTCATGAAGGTGAAGATGTCCCTGCTCATTGCAGGAGGGGTTAGACTAGATGGGCTTTCAAGGTTCTTTCCAACCAAACCTACTCTGTAATTCTATCCCTAGAAGTTTTCCAGGCCAGGTTGGATGGGGCCCTGAGCAACCTGGAAGTTGTCCCTCCCCACGGCAGGGATGTTGGAACTGGAGAATCTTTGAGGTCCTTCCAACTCACTCCATTCTGGGAGTTTATGGTTTATGATATTCCTGAATGAAAATATCACACACAGTTTCTTCCGTAGTTGGTATTCCTGGTGAAGTCACTGTATTGACACTGGTCATGTGCACAAGCAACTGTTCCAGCTTGTGTGCACACACAAACCAAGGCGGATTTTACTGCATGTACAATCGATATTCAAACAAGAAGGAAGTGGGACACCTCATACAAGGTCTAGGATACAGATTAACAGTTTGGTAGCTGTGCTCCATGCATGAAATGAAAGTTTAGCCTCAGTTATCTGTACAGTTGATGAGAGCAGTGATAATTCTATCATGAGAATTATGATGATGCACTAGAAATTACGGCTTCTGGCATGGAAGCACAGCTTGCTGGTAAGACAAGTTTAGGTGATGCAGAGAATTTCCAGAATGTTGAATTAACTGCAGTAATGTGGGGTTTGTAGCGAGCCTGGGTTTTTGTTTTGTTTTGCTGTGGTTCTTAGGGAAAGTTTTGTTTGGTTGGTTGGTTGTTGTTAATTTTTTTCCCCATGACTCAAAAATGGCAAGTGTGGACCTATTTTGGAATAAATTACAACATTTTTTATCAAAGGTAGATCAAAATGTTCAGTATATTTCAGTATGGGCATTGATTTTTTAGGAGCAGTAAAAGTGAGCCTCTTCCACTTAGACTCCAGCAACTGATATCCCACAGGAAATTTTCTTGAATTTGGAGATGATGGTGGTGAACACGAGAATTGTGAGCTGGCTGAAGTGCTGACTAAAAGTAATATTCAAAAGAAAGTGATGAGGCTGGAGAAAAGTGGTGTTTCTCGGGGATCAGTTTTGGGATCTGTTGTATTTAATATATTTACTGGTGTGTCAAGGTGAAATTCCTAAACATTGGAACAATGCTGATAGGTATTGCCAATGCTGAGGAAGACTGGGTGGTTGTTCAAAAAGAATTAGGCTAAGTTTTTTACCAGCTTGCTGGTAATGTCATATGATTAAGTCACATACTGTACCAAGCCAGGCACCTTGGGTACAGTAACAACCTCATCTGTCACCTGGGGGTTTATGAACTGGAAGTAGCAGAGGTGGAAGCAAACCTGAGTGCACTTGTCAGAGGAAGGACGAATGTGATCAGACATTGGAACATAATTATGTTAGAAAAGATAATGCAGTCCGGGAAGGTGAGAGTTTTTTAACAATTTGAAGGAAATGTTGGTATCATCTTACAGGGAGTGTTAACTCCTTTTGAGTATTTCTGCAGTTCTTTTGCTATTTTTAGACAAGTTAACTTAAACTATGAGAGGTATAAAGAAGAGCAACAGGATGAGCAAGGGCATGAATCTCCATTTTTTGAAGGGAAATTAGAAATGTCTCATGTATGCAACCAAATGGAGCTTTCTGGGGTGGTGGATCATTAAATACACTGGGAGGAAATGTAAGTTCAGTGTCCTTAGTCTATCTGATGGGATCACTAATAAAGCTGCCAGTCACTGGCTGTTCAGTAGTTTTCCTTTGTGATGAGGATAGTGGACTGGCGTTAATTCCAAAAGTCCACAAAACTTTTTCATGTGCCGCTGACAAGAGGCTTGCCAGTAAGACCATATTTTTATTAGCACTGCAAAAAGCACTCAGCGGCCTCAAAAAACGAATACCATTTTTCAAATCTTGGCTGCAGATTACTTACAAAGGAATGAACTGTTCTTTAATTGAGATCTTACTGAACTCCCTTCTTTTAGGTCTTTTGAGCAGGGCTCTGGTGGTGTCACTGCCTTAGCCCTGCCTAATGAGCCAGCTCCCCACGATGACAGCTGCTGCTGTCTGGGTTTGACTTTGGAGAGCTCCGTAAGTGCGGAGTGTGATGACATCACGCTCCCTGGGGTGTCAGCTATTAGCTGCTAAAAATAGTTACAGGCAAACACAGAACAGAAAAATCAAATGTCTCTTTAAGCCACTAGTGAATGGGAAGGTAAAGAGCCAGAGCTCAGCTGAGGGGTCTTTTGTTTAAATGCAAGGGCAGCAACGTTGGGCTGCCGTCCTGGCAAGTGATGCAGATGGTGCTGTGATCTGGGAGAGCCCACAGGGACAACTTCATCCCTGGTGAAATTCCAGAACTGGCATGGTAAGTGAGCTTTCTGTGTTTATTTCCCACTGGTTAGGTTATCTGATCTGAGTAAGCCGTGTTTTGCCGTCCTTAATGTAACTGTGGGATTCACAGCACGAGAATGATGTCAGTGCTACTGCCAGTATAATCACAGTTCTATTAAAAAAGAAAACACAAAGCAGTATTAATTTTGCAAAGTGAAGTGTTCAAGCCTAAGAAATAACATACAGTAAAGGCTACATGCAGGCATAGATGGTGCCTCCAGTCTCCAAGTTCAGCAAAGTATCCTGCTCACCCTGTGTTTTGGGGCTATTTGGTGCAAATTTTTTGACACCACTTATGACCTTTAGGCCTTGATTACAGATTTATGAGATAAGACAGGCTTGAAGACAGGGGTCTCATTCTCAGGCTTTAACTTAATTCCAGTTTTGTAATGCAGACCTCTCTTTGACATTTCTGTGGTACTAGTAAGGTGTTTCGGTTATTAAGCTGCTCCAAATTAAATTTGATCTAATAAAGAAAACACATATAAATACAGAAGCAATATAAGATGAAAGTTAAGATTAACACGGGACTGAGTGTCTCACGACCTTTGAAAATCTCTTCTCTTTTTTGTACTAATTAGGCCATGGACAGAAGTTTTCAACTAGGCTTATCAGTGCTGTTAGAAGAATGTCTAACCTCAGTTACTTCTAAGAATATTTTTTGTACTTCCTTACTTACCATCTAAGGGCAGGCAGGGCTAGAAATATGAAGCTCTGACTCTTCCAGACAAACACCAGAGATTCTTGTTCCGAGTTACAAATGAGCCCAAAACTCCCTTGGCCAAAGTATAATCTTTTTCTCACCCATTTGAACTCACCTACAATGGCTTCATGGTGATGCAAAGCCATCACAAATCACTCATAAGTAACACTGGTCCCCTTAGCAGGGAGAACAACCTGTTCTCCCTCCAGATTTGGCACCCTGGCCCCAAACTACCTGGTCTGTGCACAGGCTAAAACCACAAGTCTGCTGATCCTGCAGAGCCTGACTCACGTCTCTGCCAAGCCCTTGCAGGAGCCTTCCCCAGGGGGAATGAGGAGCTTGATGGATGTGGTGCTGCAGGACATCAGGGTGTGTGCTAATGAAGCACCAGATCCATTACAGTATTTATCCATGTCACAAGATCCAATTACAGGAACTTTGTGAAGTATAAAACAGCCTGATTTTACCCTGTGCTCATCCTGTAAAAGTTGACATCTCTAAAAGATATTCCCATCCTACCATTATTTCCCTGTGCTGATTCATCTGCGTTCAAGATAGTTTAGAACTAGGGTTTGATTCTGCCTTATTGCTGGTAATGGTTTTTGTAAATCTGTTTGATAATTTTCATGGATAAAGCTGAAGAATTCCTGGGTCTTCTGCTTGTGGGGTGTGACATGTAAAGTACAAGTTTTTCTTGCAGATCAGAAGGCAGGGCACTGACGTAGGAATTATTGTGTGAAATTACATTGTCTCTGTTATGTAGGAATTCAGACAATGATTGTGATAGTCCCTTTTGTCCTTTAAAAATGAGAATTTATGACTCAAAAGGTGCTCTGCTGTCAGTCACAAAATTTTCCCATTACGCTGAACCTTATTTTTAATGCTATAATATCCTGTTCTTTTAGGTGCAAGTGTGGTGTTTTGAATGCAAACTGATTTACAGTCATTTTCTTCAGTCTGCAAAACAGGCACCCAAAAAAAAAAAAAAAAAACCCAGAGAAAAAATAAGATAGACGAAATTCTATATGCAGTGTTAGTGGCCAGAGGGGTAAAATATAATATACGAGGACAAAA
>JAWMRA010000009.1:6785129-6799484 GCA_035584735.1 Pseudotriccus pelzelni | reverse complement strand
ATATAATATATGAGAAAAAAAAAAAAGAAGAAATTTTCTTCTTTATGTGGGTTTATGAGTTTGGTTTTTTTGGGGGAAGAGGACTATTTTTAGGTGACTCCTACCTGAAGGAGCAGCATCTTAAAGAGAATGATAATAAGAAATTGAAATACCAGGAAGCTTTACAACATCAAATGCATAGGATTTTTAGCAGGTGGACAACTTCTCATTTAGAAAGGTTTCCTGCTGCATCAATTTTTACCTTGCTGTATCCCCCAAGGCTGAACGTCGCTGTCTCCTGCAGACAATGCAGCAACGCCCTGATTTTGTACTAGACAATGATTTTTGATTCTCAAGCTGTTTCAGCATTCCAGAGCATTGCACTGTTCTAGCATAGATTCATCTGAATTTATAGTAATTTATTCATAAAAGGATTGTTCTCTCCAGTTTGTAGGATGCCATCGGGGTAAAGGCACATGCAGTAGCACAAACAACTGAGATCTTGTGGCAGAATTTTTGTCTGCTTGATGCTTTCACTGATGGCCTAGACACTGCTTATAATGGCAGTAGAATAAAGTAGCCTCTAAAAAATAAAATTTTCTGTTGGAATGCTGGCAAAGTAGTGCAGATGTGGCATAAAGTTATTGTGTCTTCTGTAGGTGGTGGCACTCTCTCATATGTTCTGTTTTCAAGGTTCAGCCAAGAACTGTACAAAATACCCCCACCAAGAGGTAGAACTACCTGAGCCTCATGTCCTTTGATTTTGGCTGAGCAATCAAACCCCTGTCCTGTGCTTTTTTGGTGTGCAAATGGACCTGCCGTGTATGGAACTTAGTTGAAATCAAAGCAAAGTAGAAAACAGAACTGTGTATGTGACTGTGAATGGATCTACCTGCATTTTGTAGGGAATGTAAGAATGCTGGACCTAAATAATCAACAAAATTAAGGTAAAAGTCTTTATAAAGCACCTGTGGAAGCACATATTTACGTTTGACATGTCCAAACTATATCCCATTGAAATGATGGACAGTTCAACAAAATATATGTGCCTGGAATGTACTGAGATCCAATAGCAGGAAGCTGAGTCCAGACAGACTGGAAATGAGTCAGATGTGTCTGTTAGTGTGGGTCATTAAGCACGGGCATATCTACACAAGAAAGATGATGTTTCACGTGCCCAGTAAATTGAGGGTTTGACCATAAAAGACTATACACATAATCCAAATTAACATCAGTGAGTTAAGGGATCTGCTGTACGAACTGCTTAAGCGATACAGTCCACTGTTGCTGCAAAACGCCAGACTGCAAGATCAAATAATCTCTCTGGCTGGAAAATACACAAGTCCATAGCGATAGCTCTGTCCTGTACTTGCACAACAGACAGAGAACAAGAAAAGGTTGTCATTCTACTGCATAAGAAAATATTGATGGTCCCGTCTCACCACACATTTTCACACAATTAGATAGTTAGATGATGTAAAATCTTGCCTCATCACCAAGTCTACTTACCATAACATTTCAGACATAAGAAGAGGAACACCTGCATTAAAGTGAAATTTGATGATTGTCTTGTACGGAAGTTTGTGAGACAGAACCCATATCCACAGAAATCATGTTGTCAGCAGCGCTGTTTGTTTGAATTAACGCTGCAGATTGGATCTAGTCATTGATGCTGATCTCAACTTTTATGTAGGACACAAATGAATACATTACATTTCCTACCGCACCAGGCCGGCTCTGACGCAAACTCCGAAGCTGAAGTGAATGGGAGCAGGCAGTGCTCTCAGGCTGAGGTGCCAGGCCATTCGAAATTCCAGGTTCCTTGAGTGTAAATGTAGTATAGAAATCCAAGCTGAAAGACATCCCAAAAACATATCCAAAGATACATACTATTCTGAGAACACTTTGGAATCAGCTGTTACTGCTGATACTGAGCCAAACCCAGCGAAGGAGTCTTTTGATTTATTTCAAGAAACATGTTGAGTTCAGTGTCCTGTAACTGCATCTGTCACCACCAGCCCCGCAGGAAAAAAACTGAGGAGGGCTGTTTTTTGTTTTTCAGTAGTTGACTTTGCACTGCTGTGCCTTCCTTCCTCTCTAAGCTTCCTTTTTGTGTAGATGAAACCCAGTGATGCAGTGTTTGCCTATAGGCGTCCTTTTTCCTGTGAACATAGAAAAACCCTGAAGAACAAATAAACTGTTTAAGTTGCTGATCCTGCATGTTTGCAAATTCACTGGGAGATTTGGCTCACATGTAAGGACACAAGGATCCGGCTCCTGGGGAATAAACGTCAAAGAACATGAAAAGAAAAGCCTTAGTAGGCACTGGGACTATGAGAACAAAGAGTGCTTCCAAACTTCAGTAGTAAAAACCACTGGGAAATGTCAAATAGTCTGACAGAAGTAATAAGAATGATGGTTCTGAGTCAGGCACTGAATCAGAAAAAAAGAAAAAGAAAAAAGAAATAAATAAATAAAAAAAGAGAGTTGATCCAAGTGGATTAAAGCCACTTATATTCCTGAAACTGAATTATTTCCTCTTTATCAAAAAAGGAAAAGAAGACAAAGAGGTTAAAAATGTAATTACATGTTGCAGAAAGAATTATGTGGCAATTTCTGTCTCCTAGGCTTGTGCTCAGAGCACAGACCAGAACTCTGAAACACTGACTGACTTTCTGCAGCGTCTCAGCAGTGTTGCCTGTGCTGCCTATTTACTTTTCGTTACTTGCTCTCAGAGCCTGTCTTTTAGTCTGTGTCCTCTGCAGGCTTTTAGAGGAACCTCTGGGTATTATTTTGTGTCCAGAATAAACAGAAAGAACAGCACTGTCTTCTATGAATAATCTCTCTCCCTCCCATGTGAATTTACGAATACTGTAGAAAAACAAAATGATCACAGAAAAAGTTTTGTCAGATGGTCCCCCCCGTGCTGAGGACTTGGTTCCTTGCTTTGTCAATGAGTATCCGTTACATCATTTACTATTTATGCCGCGAAGGCCTTCAAGGAAGTGCCGAAGCCCGTGAACATCTCCCCCCTTTCCTATCTTAGGCTGAGAATATTTTCATTCCATTCATCTCTGCCTAGACACAGAGTGCCTGAAGACTGTGGCAGGGTATCTGTTTCCAGTGCACACTGATGTTTTGCCAGTCATGTGTCATGAGGGAGCGTCCTCCCACTGGTATGAACAGTATGACCATGAAGGAAAGCGAACAGTGACTGCATTATGTCCTGCAGAACACGGATGGAAGTTAGAGGGAAAATGCTTTAGTGCGCTGTGCTTCGAGGCCCTGCTCACCAGTTGCATGACACCATTGCTACGTTTGTTTCCTAGAGTTTGCAAATGAAATTAAATCAAGGTTGTAAACCAGAAAATCGTGTTCATAGGCTTTGTAGATTGACGACAGATATGCTGTAAAATGCTGAAAAAGAGATCAGCTGCAATTAGTCTCTAAAGAACCTAATCACCCTAGATTTGACAACCTAGATTTCAAATAGTTAACTTCATTCTGTCCTATACACTCACTAGGAGTGTCTTTTTGTGCTGGATTTTGGTTTTTTTGTTTTGGGTTTGGTTGGTTTTTTTTTGATGGGTGGAAGCTGGTTGAAAATAAACATATTAAGATTCTCTTACTCCTAAAACTTTGTCATTTAATAACAAAAATCCATTTGGTTATGAATGCATTAAGGTTTCTTTACTGAGCATACCCAGACTCTGCCAGTCATCAAAGAGGTCTCGGTCCTTCTTAATTGGCTGAAGAGTAGAAAGGGAGTGGGGCAACTTCCTACAGACTTTTTCCTGGCTCTCCTGGTATGGTGCCTTGAAGTAGATGATACAGCCATCTGACAGAGACCACCTGATTAAACTAACCAGGATATAACTAACATTGCACAAGCAACCCCAAAAGTTTTATGGGGTTGCAAACAGCATTATCTCTCATTATCCCAAAGAAAGTTTATTTCTTGCTACTTTCCTTGAGAGAAGAGTTAAAAATTGCCCTTTTATGGGAAGAGGACTGACCAACACATAGCCAGGGAGAGCAATCTGGGCTCTCTAACTAGCATGGCCAGCTGGAGCCCAGCCAGAGTGGCTGGGACTGGTGGTCCCCTGAAACAGAACTGCAGCAGAAGCTGCCGCAGAGACCTTCCCTGCCAGGTGCCACCTGGAGAACCCAGGGACAGCCTGGCCTGTGGGAGTCCCAGATGAAACAAGGTGAATGGGAATGAAAGAAAAGGAAGAGGAGCAGTGGGGAAAGGAATTCATCTTTGGTTTGTGTGCTGGAAAGATCCAACCACTTTGCACTGTTGCAATGTTTTGAAATATGTTTTGTCTTAGGACCTGACTCTCCTGAAGCCAGTTTAAGTCACTGGTTTCCTACAAGGTGATGCAAATAAGCACCAACCCTGTGCTCCCATACTCACCCAGACACACGTTTCTGTTGGGTGCTTGCTTTTTAGCACAGCAGTGAACCAACAGTGCTAAACACCATCTGTTTTGCTGTGCCAAGGGTACCAGCTATCACCACAGCCACATCACTAAATCACATTACAACCCTCAGCCTAATGACATTTGTATAGATCTCCAGCTCTCTACTATTTGTCACTAATCAGAGTAGTCTGAAGATAATCATGCAGGGACATTATCCCATTTGATGTTCTTTCCGTCTGCCTTAGCTACTCATTTCGACAGTGCACACACAAGCCAGCATAGCCTGACTTCTCCAACTTCTTTTGTTACCTTTATTTGTCTTTCTTTTAGCAGAAATAACCGAGAGGTCAGTGAGGTTATTGTGCCAGGTCTATTGCTCAACTCCCCAGTTCCCTGTTGTGGTGGGACCTAGCAGGAAACTTGAAGAAATCCAAAATACAGCCAAAGCTCTTCTCACACTTGCTCTGTGAAGCCTACCCTGCCTGTGCAACAGGGTCTGTTGAACATGATCTTGCCTTAAGAGATTAAATATCCTTTTATTACAGTGTGCCTCATCACAATGGAGACAATGTTAGGGTTCATACCTTGTTTGCTCTACCTGCTTTAGCATTGCAAAAAGATTAGGTAAATTTTCTTCCCTGTTACTGGTACTTGAAACTGCAATGAATTTCATTAAGTGAACAGAATTGTTTAGGATTTCAATCAGTGCAGCTGCAGAATTTGACCAGCCATCTTAAAACCACTGCATTTATTTCTAAGATTCAAAATGTTATATTAATAATTTAAACAATTGTGGGGAATATACTGTTACATTGACCTTCAAAATGTTGTTAGACATAGTAAATACAACATTTGCTTGCTAAAATGGAAAGATGAAATGCTCAGTCACTTAGCGCTTCATATGGAAATCATCAGGAAAACAGCTCTTGTTCTAAATGTAGCTGTCAAACTGACAGGTTGCAAAAGAAACAGATTCCCAGTTATTCAGTAGTTACAAAAGATCAAGATGATCCAGTTTCATCAGACCATCAAAGAGGGAGACTTGAATTTGTTGAATTCAAATCAGTTTTCTCTGTTTGCTCACTTAGGCTGGTCCTAACTGCAGGTTTGTAAGAAACTGGTAATAAACTTCTGAGCTGTTACTCATTCAAAGAACATCAAAGAACTGTCAATTATGAGGTGTCAGAGACTTGAATAAAAATGCAACTGCCTTTTTTGAGAAATACCTTGGGCTGATCACAACCACTTTGACGTAAGATGCAGTTTCTCTACATGTACAGTTAGCAACTGGTTCTGGCAATTTCCTTATGGGAATTATTCCAGGGGTATTTGATGTGAGCAAATGTCTCTGAAAATAAGCTGTGGATGCACTAGGAAGATAATTTTGAAGTTTTTTTCTGAAAAAGGCCCCTCTGTGTCTGCTACAGTTTAAACAAGAATGTATAACTTTATCAATTCCTGACCCTGTGTCCCTGTCCACTGCTCAGCTCCACCACTCTAATCCAGCCTTTTATTCTTTGGAGTAGTGGAAACCTTGGGATTTTTCACATGCTTGTTAATGGATTTGCCAAGATACTTGGGACTTCTTTACAAAGGTGCTACTGCTCTGCTGATTGACATTCAGCATGGGCAGGCAGAGCAGGCCAAGGAAAGAAGCAACAAGCCAGGAAGGAACAAAAACTGTCAAATCTTGAGTTCTCATTCCAAATGTCTTTGAATCAGCAGCTCTGGGCCCTTCCCAGCTCTTGAAGGAACGCCAGTTTAGTGCAGTGAGTGAGTAAGGTGTGTGTGGGGGCGACTGCTTCTCTGTCAGTTGTGAGAAGCTTTATTTTAAAAAGTGCCTCTTTTTTTGCTGGTGTTCCGAAGGTCTGAATGGTCCAGACGAGCTGGTAATGGCTCACCGAGGCTTTCTTGTCCATGGCCTGCTGCCCAGCCCAGTCCAGCCCGGGCCATTAGTGACTGGGAGCTGTTCCCCTGTTAGCACAGCCTGATGGATGTGAACTGTGCCTTCGTCCAGCTTTTAGCAGGAAAAGCATCACAGAAACTGCCGTTGTCCCTGAGTGACTCTCACAAGACAAGGGTGTTTCGGGGCAGAGCTGATGGTGTAGCAGCTTCTCCTGCCTTGTGCCCTTCCCTTCACTGCCGAGGGGGAACACCGGCCTGCAAAGCTGTCAGGGTGATGCTTTCCCCATCACTGACATGACACACAGTGAAACAGGAAGAGAAACCAGGAGCACCTTGGGTTAAGAGCATGGATATCTTCTGGGAAAAGATACACAAAAGAGCATGAATGGTTTCATTCAGAGTTCTGAACCAAAGCCCACTGTGTATGAGGAAAATGGTTAACACACGATTAGCAATTGTGTGATAACATGGAAATTGCTTCTTTATTGTAATCTCTGACTTTATTTTATAATGTTTTTACTATTTCTTTTATGCATTTTGCTCATTTAGACTCTCATACTGGTCATTTTCGCTCTGCTTATATTTAATTTCACTCCTTTGTTTGCTCGCTTGTTCTTCCATCTGAAGAGTGTTGGGTAACGTGCTCAGCAGCAAGGATAGAAGGAAGGCAGGTGGGCAGGCAATCTGAATTCTGATTTTGGCTCTGCCACTGGTTGCTTGGCAAGCTGCTCACACCACTCCGAGCCTTACTTTCCCACAGAAGGAGGCTCATAGTTGAAGAACAGCTTAAAATATTTGGCAAAAAAAGAACTGTGCATCTACTAGTGCTATTTATTGAAGGAAAACACACCTGAAACCAAGTATTATATCCCATGTGCTCCTTAAAGTGTATGTTAGTTGAACCCAGTAAGCCTCTGTTCTTCATTTTCCTTTCCTGAATTAGTTCTAAGTGTTGAGTCATCATCATCTATACACACATCCAAACCACCATAGGCATCTTAGCCTTCAAACTGCAAAAAAATCCAGAACATTCTACATTCTTCTGGATTCTTCAGCCCATTTAATAGGTGTGATATTCAAGCAGTAATTCCTGGTAACTACTCAGACACAGTTACAGTACAGACCTGAATGGCACTGCAGAGGGTATGTATTGTTCTCTCCTTAAACTTTAATGTTCTCTCTATTCCCTCCCTCCCCGATTTAATTTGGATAAAGTGTCCACCAGCAGGGCACGGCAGTTTGTTAAGGGCACAGTTGTTATGTAACTTTATTTTACTTACAGTCTTACAGAACTGTTGCAGATAACACCACAGTGTCTCTCCTCTGCCTAGGCCTCGGTGCTATTTCCAGTATCATTAATTCCCTGCAACTGAAACTCTTTTCCCTCAGGAATGGCTGGGGTCACAGCAACACTGCTGATGCAGATGCAGGTTAAGAGCCAGCAGCAGCAATATGCTGAAAAGCTTCCTAAGAATGGTCTCTGTCTCTTTGCTGAGCTGGAAACCATCCTCTTGTATCAGGTTTCCTCATTCAGTACCATAAAACTCTTCAGGTACCAGAAGTTTTGTGAGTTAAATGGCAAAACTGAAAAATTACAAGCTTGAACAATACTTCTGACAACTCAGGGGTAAGCTCAGACCCAAAGTCAGAGGAAGGTGAAATATATCTGTAATTAGTCTAATATGCAACACTTGACTGCAGTATTTCCTGCTCCACTACACCCGAGGGTTAGCTTAGATTCCAAAACCAAAGAATTTGCCATCTTTACTATAACGCAACTGCAGCGCACAGAGTTAAATTCTTGGTTCATTTGCTGATCTCCACCAAAGCATTTTCCAGTGTGGCACCTGAGAGCCTGGTGTCCTGCAGTGTGCAGTGAGCAGCTCAAGGGGACAGCTGTGCTCAAGGGGACAGCGTCATGTGCAGCAGGGTTTGGTGTGTAAATGTGATCCGTTTGTGGGTGGCCCTATGAGAATACATATACTAAAAAATATTGCACCTCTGGAATGCAAGAATCTTTCATTGAAAATGTGTAAATCGGTTTGATTTTGTTCGGATTAGAAAGTGGCTTATATTTGTAAGAATTTCCAGAGCTAATTAATGGACATGATGATGAGTCTTTGGTTGTCTTCTTGTTCTGTTTCATAAAAAAGGCAGAATTTCTGAACAGACTGAACAAAATAGTACTTCTTTAATACTCCCTTCTTCCCAGTTCCACAGCCTTTTACTACCCATGTCAGTTCCTGAACACTTTGTTAAGCTCTTTTCACCACGATTCACATTTTCTCTTTTGTCTCCACTCACTTTATTCCTGGAGCACAACTTTAATGTATGTTGTGCTCTTCCTTTGTTGAAATAGTATCTGAAAACTCACAAAAAGTGGTCACTGTTCTCTGTGCAGCAAACTAGTCCTTCTTTGCTCCTTATTGCACACACGGTACAATTCTGGGGTTTTAGGATTAAGTTTGGTATACAGTAAATAAGTGTAATTTCCGAAGCAAGATCTAGAAGATGCCATCTTCACAATAGGTAGAAGAGCTGTTTGGCTGAAAAGCGCTGGGAGATTTTTCAGACTGAGAGTTAAAAAGGGATCTTCGTTGTTTCTGCCCCTCCCATCTGCTGTTCTCTGCAGCTGAAAATGGGGCAGAAAGCCAACGTCATGACATTTGAGCAGACAGCAGTTTATGGAAGTGTCTATTACAATTCCACACCCACACCCTTGGTAGAAAGGAGCCTTCTCCCTGGCCAGAGCAAGCAAAGGTGCTGCCAGGGAGTTACAGCTGATGTGAGGCTTCTTTCCCTGGGTCTGGGGTTTGTAGGCAGACTTGTACATTTTTCTACGTAGGTTTTAAATAGATTCCCCTTCCTCTACTTGCTTACTCCTCTCCCTTCCAGAAGAAATCAGAGGATTTGTAAAACATTCTGTGGAGTTTTCTCAGCCCTCACGTGCCATCATCACCAGTGGGCTGGGCTGCAGCATCAGAGAACGTGCAGAAGCACCGTGATCGAGATGAGCTGTGCCTTCTGCCTCACACAGTCATCTCAGACACTGGTGAAATACCCTGCAAGTTACAGTGAGCACGTGAAACCTGCTGCTGATCTCAGTATTTCAACTGATCTTAGAAGGGACCAGTGTAGATCAAATGGCTTTCTCAGCCCGTTTGATTTTTTTTGCTGTTCTTTTACGATGAGCGCTTTCAGCGGTTCCGCAAGTCTCCTTCATCGTTTTATCTGAAAGAAATATTAATGTATTCATAAATGCATGCGTATATATAGGCTGCACGTAAAGCATCTATGCAAATGTGCCCACTCCCTTTTCTTCTATTTAAATAGTGTTCAGTGATTGTTCAGTTCTCTTTAAAGGATGAGTCACCTGGCTCTCTCTGGAGTCAGGAATCTAAACTCAAACCAGTAGCTGCACAACAATCAGCTGTGTAGCTTGATCAGTTATTTTTACTGGACCTCAAAAAGCAAATCCACAATTTTTCAGTTTCCCAAATAACAAGAAAAATGTTATTATCGTTTCTGCTTACATTATTTTTCCTTAATTCTTTATTTGAATTTAATATTAGAGAATTAGCTTGTGGATAAAAAAAGAACTGCTGGATTGGCAGCCCTAGAAACTGAAGTTCCCTGTTTCTTGGTAGCACAAGGACAATAGTAAAACACAGCAAGGACACTCCCCTCCACCTGCCCCATTAAAGAGTGATCCATGGACCAGAGCTGATGGTGAGCAGCCGGTGCAGGTGCCATACGCGTTCCCTCTTGGAATTCTAGAGAGACACGGACACAGTGTGAGCTAAACCTGTGAAGCATCAGCTGGTGAGCAGGGAGATCACCACTGCTTGGGGCTGTGGAAGGTCACCCCTATGTAAGCTGACAGAATGACAGAAGAGGATCTGTCACACTTGTGCTGAGCAAAAGGAGAGGTCTGGAATGAATGAATGTTAGACTTCAGTGAGAATAAAAACAGGAGATGGAAGGTAAAGCAGTAAAACTTTGCTGCCGTATTTAGGAATTAAGTGAGAAAGGGATATCTGAATGATGTGTGTTTTCCCTTCCTGTATACAGAATATGAAGATAATATGTGTAATCCTGCTTAACAGAGTAATTAAAATAAGTCAGTAAATTAAGTGAGCTTTTAAGTGCCTAGTTCTCCATAGGGCTGGAACAAAGAACGACGTGAGATTGCTCGCTTATTACTAAGGGGTTAATCGCCATTTAAATTCCTAGATGTGAAAAGAAAGATTGAAATGTGAGGGAGAAAAGATGTAGATTAGCATCTCTCACCTGAAGAGCTGCATGGATTGCAGAGGCAGAAGCGCTGTCAGACACAAACAAAGAACGAGGACAAAGCACAAGGCAAATGTGCAACTGTGGAGCAGCCTGATTTAACCAATGATACAAACAACCACGAAAGGAAACCAGCCTTGCCACTGTAGAGGTGTCAAGAAAGTGGATTGCTCCATCAGTAAATTAATTCTGAAGTCTGGATGAGCAATTTATTTTTTCTTTCATTTTTCTAAAGTCAGTCAAAGGGGTTGCGTGATTCAGTCACACCAGTGCAGGGGATTCCCTCTGGATCTCTCTCTTAGTTATGGGTTGGGGTTTGTTGGTTTGTTTGTTTGTTTTTTTTTTAATCTTTGACTTGTTTCCTGAAAAAAAAAAAAACCACATGACTTCTTTTTGTGTATCCTGAAGTGTTTTGGGAAGGAATTAGATAATGGGCTAATGAAATGTAGGGGCTTTCTGGTACATGGAAAGTACCAGGCTGACAATTAACCCTGTACTTCTCTAGAACCAAGAAAGGACATGCAGAGACTTTGGTGGTATTTTTAGCCATTTAGATTATATGCATGCTTGTCCATCTTTGTGCCTTTTGGTCTGAGCCTTGCCAAGACTGGGGAGATTTTAGAAAACCTCTCATTCCTTCCTCATACCCGTTCACTGCTCTAATACGCAGTGCTTCACTAATTTCCATCAGAAGGGTGTTTAAGGTGCTGCTGGACCTGTCTTGGCTGAGGTCTTCAGTTACAGCTGAGCCAGCACAATCTCCAAACAGGTTCCCTTCCTCTACTTTCCCTTTGGAGGTGTTTCAGGCTCACTGGGCAGGAATCCAAGCACTGGAGGCCTCCGGTTACATTTAATTTATCAGAAACCAAAGTTGCTGCATTGGCTGTAGTAACTCATAATTCAAGGAGAACATGTTGGAGAAACTGATCTGGATATTGATTTTAAGAACTAATCTGGCGCTGTGTCTCAACGTTTCTTTTTCACTGCAGAAAAAATTGATTCCTTATATAAATTCTAAAATAATACAAAGCATATTGCAGAACTGGCATAAGAATGGCTCCATTAGGGGTAGCTCTGATTTTGCAGAGTGGTGTTTGGCATGTGAAACCAGTGATCAGAAGCAGAAGTGGATAAAAGCTGGTTGTAAAACACTGCCAGCAGGAGAACTGGGGATTTCTATTTCATTAGGAATTTGTAACTTCATCTAATAAATGACTAAACTGACTACACAGCGGGTGAGATGAGTTTTATAAGGAGGGGCAATTTCTTTTATTTGTATGGGTTGGTCCAAAACAAGATATTCCTCCTTGCAGACTCTGCTTTGCTGTTGGCCTTGGACCACCACAGCTGCAGCAATGCCACTCCTGAGAGAGGAGTTTCCCTGCTGGGAACCCCGTCCTGAGTGCTTCATTTTCACAGCCTGCAATTGAAGAATCTTCCCTGTTTCCCAAATGAGTCATGAGGATAAATTATATAATTTTCAATGTTTTAATTTGCACTGGAAGGACAAAACCTGATAATTTTATTATACATAACTACCTAAATACCATCTGAACTTTTCTGGGACTTTGCTCGCTGCCTGTTATTTTCTATAGCTGTTTCAAAACAGAAGATGAGAAATGGTGTGCTCATTCTGGGATCATATCTTGTCAGTAATCACTACTCAGGGTTCTGAAGATTGAATTAGGAAAAATGTAATGGAACAAGCACAGTTGAAGGGAGAACCATCCTTGTGCCAATTTCTTCCTTTTATAAAAATATAAGTGACTTACACGGTGATGTAGTGACTCTGAGACAAGTTTGTTTTCCTCTTCAGGTATGGTCCAACAAAATCAAACCCATTCCTTGTTGGTTTTTGCTGTGTGATCACTCATAAAATGCAAAGCAAACGTATTGCTGGATGACATCTGTCCTTTGGATAAACGGAAGACAGGTGCAGTGCAGGAAAGCACAGCATAGACTTTGCAACCAGGACAAAGCTATTAAAATAACAGCTTTGAGTCAGTTAGGGGACTTGCATGGGGGGTTTTTAACAGTGATTTAAGGCAAGCAATGAGTTGTTTTCTTACAGTACATACTGTATATTCCAGCATGTACTGCCATTAACACCAAGCCATTTATCAGTAACACACTAGTAGCTCAAAGATGGCTTTACTCACAGTAGTTATGATAGTCTTGTAAATATTTTACAAGAATGTGACACTTGGTGTTGTTTCTGGTGTGTCAGACCTGTGCGGAGATGAAGCAGGTGTCCCATCCCTAGTGCTGGAAGGCTGACCAGGGCTGTGCTCTGCAGCATCAAGGTCGGTGGAACAGGAGACCCAGAGGTGCAGCCAGAGCATCCCACAGATCAGCTGTTTCCTGCATTCTCAGGTCTCATGTTGGCTGTGACTGCAGTTTGGCAATTTGATCGTAATACGAGCAGCACATGTGGAATGTCCAGACGGACCCACAGCCAGACCCACGAACGCCTGGCAGTCAGTCTCTGGTGGTCCCTCTGCTCTCCAGATGCCGGTGTGAGAGGGGTGCACCACTGAGGGATGCGGGTGACAGCTTTGAGAGGAATGCACGAGATTCGAGTATCCATTTAACACATCACTTTTTTATTTTCACATCCGCAAAGCTCAGTGCAGACCCACGTCCCCACAGCTCCCCATCACCCGTGTCCCGCTCCCTGGATCCCCGTGCTCACGCCACTGATGTCCCCCAGTGTCCCCGCACTCCTTGGTCCCCATCCCCGACGGCTGCCACCCGCAGGGGTCCTACACCCGGCTGATACTTCTGGGTCTCCACCCCAGGGTTCCCAAGTCCCCGTGCCCCGCACCCCCACGCCCTGGGGTCCCAGCACCACTGCCCACGGCTGTCACTCCCACCCCGCCGGTTCCCCCCGCCCCGCGTCCCCCTCAGGGCGGTGGCAGCGCCGCCCCGCCGCGGGGCGCGGCCCCTTTAAGCGCTCTGACGTCACGCGGCGCTGCCATGGCAACGGCCCGTCCCGTCGCGCGGCCCGCACGGGCGGGGCGGGGCCGCTCCCGCCCCAGCAGCGCCCCGGCCATGGCGGCGGCTCGGTGACACCGCGCTCCCCGCCGGACCCGCAGGTACCGCGCCCGGGGGTGCCCCCGCACCGCGCTCTGCCCGCGGACGGCTCCGCCGGGCCCACGGGGCTCGGCGCGGCCGCCCCAGGGCGGTGCCCGCTCCCCCCGGCGCGCGGCGCGGACGTCGCACGCGGTGCAGGCGCTCCCCCGCGCCGCGCACCATGTGTTGCAATCGCCTCCCATGGGGGCCCCACGCGTCACTTCCGGGGAGGGGGGGCCGCCGCCGGCGGGGCGCAGCGCCATTGGCCACCGCCCCTCCGCGCGCGCGCGGGGCAGGCTGGGCAGTGTAGTCCGGTGAGAGGCGGCGGGTCTCGCGAGAGCTGTGCGGCACCGCCCGCGCGCGCTTAAAGGCGCCCGGGGGGGCGGGGCCGGGAGCGTGAGGGGTTGGGGGGCAGTGACAGTGACAGTGACACCAACCCGGGGACACGGACTGAGGGGACCGGCGGGACGGACCGAGTGGATCACCTGTCCCACCTCCCTGCTCCAGCAGGGCCAGCCCAGAGCACAGGGCACAGCATTGTGTCCACACAGCTCGGGAACATCTCCAGGGAGGAGACTCCACACCCTCTCTGCTCTCTGCTCAGCGCTGGGTCACTGCCCAGCCAAGAAGTTCTTCCTCCTGTCCAGCTGGAACTCGCTGGGCATCAGTTCCTGCCCGTTCC
>JAWMRA010000009.1:6677160-6785029 GCA_035584735.1 Pseudotriccus pelzelni | reverse complement strand
CCGCCCCGCGGGCGGCTCCATCCCGGCAGGGGGGAGGCTGGGGCGGCACCACCGCAGCGCGGGGGGGGGGGGGCGAGGGGAGGCAGCGCTCGGGCGGCGCCGAGGGCAGCGCCTGGAGACCCCCGGCAGGTGGAGACCCCCGGCAGGTGAAGCCCCGCGGGCGGGGACGGGCGCAGGGCCGGGGCCAGGGCCGCCGGGAGCGGCCGGGCCGGCGGGGGGGGGCGGGCGGCATCACCCGGTCCCGGCCCGCCCGCCCCGGAGCGCGGGCACAACGCGGGGCTCTGCGGGGCAGGGCCGGGGAGGGTTCCCGAGGTGGTGCCGGGGGAGCGGAAGGGAGGGGTGGGCTCATTGTCCCGGGCGGGGCGGGGGCACCGACCCCCGGAGCGGCAGGTCCGGATGACACCGCCGGGCTGCGGGTCACTCCGGAGCCTCGGGGCTCCTCCCCGCCCGGGGGTCGGCAGGGACAGCCCTGGCGCTGGAAGTCCCGGGTGGTTAGTGCTGACCCGTGCGGGACGCGCCTGCCGTCCCAGCGGGATCGGCTGGACGGACTCGCGGTTCAGGTTTGGAAGTCTGGCAGCAACAGGCAGTTCCCAGGCTTATGCGATATGTAGGGAAACTCTCCTCTCTCTTTTCCATTTTTCTGCCCGCCTGCTTGCCTGAGTTTCAGCGTTCCGTGAATTGGTGAATCCAAAGGTACTCCCTGTCTTTAGGAAAAGTGCAAAGTCATTAGATGCTTTTTGTGTCATACTTCATATGTATTGCTGGTTTCCAGATTCAGATTTTTTTCCCCCTAAAATCTGCTTTTTTATATTTGTACTTATTGTTGAGGTTGTCAGATTCTTTAGTTTTTAGTTTGATTTCTGATGGAAATTGTGAAAAGCCTCCAAATTGCATTTTCCAAATTGGTAGGCAAGTTTAGTTTATGCTGTACTGTTACCTGAACTAATGCAAGATAATGCTCTGATCCATTCTCTCTGTTAATTACGCAGTTTGAGAATAGACATGTTGTCTTCTATTGGACTGGTTATTGTAGCTTGGAAAATTTTCAAGGAGGGTTTTCAGTTCTGAAGTAGAAGCAGGGTAAGTCTCAAAGCTAAGTATGAGTTGAGAGGAAAAGCGCTTTGGTTATTAGTATTTGATTATATGTAATCAGTTTCTGAAGTAACAGTAGCAGTTGTTCTCTGCTCCATAGAGAGTATTGGGAAAAGAATGGCAAAATGGAGCAGAGAGAGGAGACAGGTACCAACCTCTAAAACCTGCCATAAAAGCACTGGGAGTGACGAGAACTGTAGCTTACTGAGTCTGGTGGGATTTCTGTGTTCACTGGAGTTCTGTGTTCCAGTTTGATCTCTGCTTTGAAACATGTTTTGTCTGTTTCCTACTGGGAATGTGAAGGGAGGGATCAGAGGGATTGCACTAAGAAGGAAGGGGTTCCCAGTGGTGGTTGGGTGCATTTCCTGCTCTGCCTGTTCTGGTTTGGAGGGGTTGCCTCATGCAGCATGCACGGAGTTACCACAAGAGCATCTAATGTGCTTTCTAGAATTCCATATACCTCCCTAAATACCAATAAAGGATCCAGGAATTTTGGCAGTTCTTATGGGAAATAGTGGGAATATCAGGAAACATGAGTCTGCAAAGTCATCAGAGTGTTCAGACGAAAACCTGAATCTGCTCCCTGACTTCCATTAGGAGTACGGGAAGTGATGAAAAAGGATGTCACTAATCTGACAATGAAGTGACAGCTACAGTGGCTCTAATTACTAGTTAGAGTTGGGGAAGTCTGAAGTCATAACTATATCAACAAATTAAAATGAAACAAACCACATGACAAGCCCTCATAGTCCTGAAAGTCTTTTAATGGGATGGGAATATTCAGTGGGTTTTTGCAATGTTTGTTTGTGATTCTTAAGCACCATAGTTGTGGTAAAGTTAATTTGTGCTTCCAAAGAACAGACTGATGGTATCTTGGAAGGAGGGGGCCAGGAAAATGAGGGAGATCGTAAATATATGGATATGTCTCACTGGAATCTGCTAAGGCAAATGACAGGCAGTATTAAATTATTATTTCTTTAAAATTATCAATTTTTACAGTGGATAATATAGATGGCTTATACAGATTCAATAGATTGAGAACCAAGGGTGCTGTAATAATAACTCTCATCTGTTAATCATGAAAATACGAGTTTCAGGTTACAGAGGTGTCTTTTTTCTGTATTCTGTATTGTAAAAGTGCTACAGCAATTGACTGCTGTTCTTTCTCTAGTTTAGCTCTTTCCTGAGGGCTTGGTCTCGATGGACTGCTCAGGTCACTTAGATCTTGAGTAAGAAATTGTTGGCCACAAATGTCATGTGTTATGTTTATGTTGGATAATGAAAGTTGCAACTGTATTTTCATGTTGCTTAGTTAAGTACTCCTATATCTAGTGGTTTTTTGTCCCAAGTGTTTTAATTTTCCAAACAGTTTCTAAAGAAAAATGCGGGACTAGAAAACCTTGCAAAAATATTTTTAAATACAGAACCACGTAGTTCTCTCCCAGCCCATTATGGAATGTTTAAAAATGCCAAAAAATTTATGAATGTAAGATTTTGAAGAAATAAAAATACAAAAAACCCCCACAGTATGTAGCAAAGTGGTGATCTTCCTCAGTTACTGTCTTCTTTGCCAGTCTTAATTTATGACTGTTGTGTCACTGAACATGGTAATTTGATTTATTTTTTTTTATATCTGTGGTGTCACTTTAAAATGTGTTATCAAGCTGGTAAGAAATTCAGAATCTCTGAACTTGACATGCACTGCATGCTCCTGGAATATAAATACTTAGGGACAGTGATAATGCAGTGATTGTGTTTTGTACTTAGTACTGTCTGGGAATATCAATGCTCAGATCAATGCAGCTCCCAAAAGCCAAGAACTGGCTGTTTAGAAAGTATGCATAGTATTGCTAATCAAGAAAATATTTTTTAAGTTCCACCAAAATTTTTCTCTCCTCTAATTAGATGCAGACCTGTCACTTACTTCATCTTCCGAAGACTGTAATTAGATTTAGCTGTTATTGTTTTGTCCTTGTATGAAACTTCTGTGTTTTGCAACCCAGAGTTTTGTAACAGAATTTATGTGAAAGATTTGAAACAGAACTAAAGCAAATGATCACGAAAAACATTGACTGTGTGCTGTTCTCTCGAGGCTGTGGTTTGGTACCTGATACCGGTGCAGGGAGCTCATGGAGCTTTCTAGATAACACGAGGCAGTGCTGCACAAAGCTGCAGCTTTAATTGAAAAGATGGTGCTGTTTAGGCTTAGGCTTAGGTTCATCAGTGCTTGAACAACCACTGTCTTTGCAGAGAGCCTGAAACCAAAAACCAAGGGGGGAACTTCTTAATGCTTTGAATGAACGTCAGCTCGAGTGCCATCATGGCACTCGGCGTGCTGATGGTTGTGAATCGCTGTAGTTGGTGTGGGAAATACCGTAGTGAGAACTGGGCTAAAGGTTGGTAAAAGAGAATTAATACAAATATAGATGGACATTTGCTAGCAAATGGTTGTGCAGTTCACTAGTGACAGTTTCGTTTCCCTTATGATGTCTCGGTTTCCTAAAGTAAGTGAAATGCTGACATACAGTTAACCAGATTTTGATTCAGTTACTGTAACTCTTCAAATCTGTTTGTTGTCTTCTGAAAGGACTTTAGCTGGAAAAAAGGGGAAAGATAGAAATGCCTGATTGTATTGTAGAGGAAAAGGCACTTAACTTCCCATCTGTTACATAGAATTGGTGGTTTAGGGGCAGAACAGGTTTGCCAGTTTGCAGAAACTGTAGTTTTCCCCTCCTTCTTGTGTTGGATCTCAAACAAATATTAATCATATGGATTTTCAGTGTAAGCCAAGTGTTTGAGTCATTGTGAATCCCACTGTTTTGAAACATTAAAAGAGCTGAGTAATGTTAAGTTTAAAATTATAAGATTTTAATTTTCAAATGGGGGAGTAGTGGAACAAATTGAAATCATCAGATCAATCCCATGATTGAATGTGCTTCTTAAATGAGATTGAAGGTCTTGGAGCTGCTCTCAGTGACAGGCTTGGCAGCTCTACGAGAGCAAATCACCTCCTCACAATCAGCAGTGGGAGAAGTCTTGGACCTGCCTGCTTTGTTTTCATCATGCACTTATTAGTTCAGGTGGTCAGCACAGGGCACCCAAGCAGTTTCAGGATAACTTGATGATTTAATTTTTGTTGGATTAATTTTTGTATATGCTTTTGCTGCCCAGTATGTATTTATTTGGTTATTTATTTTTAATATAGTAATTAGCATAAATTGTGCCTAATCCTCTGTTTACATATTAAAGTGCAATTTGTGTGGTATTTATACACATCTAAAGTCTTGCATTAAAATTAAAGATGCTCATTTATAATCTATTGTTAAAACACACATGGTATTTAAAATTAGTTTGTTTAAAAGAACTATTTGATCTGAGTATTTTTCTGGTGACCCTTTCTGTCATGATTGATTGCTTTAAGTGATTGTTCATGTAAACCAGTTTTATTCCTAGTTTGGAAAAGGAAGACATTTTTCTTCCTTTAGATTCTTGATTTGAGTGTAGTTGTTATTGAGCTGAAAAAAGTATTCAAATTCCGTATATAGATGCTATGTTTGTCAAAATCTGATTTCACAGATTAATTTTAGAGCCTCTGTGCATATCTAATGATTAAGTTTTGGTGATCTGACGTACAGTTTTGACAGTGCAATGTGCTATCAGAGTACTAAAAAATCAGTAATTTGGGGTATGCTAGGTTTTAGGTAATTTTATAGTATAAAAACTTCCCCCCTCCCCCCCCCAAATTATAAATTAGGTTTAGGCACATGTATTTATGTCGTGCTGTTCTTGAGAATGCAAAGTGGAGCCCTTTCCTTTGCATGTACATGGTGCTGATGGGGAGGTGGTAGAAGATCTGATCAAGTTTTGTTGCAATCTCAGCATTAGGTGGAGTTCAGATATAGCACAGCAAAGTTTCCATGACAGCATTAAGTCCAGATGCCCTAGAATTTCAAGAAACTAATAATGATGTCCATACCATTTTCCCTCCATTGGAATGGTAGGAAGGACACAGCAGGAGTGTTGGGTGCTCCTGGAAATCTCAGGGAAGAGGAGTAGTGGTCCACAGGAAAGTGTTTCAGCATTTTTGTAGGATACTAAATGCTCCTTTTTAATCGTCCTGATGCTTGTGGGGCTAGAAACTTCTCCACTGTTCCTTCTAGTAGTTTGGATACAAGTTGTCTAAATGCAAAACCACTCCAAAGTGTGGAGAATTAGGTGGCCAGGAAGTAAAACCACGATTTTGGGCACTACAAACACAACCTTAAGATATGGAACAGAAAAGGGAAAACTCCTCTTCTGTCTTGGAAGCAGCCCAAAAGAGGGAGCCAGGTTGTTTCTGTACTTTTGTACAGCAGAATAAAAATAAAATTCAAGACCAAACTAAATGGGCTGTAAAGGAGTATTTAATGATGTATTTATTTAGGAAGAAGCAGTTAGTTGGGAAGGTGGAGTATCCCAGAGATGGGAAGTCATTAAGGGTTTTTTTTTCCGCTTATCTATTAGACTTCATTACCTATGCAGACTGATGGGCATCAAAAGCCAAACACACACATTGGAAAGGGATGGAGTGAAGAAAATTGACTTTTGCTCTTGATGCTGCTTCAGAAGCTTGAGCTTGAGCAATTTTCTGTTCTCAATCTCTACACAAACCTGGTGGCCCTCAGTTGTAGCCCTTCCTGGTAACTTGGGCAGGGTGACAGCTGAAAGGCCAACACCTTAGCAAACAAATTGCTGGAGGGTTTCAGAGCTGTGGCTAATGTTTGCCTTTTCATTGAGTCAGGTACCACTGTGCTTTGCTCATAGCTTCTGGAAGCAGGAGGTCAAGACTGTTCAGCCATTTTTACTAATCTTCCAGTCACCATTGCTGAGAAAAACTCCAAAAATGGTAACATGCATCTCTCAAACACCAAAACCAAAAGTCTTCCAAGAACAGTGTCTGGTCTGTGGTGAAGGCCAGAGCAGAGATGATGCACTCAGCTGAGCTGCTGTTGACGCCTCTCACTGTGACTGACATATGTGGGAAGCATTTACAAGAACAGCAGTTCCAGGGGATTGGAAAGATATCCTGCAGCAAAGCAGGTTGTTGGAGCCATGGGCTCTCTTGAGGCCACAGTGCCTGACTGATTATTCCTGTCTGTAACCTTAGGCTTTGTCTCCACAGGGGAATTCTGCTATTTATAAGCTAGTGAGCATCATGTTTTAACAGTAAAGTTTTCATTTAAAAAATGAAAAAGTGATCCTTTGTGGAAGACAGCTACAAGTGGGAATATTGTACTTCTTTGCAGCAGCATTTGCTTCTCTTTTATTCTCTTCTTTTGGAAACTTCATCTAGGGTTACTTTCTGGTAGGCAGGTGGGTAATTTCTGACTTTTGGCCAGTTAAAAATTACTCCTGCTACAAAGACAGCCTTTATTTTGAGAACCCTGCAGGTGTGGAGATAGTTAGGAACATAGTGCTCCTTATTTCCTTAACATATTTCCTAAATATCGGATGTAGTATCTGCTTCAAAAAGCAAGTGTTTGAAAACAGGCATTACTGCTTGAGAAACATCAAAAACAATCCTGAAAAATATAGTTTAGATACATCCATCTGATCACAAGTGGTACCTGAAGTAGTTAGGCAGCTCATGTACTCAATCTCATTCTTGCATTAGTAGGGGTGAAAAAACAGTACACAGGGTTTTTACTTTCTAGCATGGGATTTCTAATCATTCTGTAAAGTGAGGTTTGTAATAGTTTTTTTAAAGGCCTATGACAATATGCATTTAAAAAATATTTAGAAAACCCTACTAAAGTAGCCTGAACTCTAGTCTGGAAGAGAACTTAATTTCTGTGGCTTCGACTCACAAGTAATTGACCAGAAATGTATTGGGAACCAAAAGCAAAATTAAAATTGGACCTGAGGGAAATAGTTTTATCTGATCTTTGGATAATCTGTATTAAAAAAAAAAAGGCAAGTGCTTCTATTCCCTTGTTTCCTTATGAAAGAGTCCAGCTGAGTGCTGAGGGTTCCAGCTGCGTGGTGGTGTGAACACATAATGCCTTGCTGTAACTTTGGTACCAAGGGAGTGTGTGTGGTGCTGAATGGGGAGGAGGAGGGAAGGGTGCTGAGCACTATGTATAGATCAGATCCGTGGCTTTTCCCGAGCTGATGATGAGTTTGAAAGGGTGCAGTGTGTGTGTAACTGGTACTGCTGGGCTTTCTGCTCCTCAAGTGTGTGAGAATGCTCCACTTGCAAAAACTGTCAGCCAGAAATTATTGCAGTCGAGTGAATAGTCATCCGAGTTGAATTGAGGCACTTTTCCTGGAGACAGTACTAGTTTCTCTTAATGTGTATCTTCTCCATTGACTTTAAACCTAAAATTATCTGTGTGCTTCGTGCCTTTTATGCACACTGTGCAGTCTGCTCTCTCTCAGATAACAGGAGGCTGCCTCAGTAATCTTTTGTGCCTGTAGGTGCCAGACCTGATTTTATATGCATGGCACTGCTTGGCCCTCCACGATGCCACTTCAGTAAATACCAGTGTGCTGGCCCCTAAAAAAATCCCAAATCAAACTTGTTTGGAGATGGATTTTAATGTAAATGAGGGTCTTTCAAAATGACTTTGAATTGTCACCCTGCAGTACATTTTTCCTACTAAAACGTTAGAATAGCCTCTGGGTATGGCTGGGGATTGGAAGAGACAAAAAACCTCAGCTCAGTTGCCATGTGTGTCCACCTGTCTGTGCCCAAGGAAGAAACTGGACTGGAACCATCACTGTCTTCTTACTTAGGGTTATGTCTTTCTGCTTCATTGAGATCTTTCTTGTCACTTCTTAGATGTTTTGAATTGCAAAACCAGTAATAATTTGTTCAGTGATGGAGTGTCCTGAGGTCTGTGAACCAAGTTTTTACTGGGGAATCGTTATTACAGTCGCTGAAGACAAGACAATTTGAATTTCACATGAAGTTCTGTTTGCAGGGAGTGTGATAAAAATAAATCTGTGCTTATGTACCAAAACATTTTGACCTGGAAACAAACATAATGAGCATAAGATGCAAAAATGTTAATTTTGGAAAAATCACTCTTTTGGACTGTGAAATATTCATGACTTTTAAAAATTCCTTCCTTCCTGTGCTTTTCTCAGCCTCGTGCTTAACACTGAATTTCTTGGCTTTTTTTTTTTAATAGAATCTGGTGTGTGTGGGCAAAGAAGAGTAGGGGCTTTCTGTATGTTTTATGAATGTACTTGGCTTAGACTTGCAGTTGGGTTTTAGAAATAAACTCTCAAATCTCTGAGCTTCAGACACCAGTCTCATGAAATGTCAGCCTACTGCATAAAGAAGGGTAAAAGTCTGAAGTTACTGATGGTTTTTTTACTAGCAAACTTTATCTCACCCAAACTTCTCAACTGTGATTTCCTTTGTCTGTTTTGTGACTGCTGTTAACAAGGTCAGTATTTATCAGTCTGTTTGTCTTCCATGGCAACCGTAATAAAACCAGTCATCAAACCCACCTCTGTGACTGAAATACACCAGAGGTGGTTCCTTACAGCACAGAAGTTTGAAGGTGAACACAGATGTTTGTATTTGTGCCATTGAAATTACTTCTGTTCACAACTCCAAGGAGTTGCGGTAAATGGAAGTGTTTTGATGTGGCAGGCTTTGTTTCAAAGTCACACTAAAATCACCAGCTGAGTAGCTGCATGTGTGTCAAGTGACACATACTTATGTTTGTGATGTGTAGGAACGAGGTGTTTTGGCCAAGGAAGGAGCAATATTGTTGTCTTGAAACTGCTTCTGCCACCCAGTTGGTGGATGGGGTTGTGTTCCTGATGTAACTGCACGGGGCACGTGGGCACACGAAGAGGGAACAGTCTCTCAAATCCCACTGATTCCATGTTTGCTCGTGAGTCTCTCACGGCCTCTCCTCTCCAGCTGTACATTCAATTTTGTGCACAGACATTCATCTATTCCTTAAAACTGGGCACGGTGTCTGGTGGAGAAATGGGTGTTTAAGTGAGTTCTGCTCATACCCTTCCTCTCGAGAGGCGTTGGTTGATTATTTCCTGTTTTTGTACCAAAGCTATAATGGAGACATATCACTTTAAAACACTTCCAAAATGTGCACAAGTGCAACAATAGCGCTGACCTCAGCGAGCGAGGTCACACCCAGGCTGCTTCCTGTTTTCTTCTTGGGGAGACCAGAGGCCCTGAATGTGGGAGAACTCTCCTGTGCATGTGCCCAGGGCTTGAAATCACAGAGGCAATTAGTTCCATCTTGCGGAATTAAAATTAAAATAACTTAGTGAAAATTTTCTGTTAGGATTTCCAGGGTTATTTAATAAATGGTAACCATTTTAAAATGAATAATCATTATTCTCAAATGTGTAAGATGTTCTGTAACTAGTGCACCCCTTAAATGTGTACATTAAAGAAAGGAAGGAGATGAACTGAAGAGGTTTGAGAGGAGAGAGAGCAAGGTACACAATGGCACAATTACAGTCCCTGCACACTGTTATTTCAACTCATCCCAGCCTCTCTCTGCTGTTATTGAAGTATTAGTTGACCAATATAAAGCTCCTTGCTTTGTTGTCTTTGTTTATTGATGCAGTACAGCTACAAGTCAGAACAAAGGATGCTTGGGAAAATGGATGGCTGGAAAGGTCTCTGAGAAACAGGAGAGACAACATAGGGCCAAGGTATAGTAAAAAAAAAGCCATTACATGTTTCATTTTCCTCAGTGGAGGGCTGAGTGTGTGGTCCTCAAACAGCTCTGCAGAAAATATATTATGTAAAATTCTTGCTGAAAGACTTTCTATATGAAGGTCTGTAACTGCAGCACAGCATTAATTCATTTGCTTTAAGTGACTATTGTGCAGGCAGAGATTTCACTTTATATAAGGCTTTGTCCACCATGTCCAGGTTTGTAGATTTTGAACCTTTCTGCAGTATGTCAAACCCATTCCCTTCAGGCTGAAAGAAATAAAACCTCTCTGTGTTTTTCTTCTCTATTCCTGGGTTTGGGGAGACATAAATGAGTGGGCGAAGCTGCCAAAGCCTTGTTTAGTACTAAATGAAGAAGTGTTTTATGAAAATCTTCTTTGGCACATCCTGAATACATGCAGTATTGGAGGGTGTGTGTACTGGCAGGGCTCAGCTTCAGAGCCAGAACCCCACTGTCCACCCCTGCAAACACTGTCACCACTCACAGGACACAAGCAGGTAAATTTACACAAGCAACTTCAGCATATAAAGGTTTTGTGACCCAAAGCCTGAATGTGTGTGACTTACCAATAGATCTCCTTTGAGAGAAAGCTGGAATGTGCCTTGGTGTCTTTTTCCTATAATTAGTAAGGTGCTATAGTTAGCATTCCTTATGTTTAGCCACCTGTGTGATCACTAGTGAGGAGTATCACGTGAAAGTTATGTGAAACCTCTCCTTCTGTTTCTATCTGTTGATCACTTGTGAGATCTTGCTGTATATGAGTCAAAAAACTAAAGTTGATACTTATAGGTATCAAGCACTAATTTCAGTTCTAAAGGACTGATTTTTTGGTACAAAATGAAATTCTTACCCAAATAACTCTTTAGTTGATAGCTCTTAAGAATCAGGTCAGACAGACTGTTCTTTCTGCAGTCCCTTTAATCTCTATATATTTGGCACAAAAATAGCAATGCTTTCTTGTGGGGAGGGGCGTATTTACACTTCTCTAGTAGTTTTTTTCCTCTTCTGTGTATATGGTGATTTTACGTGGGAATAGGCTGAGCTTGCCAAGGCAAGTGAAAGTGCCTGGTTCTTAAAAATAAAAAAAGTATTTAAAAAATCTAAATTACTTAGTTTGTACGCTGTAATGTTCTCTGAGACAGAAATACTAGAAATAGAACTAAAGGTTCCTATCACTACGTGCCTGGCTATTCTGCTTCGAGTAACCTGCAAATACCAGCCTATTTCCTGGCTTCCCAGAGTTCCATCAGCTCTTGCTCCCTGTGCCAGCGCCATGGGGTCAGCAGGTCCTGTCTGATGAACTCCCTGCATCCCAGCTTGTGTAGGCACTGTGTCCTGCCCTGCTGCCTGCTGGGGTGTCACAGGGGTCCTGGGCTCAGTGAATCTTCTCGAAGTGTGAGCTCAATTGCATTTGGAGTGAGTTTTTACAGAGAAAGGGTTTTTTTCCCCAACCACGATGTTCTGAGTCTACAGTTTGTAAAGAAAGTACTTTGGAGACAAGAAACTGGTAATTTGTCGCTGCCTGCCTGTATGATGAAGAGTTAAACTCTTACCAAATGGTATTGCTACTGAATCAGGAATAGTGCAAGGGGTAATTTATCTGTGGAGCACTCAAGCCTGCCAGTGGCTTTCTTGACACTAGATAGGCAGTGGAATCTGACTTGGTTAATTCTTTTGCCTCAGGAGGCAGTTTGAGTGAATTTACTGATATCAAAACATACAGGTCCACTGAGGAGAAATTGCACTGAGGGACAGTTCCGCCTGCAGATGGCTGGGGGCAGAGATGGGCTGCCTTGGCTACACAGTGGTTATTGCTCCCTGTGTTGTTGCTTCTAATGGAAGCATCTCGTGTCCTTGACCCCCTTTCCTGATGCCTTGGGTGTCCTGCCGTGGTACACCGCCAGCTACCAAAGGTATTAAATATTCCCCTTCTTGTTGCTCATCCCCTCAAGGCCTCCCTGCCATGGCAGGTGATGCTGTTCATAGTCCATCGTGCACATCATGAATTGCCTTTGGAGAGAAGCATCTGGCTTCTTCATCAGAGGTGCTACCTCTGAATGTTGAAAAGCAGCTAACACTAGGGATCTGCATCTAAGGGAAATCAGAGTATTTTTTCTCTGACTCAGCATTTATTAAAATATGAATAAGTCCGGGAAGTGGGCATTACATTACCCTGGTATCCTGAGGTGGCAGGAGGAGGCCTCACTCCTTCTGCCCATACAGGTAGAAGACCTGGTGGCTTTGCTGTGTACATGACTGAGGGCTCCTGGGGAAATTCATATTTGGAATAAAGATTTTTTTTTTTCCAGGCTGTGAAGTTGTGCTCCTTCCTAGAGGGGAGAAAGAACAGGCATGTGTCCTTTGTAACCTAGTACAACACCTGGGGCTTGTGCTGAATCCACTGAGGTTTTCAGTAATTTGTATGAGATAAAAATTGCAATATAGAGATGACCTCTGTTCTTGGCAATCCCTGTAAGCCCTGCAGAAGGAGTCCCAGCATTTAATCTGATAAACCCCAGGTTGTTTATCTGATGCCTGGTAGCACTGGAAAATAGCACACTTCGAGGTTGTGGTGGTGACCTGCTTCTCTGCACTGAGGACAGGTTTATAGGATGCAGCCTCTGCTTGGCCAGCGCTGCCAGGCATCTCAGGTCTGGGTTCTTGCTTCACTGATACGCTTAAAAACATACAGTGTGTAAATCTAGCCTGGCCAGTGGTCTATGGACATAACCACCTCTTTATCACTGTAGTATCAGAAGTATTAAACAGGCATGGATGCATCCACAAGTTCCTGTGTTGCTGTCGTGATTCTGCTGACATCAGTCAGGAGTTTGACTGGAGTTCAGAGACGCTGCTTGCAGAGTTAGTGTGAATCTGGAAAGGCATCTGTGAGAGCTTCCTCCCTACCCACTCAATTTCTGTACTTTCCTGTGGGCACATCAAAGTAGTACTGAAAAAAAAAAAAAAAAGAAAAAGTAAAAATCCCAAGTGGAAGATCTTTCTGCCAGTTCTGCTGAATACTTCGTGGTGGGGGATGATCTGAACACAGAGGCCTTCGCATCGGGAGCTGCCACCAGCCAGTGCAGCAGTGTTGAATGAGCTTCAATTTAATAGTTAAACTGTGCACTTAGTTTGTTTACTGTAGTATCCTGGTGTTTATACATAGCTTAAGAATATCTCAGAGCTTGCTGTTCAGCTGCTGCATACTGGAAAAGAACTTTAATGCTTAAAGCTAGAGTAATCCAGTTCTAAAAGGAGCCTGGATTTTGTGGGAACGTGTGCTGGCTTGAAGGCCATTCTGTTCACTGAGGTATAGCTTGACCTTGAACCACTGACACATTTCTGCTGAGCAGTAATGCTAAGGTCTTGCAGATTTAAAACATAGTGGTGCTACTGGGGCTTTTCCACTACCAAAAAAAATATTTCTTTCAAAAAGTTTGAAAGATCGCTGTCCTTTTATTTGCTTCAGAATTATAGCTGAAGGTGTGTGAGTGGGTGAGAAGGCTTCTGGAACTGGATTTTTGTCCATGTAGGAACTTGAAGAAGTGGAACACAATTTAAAGCTGTGAAGTTTAACAGCTGTGTAGCTGCTGGTGCAGGAATGGCATTAATGGTGAACAGTGCTGATAAAAGTGACATTAAAATCCTTGACAGCGACTTCATAGTTGAAGTGCAGGATGGTCACTGATGGACTTTGAGTGCCAGTGCAGTGCTACAGCTCATTTCCTAATGTGCTCAGGGTTTTACCTGTGAATAAAAAAACCCCTGACTTTGGGTGGCTGTGACTGGCCATGCATGCTTCCAAGTGTGAATAGTGTCGCTTTCTTTATGATCAGTAATTCTCTGTGTTGAAGTGACTGTTTACAGAGCACTCAAGCGTGTGGCACATCACAGGGCAGAGGCTGACTTCCCTTCTCAGAAAAATAGAGGCACACCAACTTCTCTGTTGGGAATCTTTATCTTCTGTTAAAAATAGCACACAAGACTACTAAACGTTGGCAGGCAGCACGGCTGGCTTAAGACCTTGGAGTAGGTTCTAGGTAAAAAAAGGAAAATCACAATGAAAAAGTTAATTTGATGCTGTCAGAACTGACAGTGGGGCTATATTTCATAGAGGTATACCTGTTAAATGCATTAAATTGTAATTAAACTCAATTGACTTTAAAGGTATGTGGTTAAATGTGTATGCTAAAGGGATGTTTTTAATGCTTAATTTTTAAAATCAGACAGAAGTGCTGATGACTTCTATGTTATACCTGCTGTGCATTAAGTAATGTTAAGTAGTCTGGGCATCTGAAATAGGAACATGATAGTAAATGAAGTCTGATATTCACATGTGAATTACAATGTCTTTGTAGTTGAACAGAGCACAGGTTTAAGGAAGGAAAACCTCGTAGTTTGTTTATATACAGCTGGAAATACTGGTTAGACCTAAGTCACCACTTCTGTTACTGGTTTGGATGTATTTTGGTCTGGAGATGATCCAGCTTATGTATGTTTGTGAGTTTGTTCTGAAATGAACTTTGCAGTGAAGCACCGAGGTTCAGATTGATAGAAGGAGTAGATGGATAATTAATGAAGATACTTTTCTTCTTGAGTAGCCAGAAATTTTGTAGCTCTCAAGCACTTGTTTAAGCTGTTAATCCAAGGGTGTTTATTTTATTAGTAAATTGCTTTGAACCAAAACTTCTCACTCTTTTAAGTCCATGAAGTGTTGTGTTTTATAGATGGAGAAAAGCTTTCCAGAGCCAATCTTTTAGAGCACATCACTACTGAACTACAAAGAACCAGTATCTAGACCAAATAAAGGGGTTTCCCTACAATTTCCCAGACACTCTGTGACCCTTCTTCCTCTTTTTTTTGGCCACTTTTCAGTGGACTAAATAAGAAGCATAAAACAATATTTTGAATGGATTTTTCTTCCCACTTCTTTTCCTTCCTCCCTCAATTTTTATTTTGTGAGCAGTACTCACAAACTTTTGTCTTGCTTCTTCTATAAGCTAGAAGTGGTTTGGCTTTTTAGATAATGTCATGGGACCACCACCATCACCTTTCTGGTGTGCTTTTCCTATCATGAAAAAATTACAAATAGGTGTCTGGCTTGTTTGTGAGCAAGTTACATTCTGATGTTCCTTTCACTGCGAGGATATTGAAGTCTCCACGTGTGTGAACAGACTTCAGAGGTCTCTGTAGTGGTTGCACTGCTGTGCTGGGAATAGAGAGGGGAATTGACCTGAGGAAACTTTGTTCAACACACTGAAGAAAATTGGACACAAAATCTGATTTGAAAAAAAAAAATTGCTAACCTGAAAGTGTGCCTACATGAAGTCTTACTGTTAATTGATCTTTTTATTGAGGTTGCTTTCAGTCTTCGTTCAGATGAGAACTGCTTTAGGCAGCTGAGGGTTGTATCAGCACGAGGATGCTTTTAGAGATGGTTCAGTCTTTGCTATCCATTCTCACTGCATGGGGGCCTTGGAAATTAAAACATCACTTTGCCTTGCCCAGGGAAAATATGGGAAAAATTGGAGAAAACCTGTTATTTCAGCTGTAGTCAATGATTCAGAAATTTAATCTGTAATTAAAACCAAGCCTGGCCTGGCTGTCCTGTGCAAGGTGCCTTTTATCCCACCCGTGTTGAGCCCAGAGGTGAATGTTGAGGGGACCTGCAGCCTTTGCTCTCTGTTGCCATCTTGGGGCACAGAATTTGTGACGGAGTTTTCCAGGCGGGTGAGCAGAGCTCTGCTACAAAACAGGTTCCTAAAGGACAGTGGGTGGTTCTGTTGACAGTTGCTTCTATATTCAAAATAGACTTCACTTAATTCTACTTCTCATGGTAATTCAGGGATTGAAATCATTTAAGTCTTGCCAAATTCATTAAAGACAGTGTACTAAAGGGAATAGCTATTTTGAAGCCTTTCCAAAGGCAGGATAAATATATATATATATATTTGTGGAGGATTTTGTTTCTTTTTTTTTTTTTAGGAGGAGAAAGTAATACTGAAACTTCTTTTTTTCCCCTCTTATTGGCAGGTTTTCTTCACCAGTGGAGTGTGAGAAATAGAGGCTGAAGAAGATGAGTGAGCTGGAACAGTTACGGCAGGAGGCAGAGCAGCTGCGAAACCAAATCAGAGTGAGAATTGCTAATGGCTTATTTTTCATTACAAAGTTCCTCCTTTAAGGGAATAAACTGTAAAGATCACATCTATGACTTACACCTGTTTAAGCCGTGCAGAGCTTAAAATGCTTTTGGAATATTTGTTTAAAACTCAGAAGAGCCAATGGTATAATGAACTGCATTCTTAGTATTTCTTGAACAGTATCTTTTATTTCCTGTTGAAGTTCTCTAAGTTTTGGTACTAGGCATGTGTTTGTCTCTGCAAATTTTTTTTGTTTATTTTGGTGTTTTTAAAACAAGAGGGGAGCAGCAAACTTATAAAACTTTGGCGTGACAAGGTGGGCTTAGGGTGTTAGAAAAGCTTGTTCTGGGCTAAAAGTGATGATTGTGCTGCCACTCTTGATCAGCCTGCAGGTCACAGCATGGAGTGTGGGAGAGAACCTTCCAGGGTAGTCATTTCTACAAGCCCTATTTCTTTACTTCCTGATGAATTTATTGTTTTTAAATGCCGATCCCCCCCATATGTTCTAATTTTTTGTTGTATTTACTCACTGGAGATAAACCAAATATGAGCTGTCGTCCCCAAAGTCAGTTTTCCGGGAATTTGTTGCAACATGCCCGTACGTTTCAGTGATGCGGTTATCAGGAAAGTACAAAGTATAATAAGGATATTCAAAGTCTGTTTATTTTTAATCAAGATTTTCTAAACATGAAGCATCCATAAACCTGATTTATATGGGAATGCCTTATTTGCAAGCATTCCTATCAGCGAGGAGCACAGGTTTCTTGGAATATGTTCCACACTGACTTTTTTTAGCGTGGCATCTGCTGGCAGCAGTTGTTGTGTGGTGTCTCCTACTTAGTGTGAGGCTGCTTGTTGGTGTCAGCCATGTGGAGAACACACTTGGTGTTTCAGGAGTTGTGTTGGGGACAAGTGTTGCTTTCCTGCTGCTCATTCAGTGTCCCATCGTTTTCACTTAAAACACCCTAGAAAGACAAGGGGGGGATCAGTCAGTGTTGTGGCAGTGGGTGCCCCTTCCAGCAGCTCTGTAGGGAATACAAACATATTTTAGTTCAAAATATTTTTTCTATTGAAGCATAATTACAGCATTGCAAAATAAAAGTTGTACGTAATTTTTCAGTTCTTCCTCCGCCTGATGTGTGAGGACTTTGTCATTACGTGGCAATCAGGGTGAGCCAGTTAAGTCTTTGCTCAGTCTTGGTAATCAGTCAGGCAGGTTTTATGTTTTATTCAAAATTGTGGGAAGGAAGAGCTACCAGGCATGTAAGAGAGCTCCCCTGTGCTGCAGGGAAGTTTGCTTCTTTTTTAAATTTGGGAGCATAAAAATCTGATTGGCCCTTTGTACAATGACTCCATTTTGTGGCTTTATGTTGATTTAACGTTTCCTTTGTAGCTTTGTCACCCGACCTTGTAGCTGGATCTGTCAGGTGTAGCTGAGTAACCACGGCTGTATTGCCTTTGGAGTCTTTTGGCTCAGCAGTGGCAGTCAGGGATTCCCTTTGGATCTGAGTGCAGGGTTGGATACCTTATGCTTAATTCTAACTTCAGATAAATATGCAATTTACAAATGCTCCTGGTGACTTAATATCCAAGAAACACTCTGGCCAAATAACTCAGTTTCATATTTTTATAGACCACTGTTCATCTTGCTTATTAAATCATAGCACAGTTTTCTTTCTAAATAGGTGTTTGTTTGGGATGGATAAGAGGATAGCTACAGGAGCTAAAAAAAGGTTTTTTAAGTGTCTAGAACTATTGGGCTGGTAATTTTCAGGAGTTATTTTTTTATGCACTCCTAAAATAGGTGAGGTCACTACCAGCATTTGATGTTTTATATAAAGCTAGAATTTTGCTGTCTTAGTTGTTTACAGCTCTTGGGTTTTGTCTGATATTTCCTCTAAAAATATAATCACAAAAATCAGCTTTGTGCTTAGAAGTGAGGTCCAGATCAGATTGTACCTACCAGCTTCCTCAAGTGTACAAACTGCAGTGCATAGCTGTCCATTCCTCTTTTTTTAGTCTGCAGTATTTTGGAAATGTTTAATGATTTTTAATTTTTTTTCCCAATGTCTCGGTGATGTGGGTACCTGTGTCTCCCCATGCAGTAACTGCAGCTGTAGCTCAGTTCTGTGCACAGTCAGTGTTGGAGGAATTACCTAAGACTGCCTGAATTTTTAGTGCAGGAGTTTTGAACACTGAACTATCAGATCTGTCAGATGAGTTTATGGTTAAAGTTAATTCCCAGTTCTCTCTGTAATAAAAGTTCCCAGGTGATATGTGTGTCCTCACTTTGAGAACTGAAATTGAGGATAATGATTTTTGGAAGTGCTGCTTACTTGGCACAGTGTCATTTGAACCAGACATTTTGAACAAAGAAGACGCTGTATTTAAAAAAATCCATGAATTTTGGGGGAAAAAAACTGCAATCTGAAGTACGTGTGCTTAGAAATCGTGGGGGCTGCACACTGATCAAGCAGGTAGATTTTTCTCACAAATTTTGCATTGTCTGCTGCATGAACTGAGAAAATCTACAATTACATGGAGGAGCTTTTTTACCTTTTGACGCTAATGATTCTGTTAGGATGGTGCTCATGGAGAAATGACAGTTTCAGTGTAGGAATTAAAACAGTCTATTGAAACTCTCCTGTTCCTGCAACTTTGCCAATCATGTGGCAAGTGTTAGACAGCCTCAAGTATAGGTGTTGGTAATAGCTCCTCCTTAAAGACAAAAAAAAGCCTTGTCTCATTCAGACTGCATTGAGAAATCATTTTATGTTGAACACCTTTAAGTATTTCAGCTAAACCAAACAAGTGAAGTTGTTTAATATCCAGCTTGTTTCTTCCTGTGGATGAAATAAGTCCTGAGTGCTAAGGGATTTGCTGCTCTGGTATTTTAAACCCCTCCTGATTCCAGACGTCAACATTTTATAAATATTTCTACAGTTCAGACATTATAAAAATAAGTTGAGATGACTTAATCCACTCTTAGGCTTGCTTTTTGGGAGGAGAGCTATAAAGGGTGGTCAAAATAAACATGCACTTAAGAAATGTTAAAGTTGCAATGTCAAGTAACTCTCAAGCAAGAGCATGAAAAAAACCTGAAGATCCTGGTCTGAATGTGTTGATGCAGTTCCAAAATGTGTGAGTAAATGTTTCCGTCCCTCCTCTCAGAGAGAGGACGTGTCCATTTGTGCGCAGATTGAACTGTGGTGGGGTGGGGGGACACACAAATGTGCAGTGAAAACCATCATTTTTGGGAGACTGGAGAAATCACAGGAGTTGAAGAGGGTTCTGTGGCTTGATCCTTCAGTTGGGCTGTCGATGGTTTTAACTTAACTTGTGCTACACAGTTCCTGTCTAATTTTAATCCAGTTTTAAGCCAGATTTCTCAGAAGGAGTTGCTGACCATATGCCTGTTTCAGTTTTTCAAGTACAGGGCCTGAGTTGCAGGAGGGCAGGGCAGTCTCAGCTGTAACTTAAAACCAGGTTTTGCAAAATCAGTGTTGTGGACCAGACTCAGTGGTGCTCACCCGTGTCAGGTGTTCAGTCTGTGACTGATGATGTGAATGAAAGGAACGTCTGGTTTTCAGGTGGAGTTGAATCATGTGCAGAAAATAAGTCCTGTGTCCATGCAGTGTGAAATAAGGAAAAAAGAAGGAATGTCTGTATGGAGAGCTGAGCACCACCCATTCCATGAAATGAGTGAGGGCAGTAGTAGACTCCTTTTTCCCCCCTTCATTTTGCATCAAGTGCATCATCAAGTGAAGCTTTGGTAATCCTGCTGTCTGTCCTGCTCAGATCCTGCCTGTTGATTTCCATCCCGCCTCTCCCTCTGGCACTGTCACGCCTGTGATGCCAAGGGGGTTGGTAATTAATGCACAGCCTCATGTGGCACAGAGCTCGCTAATCATGTGTAATATATGGTTGCTTTTCCAGGTGGATCAGTTCTTCCCTTGTGCTCAGCACGCCCTGAGCAAGCACATCCACCCCAGGGAAGGAATACAGGGAAAAGGGTAGGCACTGGGACTTCAGGATGGCTCCGAGTGCCTTTGAATCCCGTAGTCTGTAGAAAGGGAGATTCAAAGGCTGCTGGGGCACAGCCCTTCCTAAGTCCCTTTTCCTCCACTACCCCTAGTTGTGTGCCAGTGCTTTAGATCCCTGAACCATTCAACCACGTAGGGTGACAGAAGGTGTCTGGGATGTCAGTTTGGGGTGGTGTGTGGCTTTTTGAGTGTGTTGAAGCCTAACTCGAGTTATTTTTCCTTTAGACACTGTCTCTCAGTTGATGCTCAGTGTTGCCTTTCCAATTCAACTTGCTCCGTTCTTCTGTTTCAGGATGCCAGGAAAGCGTGCAGTGACACAACCCTTGCCCAGGTATGTTCCTGATTCTTTGAATAGGCTGTTACTTGATAGATTAAAAAAAAAAATAAATAAAAATACCAGTTTATGACTGTTGCATGTTCCTGTTCAGTAACTGAAAGAATGAACTGAAAGAGACCTTTGGAAATGTACTTTGTATTTATAGAGTTATTTAAAACAGAACAAAACAATACCACCAAAAAACCTCAAATAAACAAAACAGGAAAAAAAATCCAACCAGTCAAAACCCCCCCACTATCTTAATGGATCCTGCTTCCAGTTTACCTTTTAAATAGAGTATGTTTATTTTCTTTAATGTATTTAGAAAGACTTAAATAAATGTGTGTATTAGCTGTATTTTGGAAACAAAAAGATTTTGCTTTTGAAGTTCTGCCATGCTTTAAAAAGTATCAGTGCAGTAAATACTGGAGGATTTTCTTTCCTTGGTTTTGATTGAAAACTTTCAGATTTGATAATACGAAATAGCCTTACTATTCCAGAGTAGTATTTTAAAAAGCTTTCCTGAGGTTTCAGGTGTAGCCATCATGAAGAGTGTTCCAGGCTGTCAGCTGTAAAACCTGTTTTTGTCAGTGTCGCAGGGACCTAATCCTGGGTGTGCAACAGTGGCCTTTTTTTGTTTGATTTCGTTGTGAGCCAAGACAGATTATGCTCTATCAAAGTTCACATGTATTTTTGTTATCTCGTGCATTAAAAATAGTTCTCAGTATCTCGGGGCTTTGTTTGATTTATTTTTAGATCACAACAAGTCTGGACTCCGTGGGTCGGATCCAAATGCGGACCCGGCGCACGCTCAGAGGTCACTTAGCCAAAATCTATGCCATGCACTGGGGATCTGACTCAAGGTTGGTACAGGGGAGGCTTAAACCTGCAATGTAAAGGGTTGGAAATCAGATTGTCAGCTTCAGGTTTAATGTCAGGTTTTTTGGGAGTCTCATGGAGTGATGTTGGTGCCCTTGCAGGGGCATCGCAGGTTTTTTTGTTTTAGTTTTGCTTTGCCTTGTTAAAACTGCAAAGGGGTGATAGAGAAGCCTTGGTTGAGAGGAGAGGTACTTGGCTTGTTCTTATCATGGATGTTTTCCCTTTTCCCTCTTTCAATTTTAACTAAGTTTTTGAGTCTGTTTAAACAGAGGAGAGTACGTGGTGAGGCGTATTTTTGGAATGCTGGGCATTGTATTTTCCAAGATGTTGAATAATCATGGAACTGCTATGATAACAAAGATTTAAAACCTTTATGGACCAATTTTATTTCACTGAAAAAAAGATCCTTTTGTACATAGTGGGAAAAGTTGGAATTTTGCTGTGCTGCCTTTAGAACAACTGATGGTCAGGTGGTAACACTGCCTCATGTCTCTGTCATGTTGTCCAGAGAGGGATACATCTGGACTCTGCTCTGCAGATCTATTTTCACCTAAATTCCTTATTTGCCTTTTTGTAACTGTGTAGTTAGAATATTAGTACGTCAGTAATGGAAGCAGCTGTGGAGGGAGCTCATAAAATGCGTTTTCACCAAGCTGTGTGGTTGTGTTCAGTGCTAATCATGAGCCCCCGTGGACATGTGACTCTTCAGTCAGGTCATGGGTAGATCCTGGTCTTTGCAGACTTTTCCCAACAAATGTTTTTCCCTCCAGTGAAAAACAAAAAGCAGAGGGTAATAGAGAAATTGTGAAACTTCTGAATCACTCAGTAATCATGGATGGTGTATGTATATTTTGAGATTCTTTTGGGTTTGCTTTATATTAACATATTTTATTTTGTGTTTATATTTAGGCTACTAGTCAGTGCTTCTCAAGATGGAAAATTAATTATTTGGGATAGTTATACAACGAACAAGGTACTTATTTATAATCTTCATTAACAATTAATGTATGATTTGTGTGTTTGAGAGGGCTTGTGTCTTTTTCTATAGCTGCAAGTCAAAAATTAAAAGCAGCAGTGTTTCTAATTCAGACATAATTTTTTGTTCCTGTCATGACCAGCTGATTACTAGTGATGTGTTGTGGGGTGTGTTTCTGAAGCACCAGTTAATAACATTAGTAATATGTAACATTTTCACTCTTAATTTGCTAGGGCAGTAGCTCATAACTGTTGCTCTCTGCCTGTCTGGTGTTGTTTCTGAAACTAGTTTGTGTTTGAATTGTAGAAATACACAACCTCAGAATTTACAGGATGGTTTTGGGTTTCAGGGCAGAGAAAGGAGAAGGAATTGAAAAAGCTGTGCTTCCATAAACTGTCCAGTCTCCATGGGCGCAGCCATCCTGTCTTACAGCCTATAGCTCAAAGATGTAAAAGAGTTGGACAAAGAAATTAATTAGAATAAACAAACCTTGTAAATGTTTAAGTTTAGGATAGCTTTGCTATGAAGAAGTGTCGTGCTAAAGTTCTGTATGTCTGCCCTGCAGATACTGCTGGTATCTGTCACCTCAGTGTGTGTGGAAGTGTAAATATGGAATGAGCTGTGATATGTTGTTAAATCCAAATACTGAAGCACTCAGGGCAGTGCCCATGGTGTGTCTGAGCTGCTGGACGAGTGAGCTGGGTGAGAATGAGCTGCTGTCCGTGCCCTCACGAGCTGTGTCTCTCCCAAGATGCACGCCATTCCCTTGCGATCCTCCTGGGTGATGACCTGTGCCTACGCTCCCTCTGGCAACTACGTGGCCTGTGGTGGCCTGGACAACATCTGCTCCATATACAACCTGAAAACCAGGGAGGGGAACGTGCGGGTGAGCCGGGAGCTGCCGGGACACACAGGTCAGCCATGGTCTTCTTCCGCTTTGGGTCGTTACTGCACCATCTCCCTCTGAGGTGTGCCGTGAGCTGTGCAGTAGTTCTGTTGGTCACATACTGGCTGTGGGAGAACTTTGATGCTGATCTTGGATTCTGAACTTGCAGTTCCTACTCCTGGGTTGGAAACTAACAGAACTATTTTGGTTTTAGGATACTTGTCCTGTTGTCGCTTTCTAGATGACAACCAAATTGTCACTAGCTCAGGAGACACCACTTGGTGAGTTTTTGAGCTCTGTTGGCCTTCCTTCACCCCCTCTTTATTTTTTTTACTCTCTCCACTGCCTTTATTTGTATTTGAAACTTGAACTCTGACATAATCACAGTCACGGTGTTAACGTCGTCGCTTTTTATCTGCAGCGCTTTGTGGGACATTGAAACTGGTCAGCAGACCACCACGTTCACTGGGCACACTGGAGACGTGATGAGTCTCTCCCTGAGTCCAGACATGAAGACTTTTGTTTCGGGTGCCTGCGACGCCTCCTCGAAGCTTTGGGATATCCGGGATGGAATGTGCAGGCAGTCGTTCACAGGGCACGTGTCAGATATTAATGCAGTTTGTGTAAGTGATCCTTTGTATTTCCACGTGGGAAGAAAGGGGGAGGATGAAGGCTACATTTACATTTACATGAATTCAGCTACTGAGTTACCTTGATTTCAAATCAGTTAATTAGGGTAGGGACTGCTAAATTGTATGGAATGGAGAAGGTTGTCTAATAAATTATGATCTAGTTTGTAACCGAATTATTATTGCCGTTGCCTGTGATGCATTGAGCTGTTCTTGAAATAGTTTCAGTGGTGTTTTTGTTCAGTAACTGAGACATCACTTTTTTTAAGAAGTGAAGAATGGACTAGGGAGATTTTTTTTGCAGAGTGGCAACATGTTAAAAGCTGAAAATCGTAATTAAATGCAATAGACTGAGGAGGTGCAAAACAGTCAGATGTCCTCATCTTAAGGATTTTGGTTGAACAAAAGTGTATTTAATATTTTCTTTGAAAAGAGCTTTCAGAGAAATACTGTAGAAGGCAAAGTTAAAAATCAGTCCTGATGTTGAATATTCCCTGGAATAATTTGGTAATATTTATAAACTGGATTATATTTCCTCTCTGTCATAGTAACACTATGTTCTGATCTGCAAGATACAAGCCCTGGAAAATAGGGAATGAAGTCTAAGTCTAAGCTGCATCTGTTTTTGATAAACATGAAAAATTATTAAGGCTGAGAAAATACCGAACGCATGACCAGTACAAAAATGCAGATCCTATACTTAGACCTGGACCCTGAGATGTGCTGAGCTCTCTCCATTCCCGTTTCAGTCAATATGGATGCTGAGAGGATGACTCGGCTTTGGAGTAGATTTTTTTTGAAATTGAATTGCATACAGTCCTTTATCTTGGCTGAGCCAACCTGGCTGACCAGCTCAGGATGGAACATCGTGTTCCACTTCTCCCAGGTCTTCCTGGCCGTGGGCCAGGATGTGCAGAACTGGGGTTTGCTCCGTGTTGTAGGAGTCAGCTGCATCCCCTGTGACTCCTGTTACCCTGCACGCAGGGTACAGTTCCAGTCCTCAGGTGTCACCAGCACTGTTCCAGAGGGGTTTCCTTGCATAGTTGTTTATATGCGGTTTTTTAACATGCAGATACTTCTCTAAAATAAGTCATCTGTCTTCCTCTGGTCACCCTGGCGAAATAATCCTGTGACGTTCTTAAACTACTGCATGAACAATGTATTTTGCTGGTGTCAAACTCTTGTCTCTTAATTAAAACTTCCAGTTTTTCCCTAATGGACATGCATTTGCCACTGGATCTGATGATGCCACTTGCCGGCTCTTTGACCTCCGTGCAGATCAGGAATTGATGATGTATTCCCACGACAACATCATCTGTGGGATCACCTCCGTCGCCTTCTCCAAGAGCGGGCGCCTCTTGCTCGCGGGTTACGACGACTTCAACTGCAACGTGTGGGACACCCTGAAAGGGGAGAGGGCAGGTGAGGACACACAAGTGCTGGAGCTGTCCCAGGGGATGTTCACGCTCTGTGCAGAATGCAGAGCCAGTTCATCACCAGTGCTGTTGCTGGTGTCAGGGAATCTCTCCCTGCCTCCTTTCAACGCTGTTCTTTTGGAATGGCACCCCTTTCTTGCGTTTGGTTCTGTGTTCCAGTAGTTACAGCGCACTTCAGTTCCATCTGGGCTGTGTGCTGCAGTAAATGCTGCAGTCAGTGGAACAGGCCTGTTTTTGAGCATTAGCCATTACAGATCTCTGTGCTGGGAGATCCCAGCTCTCGGGGCTGAGGAACAGCCTTCAAAATGAGGTTACATCTGCAGAAAATGCATTTCACTGAAGTATGTGAATTTAAGTAATACAGAATTACACATTTGCATTGACTTCTGTGTACCCATTCAGAGGCAGTAATTCTGATGTAGTTACAGTAGGCTTTTTGTTGTGGGGACCATCATTTCCTCCTGTTGGGAGAGAGGTGAGGTGGACTCTTTTGGTCCTTGACTTAGTCACTTCTGTCAGGACACAGCGTGTTTATAGCACAGCTATTTCTTTGTGCTTCTTACAGGAACTTAAATGCTGGGGCCTGGTTCAGTTCTGAACATCAGTTCTGCTTTTCAGGCTGAAAATAGATCCTTTTCCTTAAGGGACACGTGGGCAGCTGAGTTCTGATAGACCTGGATGTGGAACCTTGGCAGAGCAGACAAGGGCAAGAACAGGCAGAGGGAAAGCAAAACCAAAGCTGGAAAAGGCAGGATAGTGCTCCTCTTCTGATAGTCTGACATGATCCATGGGGGATTTGTGATCCCGAGGGTTTGAAAAACTTGGGAAAACCAGGGTGGTTCCTGTATCCAGGCCATTGTCAGGAGACATCTCATTTGATTTTAGAAGTACTTGATGGCCGAAATTGTGGACAGCATTTTCAAAAATGGGAAAATCTGGTTAGGGATGAGGGCATCTTTGGGGCAGGAAGGAGACATTGTGAGGGCAGAGAGAAAAACTGAGGTGATATTGAGTGTACATGTTTATAAAAACCTTAATTGTTGAGTTTCTTGTGTTCTATATGGTTCTTCAGAGTAAAGACAAGAAAGCTAATTAAAATCCTGCATTACAACTGTTCTTTAGTAAATTTAAGACTTGCCTGGGAGAGCAGAGTAACAGCTGAAGTCCTTGACATCCTGCAGTCACTAACTGCCACTGCTTCTTCTTTTCCAGGTGTCCTGGCTGGCCATGACAACCGTGTCAGCTGTTTAGGTGTCACTGATGACGGCATGGCTGTAGCTACAGGGTCTTGGGACAGTTTTCTCAGAATCTGGAATTAACTGGGAGCCAAACATGTACATTCTCCATTTGAGATCTGGAGAGATCAATGCTGCAGCCTATAGCTGTGAAATAACATTTCTACCTTGTATTTGCAGGTGAAGTTTTTCTATTCACTGATTATTACACAAAAAGGCTTTCTGTAAACTAGAAAAAAAAAATCAAGTGAAGAAACAGGGGAGGGGGGAAGAAATCACTGACTTTTTAAAAGGGGCCAGCACACATAATCATGGTGACCGACAAACTAAGAGCCAGTCTTTTTGTTTTTGGTGGTTTGGTTAGATCGTCCTTGAAGGGTTTTTGCTTGTGCTCAGTCTGCTAATCCTGTACTTTTTTTTTTTGTACATAACAGAATATACACGTTATAGCAGCCAATCATGTAACATTTGTCTGTATGTAAAGAAATACGTTTGCATTTTTTAAGGAACTACATTTATAGCTTTGCTTTTAACCTGAGATGTCACTTCTGAGTTTTGTAGTGGGTGAACTAGATTGCTGTTTTCAATGTTTTTTGTGAATTTACTGTAGATAAAGTGAAGCCAATGGTATGTATGTGTTTTTTATAATGGAAGGCATTTGTTTTTTTTTTAAAAGGCCCTGGAGACTCCCAGTTAATACCTACCGCCTTATTCACTCACTTCTTGACCTGCTTGCCTATTTTTAATCAGGGGGGTTCTTCCTTCAAGCCAGTGGTTCCTGGTTCATCCATTGGCAGTCACGGCCTCCAGACACCAAGGAGTTAATGCCAGGCAGGCTTGCAACAACAGCAAAATTAATTTGAAAGTAAAATAATTCCAGTTTCAGAAGTTTTAGCTTCCTTCCTGCAGCTTTTTGCATCAGTAATTCCGCGCAGTCCGTGGGTGCAGAAGCCAAGTGGTCACTGCTGTCGTGCTGTGTCGAGTGCTCGCTCAGCTCTGGCTGAACGGGTGGGTTTGGCCCGTCTCAGGCTCCAGCTGATCTGCACTGACAGTGATTCAGCTGCTGCTCAGAGCCCAGAGCAGCGTCTCTGCAAGGCTTGCTCAGTTCCACACCAGCCGAGAATTTCAGGAGGACTTTGCTTAAATTCCTAAAGAGGATTTAACTGTGCAGTTAATCGCCTGCAATCCCCCTCCAAATTTGGGGGTTGCCAAAGCACAGCCCAGCCAAAAGTGCTTGTTGTCAGTTCTGTGCAGTGAATTATCAAAGGAACTGTGTAACTGAAATGCTCCTCTCTGAGCCCTGAGAACTTCCTACGATAACCTTGACGGTGCTCGTTCTGTGGTCACTGAGGGCTGTGCCAGGGGGGTTCTGGATGCCAAGTTGTTCTGCAGCTCCAACACTGTAAAATAGCCCTTTCCTCTCCTCTCCTCTCCTGATTTTATTCTGATTTGGATGTCAGTTGCATATAAATGTGATGAGGTGTAGTTGAGTGTAGAGAGAGGAAAATCAAGTGACTGATGTCCATTTGAAACTGCTCAGGGAGGTTGCTTAACTTTTTGGTGCCTGGCAGCCTGTCTGAACTTGCAGTGGATGTTCCCTTGGGAATCTCAACATCTGGGGCTTTTTTTGAAAGGGGGATTAATGTGTCTATTGGCTTCTCTTAAGTGACTTATTTTAAAAATAACGTGAATTTTAAATCACCAGGTTGGAAGATGATACTGGTCATCGCTCCTTAGAACTGATGGGGAGTCTGGGTGTCTCTGGGTCAGGCAGTCAAGATAAGGGCCCAGAATCCTGTAATATATCCAACTGGATTTCTGGCTGAGATGACTATTTGTCAAGTTTCTGACATCTTTAATCCTAAATTTCAGTACTTCCAGACTGTGCCTGTAAACTTGCCATGTCTATAATGGTGAAGGTGCCAATAAACGTACCAGTCAATCACAGTAAATTCACTTTTAAAATAAGAAAAAGGCACCTCTTGTGCTGGAGAAGGAACATTTCCTAACAGCAGCCTTGTGGTGTAGGACCAAAATCCCACTGTATTGTGTCTCACAGGAATTCCTCAGCGTTTGCTTTATGATCTGTCTGCATTAACGGAACTATTGGGGAATTCTTGTAACTCTCTTAAGTGAGCAGCTCTTTGGGATCTTGCAGACTCGGTTTATTTTTTAGTGCTGCACTCGATTATTTTTTTTTTTTTTTAAACTCACAGCTGCCTTGAGTGAATCATTCTGGAAATTTGTTACTAAAGAATTTTAAGAAAATATTCTTTTTCTAAAAAACTTTTTTTCCATAGAAGTGTGTTTTGAACCAATTTCCTAGTCAACACCTTTGCCAAGACAGGTGCCATTTTTACATTCTGGTATTAAAACTGGTTTCTACTTGTGAAACTCCAAAACCAATTTTACAGCTGTATATAACTTTTCTTACCAGTTCAGGTATCCTGTAACTGTGGTAATGGCTCTTGTAAGGTTATTACTGCAGATAACTTCACTGTCATTGTTGGATGGCTGTTGTCTGTTGGATTCAGCTGCTTTTAGAATAAATACTGAGGAATGCCACCTGCCTGCTGAGGTGTCCAAAGGCATCACAGAGCCCTGCCTGCCTCTGCTCCTCGGTCACCCTGGGTTTGAAGCGCCCCAGGTCCGCGGGGGTTCCTGTGTCGGCACATGAGGAGATGCTGGAGAAGCCCGAGCACAGCGGGGGAACAGTATCTGGAACAGCATCTGGGGAACTTGGAGAAAGCCCGTGATAGATCCTGCCCAGGTGACGTTTGCTGTTTCATTCCTGCGCTGGAGATGGGGTTTTTTTTTAAGCCTACAGATTTAAGTAGCGCAGGTGCTGTGTGAGGCCACGTAGTGACTGACACAGGCAGTGGCATTCCTGTTAAACGGCCGTCTCACCTTTTGAGGTCGATGCCCCTGGTAAAATGGATGTGGCTTCAATGGTAAAAGCTCAAACTCCTCCTAATACAAGGAAGGTAATAAAATGAGCCTTTGTAGGGTTTACTTAAAAGGTTTTACCCAGCTTTGAATCTCAAAGAAATTGGTGTGTGCTCGCAGTTACCATGGGCTCGAGCGTGCAGCTCCTGTGATTCCGGACTGCACCATGACAGCAAACTCACTCGCAGCAGGTCTGGCAGCGCTAGTGGGCACATCTTCCCTGGCTTTCAAAGTTTGGTGCCAAACTCCATCCTTCGCTGAATTTCAAGTAAGTTGTGTCCTTAAGAAATGGAATAGCCAGGAGCATTGTGCCAAACAGGGGCTGGGTTGCTCTTGCCCAGCCTCTCCTCTGAAGGCAGGCAGTCACGGCTTGGGAAGTGGAACCCTGTGCCTGGTGTAACAATTTTATTCAGGTAGTTTGTCGGCGTTTTCTAACGAGGTAGAACTTTGCAATAGAGAGAGCTCTCCCTTAGGGCGAGTGCCCAGCCTGGGCTTGTTCCGTGTAGACTCAGGCATCTGTTTACTGGAGAAAGCTGCTGCGGTGTCGTACTGACGTGCACTCTGTACTGTGGTGATGGGGCCTGTTCCCATCTGTATCCAGACCTTTTCCTTCCAAACGTCACCACCCTCTGCCGTGCTCAGCTGCAGAGACGGGGCAGCATCCGGCAGAGCCGACACCTCAGTGTATGGATGAGATTGTACCGGTGGAAATGGAACAGAGAATAAATAGGCCTATGGACAGGGCCTGACCTTGCCTTGGTAAAGCTGAACTGGTGCAGCAGCAGGTCCCAGTGTGTCCTTATGTAATGCATGGGTTGGAAATAGTTAACTCTTTACTTCCGTTGTGTAACCGCTCGTCCCACGATGACGTTCACATTACTTACTTTAAGGTGGAATGAAAACATTGTGAAAACATTCCAAGAGTTGTAGTCTGTCCTCGTTGAGGACACTGTCACCTCCACTAGGTTTAGTGCTGTGCTTTAAGATGTTGGTGAGAGTATTGGCTAATTGGACTAGTTGGTATAAATGGTTGTGTAGCAGAATGGCTGGTTTCGAGATAGCATTTCCTGTACAAGTACTTAGCATGGGTTGATGGTGCACTGTGTATCCAGTACTCTGGCATGCATGCTGGTCACACTCCTCCTACACTTCAGAGGCACCAGAGCCTTTTATCCAATTGCTGGTTATGTAAAATACATGCAGAATGTTAATGCAGTGTTGTTATGGTAAATGTGTGAACAGTGTTACTAATTGATATAACTGATAACAGATTACATGTGCCTGACATTCTTATACCACACAGTATGTTTAGGTTTTAACTAATATGGACTTCGGTGGAATAGTCTTAGATATTTCAAGCCTTTGTTTTACTTACACAATGGTGCTCTCTTTGTGTTTTTCTCCTTTTTTTTTTTTTTTTTAAATAAAAGCATCTGAACACTCGTAGTACATATTACATCCAAAGGAGTCCAAAGCAAAGTGCTTCTAAACATGCTTGGTTTTACTTTGCCTTTAGTTCCCAGGATCTCTCATCAGCTGTTTTTGTTCTGTTTTTACTTGTTGCTGACTACTTTGGAAAACTTTGGTAATGTTACCAATTATGAAGTGATTCTGCACTGCCTTTGGATTGTGTATGTATTCAGAAACAGTCTTAAAGCTTTTATTTAAGCTATTAAAAAAACCAGGGACTTGTGCCATTTGTTCTTTAACAGTGCTGTTGTAAAAAAGACTTCCCTGTGACAAAAAAATCACTTGCTATGAACATTGTTCATAGCGCTTTTTTTTCCAGGATGGATCTTTTTCTTTGTATTTGTACAGTGGCTCAGTGAAAGATGTTGCCATGAGTTGATATTGTAACCAATAAACAAGTGCTTTTAACCATCCTGGGTCACCTGTCAGTGTTGTATTAAAGCATTCCCTGGGAAATGCTAATGGGATGGGAGATGGAGCAACCTCAGCAGTTGGGACCTACCCTGGATCTGCATTCCCTGCGGGAGTGAGGTGCAGGTCTTCACCCTGGACAGAGCTGCCAAAGAACTTAATAGAGCACAGGGATAGTACTTTTTTTAATAAATAACTGTAGAACACATGCACGTAAAGTTTTATCTTGATACAATGTCAATAAAAATGCTCCAGAAACAGAGCATTGATACACAGCTGTGCCCTCACCGACACCACGGCCAGGCTGTTACTCGCAGCTGGATTTCAGTTTCCCTTAAACCCCCACGAACACAGGAACAAACACGCCAACACTGGTGGAACCGTTCTTTGTCTTCCCTTAACTCTGGCATTACATCTATTTCTGGTAAGATAGCCCTTAGTTAATGGAAAAGAGCAACAACTTGGAGCTGAGTATTTCATTTAGTCATGTTAACTAAATGCCATAAAAATACAGAAATACTCTGAAAAAGGTTTTTCTTTTAAAATAAGTTAATTTTAAAAACTCTAGTTAGAAAAAAGTAGGTGTTGAATGACTGCAGATGGCAACAGCAGAAACTTTTTTTAAAAAGAAGCTTTTCATTTCTGGAGGTAAGCAATGAAAAGGGACTCGAGCCCACCTGCCTGGAGTCTTATCTAGAGCAGAACCAGGGTCAGGACACTGTCAAACCCCATCTCTCCCTGTACTCCCCGAGTCCAGCAGCAGGAGATCCAGGTCAATCCCAACACACCGAGCTCCCCACCCAACCTGCACTAGTCCAGTCCAGACCATCTCAGCGAACCCTCCTGTGCCTGGCTGTGACCTGAAGCTCACCGTGGTTCCAGCCCAGCCCTCACAGGCAAAGGGCCATTTCCCTGCTCTAACAACTGCAACAAAAGGTTTGGGTTTACCCAACCAATGCCCTCCTGGCTAAGTGTGGTGGCCTGATGACCCTCTATCCACGGCCATCTTTCACTGCCCTTTGAGAAAGACGAACTGCTGCCCAGCAACTGGTACCTGCTTTCCAAACAAGTCAGGAGTCCTTTCCCCATTCCAGAGCTTTTACTTCCCTTCACTTAACAAAATCACACCCACATGGAAAAACAGCACCCTCCATCCCTGGCTCATTCCTAAGCAGCTGAAAGGAGACAGTGATGACCGTGATAAGCTCTCACCCTGCCTAAGCTCCTGGATGCCAGGAAGTGAGACTTGCCACTGCTACATACTAATCAAAACCAGTGAGGATTTGGGTTTTTATTGTCAAGTGCCCAAAAGAAATTTAGTGTTTAAAGATTATTTTTAACCCAGAATCTGCAAAACAAATGTAACACTTGGTAGCACAGCTCTTCAGTCTGGTTCACCATCACAGTCCAAGTTTTACAATAAGTGTAATCAGAGTAACATTTAAAATATAAATCATTTCATGTGGCTCCACAGAGGAGAAGTGTCACCTGTAAAATTTCTACTTTGCCCTACAAAGGATCACCGGGAACGTTCGCAAGAACATTTTATTTACTCTTTTGAAGAAAGTGTTTTGTGAAGCGATCTAGTTCGTTCTCAAGGTGAATGGCTTTATTTCTGCAAAACAAAAGCAAGGGATTTGCTTCAGTGCAGGAACATCCCCAAACAGGATCTACATCAGTGTTTCATTTCTGTCCCTCTGCTGAGACCCACAGCACTAAGACAACCTAAATGCAGTTTTTTTAAATGGGTGTGTGGGGGGTGCCAGACATTCACCTCACAGTGGTGGATGCCCAAGGCCAGGAGGCAGCAGCCCAGAGCCAGGGCAGCCTTACAGTGGGGGAAAAGAACAGGAAACTACGGGTGAGGCTGCTTCCAAGCCCCTAAAGCACCAGCTGCTGGAAGTTTCTCCTCTGCAAACACCTACTACTGGCACTAGAACACCAGTACTGCACTGAGTGACTCAACACAGCACAGCTGCTCCCCTGCTCTGCTGTGGGGAGGGGGCTTTGGGAAGGGGCCAACCTCAGCTGCCTACAGGAGACAAATTCTGGAGAAAGGCCTCTCTTCCGTACACTAAAGAGAGACAAGGGTAAAGATGATCAAAGAAAGTATTTTTGGAGCTCTGCGGATTCACCAAGACAGCAGCAAACATTTATTTAACTCACCCAGAGGTGCTCAGGATACCTCTGCACGCCCTCCTGCACCTGAGCCAGCCTAGTTCAGTTCCAGAGGAATAGCTGGCACGGATTGCTCTGAAGGCAGCAGGGCTAAGAGATGCTTGTGGCCTGTCCCACCCAGACTTACCTCAGCTGCTTGGAGCTGCTCTGTATGTTCTCCAGCTGATCTATTTCTTTGGAAAGCCTAGCAATTTCTTCTTCCAGGTTTTTCTGGGTAATATCCACCTGCTGACAGAGCCGAGCAAAGGTAGTGGCCATTTCCCTAAAGAGAAAACAAGTTTGTAATGATGATTTAAGGAAGTCTATGGTACCAAAAAAAATTAAGAAAAAAAAAACCAATTCAAAAATCACATGCCATGGGAGTGTACAGAACACAGAAATCAAAGCCTCCATCTCTTAAGGGATTACAGAATAGCAGAAAGCAGGAGAACTGTGCATTTTTTAAATTAGAAAAAGAAACCTTAAACGTACCAAATGCACCTCAGTCTACGCCAACATCGTGTCTGGCCATTTTGCATAGAGCATCCAGAGGTACAAGCCTGAGATGGGGCTCTGGCTACATTCAGAGGTGCTGGAGCAGCCCTGTGCCCCCACACTCAGCACCCTGGGCAGGGTGGGCAGTGCCCCAGACCTGCCCACTGAGGCACCCCATCCTACTTGCCTCCTCAGCCACATGCTCCCAACCCCAGTGCCAAGACTCCTCCTTACACAAACAGAAAACAAACCCAGTTACCACCCTGGGCCAGCACGCAGGCTGTCCCCCAGGAGAGGAGACACCCTCTCCCCTCTCTACTTCACCTCACTGGAGCATTGGTTTGACTCCAGCTCTTCCATGTCCTCACAGAGACACACAGCTGCTGGACACGGAGATGAGTCTCTTTCCTCTGCTGAAGCTGAACTCTGCACTAGTAAAGTATTCCCTGAGCTACACAGGAGAGGTGTTCTGCACTCTGGGGCTTAGGTCTCATCAGCAGGCCTAATTTTCTGAAATAATAATTTAATCAAAACAAATTGTTTCAATGAAAGAGTCTGAGGGAAGATAATCAGCCAGACATTACTTTGCAGAGACAGGTAGGGAAAGATTTGGGAAAAAGAACACAGAAAAAAAACCAGTTCAGAAAGGCTGTCAAGTTCCTCTTCTGCAGAGCAGAAGAGCCAGCACTGGCTACTCAGAACGCGTCCATCCCAACCCAGAAGCTCTGCTCACCCTTACAGGGACTGTAAGGGCAGAACAATCCACTGGAGCGAACTCCCACATCTCCACCATAAGGTGCTGGACAAAGAGAGTCACCATCTGCAGAGCAGCTCACACGGGCACACACAGAGATGCAGCTATTGGCCTTTTCAGGTAGTAATTTTAAACTCTCTTCCAACTCCCTGATAATAAATGCCAAGGGACGCTAAAGGTGCCTCCCCTCACCGTGCACACCCAGTCCCCACAGCCCCGTGGTGACAGACACCCATCCCAGCTTGGGGACACCCCGTGTGACACTCACTGCTGCACCTGGTGGCTGCAGTTGGCGCTGGTGAGGCTGACGATCATCTGCAGCTTCTCGGTGGCGTAGTTCACAAACTGCTGTTTGAAGGCTCTCTCCTTCGCCCGCGTGGTCCAGGTCAGCCTCTCGTACAGGTACAACAGCCCGTACATGCTCAGGGAGAATGAGATCAGCTTCCAGCCTACAGTTTTCCAAATCTGAAAAGGAAAATCTTCATCAGCTTAAATGAAATGCCCTACAGAATTAAATCTAATTCCACACATTTTTTAAAAAAACCATCTCCGTGGCCCCTTTCACCGGATTAGTTTAAGAAAATATATTGTTTCCATAATATTACTGCAGAGCAATACTGCTACCTTCCCATGAGCTGGCCTCACTGGCATGGAGAATGTGCAGGTTACAGAAGCCTTACTGCTCTTTCATGAAGGAGGAAGCAAGGCTCCCACTAAGTCCAGACTGAATGATCAGTTAAATCACCATTTAATTCAGACCTATGGCATACAGAACATGCCCAGCTCTCCTCAGTAACTAAACTGATTCTCTCACTATGAACTGACTGTGGGTTCCCAGGGCACTGCATGTGCTCATCTGGCCCAGCATCAGGTCCATGACAGGCTCTGTGCTGCACCCCAACCAGACAGACCAGCTTGGCCTCTGCCATCCCTTCCAGCACAGGGAATGCTGCCAGAGCTACTTGCCACTCCGCCAACAACGATGATGCTCATGGAGGTCCGTGAGGTCAGCGAGGCTAAACTCAGTACCAAAGGAACCATAAAGTCATCCTGGGGCACATTCTCTGGAGTTACAGCGGGAAGGCTGGCGGCAGACGGGGTGGTGGCTAAAGGACGAGGGATCTAGAAGATGGGAATAGGGCAGCCTGAGTAAAAAGCATCAAGGAACTACACAGAGGGGTTTTATTTTCATATATTCAGGGTTTGATCTACTGAAAGAAAACCCTTCAGCACAGAAACTTGAACCAGACTCCTGAAGAGTAGCGCAGGCTTTGACATGTCCTTGCCCAAAGGACATGGGGTTAAAAATAAGGGTTTCTATATAGGGCTGGCTCTGAGTTAAGAATCTAAAAGTTACAAAGGGACCAGGCTACCCAAAGGGTTTAATCCAAAGAAAAACAAACTCGTGCGACAGCTGCAGAAAGTTCAGGAGAGGTTTTTACTTCCATTCTAACCCTGAATATAATCCAATAAAAACAACCCTCACCAAAAATATTTCACACAAAGGGCCTAGGGGAAGGTGGAAGCAAGCATGTAAATAGCACAGGCAAAGAGTAAAAAAATCAATATACTCTCATCAAGGTAAAACAAGGCACAAAATGGCAGCCCAAGCTCCGAAGCACTCACTTGTAGGTTTGGATCTACTAGTCCCAAGAGTACTTTCTGAGCTTGTTTAGGACCCAAGAACCGGTTTACAAGTGAAGTCCATCCCAAAGAAAAGTGGAACATGATATCCTCTTGAAAATCTGCACACAGGCTATGACAGTTTAGATCATAGCTAAGGTCAAACTTCCTGCACGGAATTAGCAAGTGAAGCTGATTCTGAGCACTAGAAGGCAACAATGGTTTCAGATTTTCTAGAAATAAAAACAAATAGTAAAGATGAATTAGAAGTAGAGCATATTCAAAAGCAGCATCCTTGCACTGCTGACCAGCTTTGTCAAGAATCTGGAGCTGACCACTTCATTATTTATTTCTTTGTAAAATCAGTGGCATTTCAGCAGGGATGACCCTAACAGAGCAGGCAATTTATTGCTCCGATGTACGAAAACAGCAATGAAAATCAACTCACCAAGAAAGCACTGCTGGAAAAAGGGGCAAATTAACTGAAAAGACCTCAATCAATGGTCAAAAGATAACGATAGACTAAGAAAGATTTGATTTGTCCAGTAGTTCTGTGGTGCCGAACAGAAAAGGCAACATTGCATTAAGAGGACAGAAGGGTTCATGTAGTTTCATGATCTTGCTCTGAATCTTTATTACCAGGAACAGATCACTAGAGAAGGATGTGAGATAAAGTTATTACTTATAAAGAAAAAAGAGAGAAAAGAGAGTGCACAAATCCTTTGTGAAATGATCTGCTTTGCATTCGGGATCTGCAGGGACCTAGGGAGAGGATTATACTGCAGAAACATTTTCTAGCAATTAGTGTATTTCAGATGTCTGTTGTGGAAGCCAAAAGTTTAAATGGGTTTGTAAAAGGATTAGACAAGTTGCCAGAGGACAGGTCCATTACTGCTTGCTTAAGCCATTAATCCAGATGCAGTATCTCGGCTCAGAAGTCCCTAAAATGGGGAGGGATTGCTATATTTACCCTAGTCAATTGTTCTTTTCCCCCAGCATCTGTTACTGGTCAGTATCAGAGTCAGGGCACTGAGCTGAACACTCAGTCCTGATCTATGCTGGCTTTTCCTTTATCATTTATAGCATCAATGTTAAAATAATTTTCTTTCTGATCAAGACTTAACACCAAGTTTTCTTAGATTGTCTTCCTTTAAGTGAAAAGTGTTAACATCCCTCCTCCCTCCTCTTACCAATCATCTCCTGCTGGGACTGGTGCATCGACTGATTGACTTCACTGGAGCAGCGGTCAGCCAGGTTCTTCCCCAAACCGTCTTCTATGTGTTTGTTCAGTTCCTGAAGGGGATACATGCTCACCAATTTGCATTTAACTCATTTAATTTATATTCAGTCACACTACACAGAGCACAGACACGTTGCACACTAAGCACTGTTCCTTACAGTTACCATGGAAATACCATCCTTTCCAACTGCACACCAAAAACCTAACTGAAGTGACACAGGGAAGACTTCCCTAGGACTGCAATCACTAAAGGGCACAGGGAAAAGTCTGTACTTCCAATAACCTGTGCACTGGAAAGCCACTGAACCACTACCCACTGCCCTACAAAGCCTTTACTGTGTCATAGATGGGGGCCAATTTCACTGCTCTGCAGAGACAAACTGCTCCCACAACTCCTGTGGGGCCTGCTCAGAACACCCTGTTGAGCTGGGACAGCACAGACTGTCCCAAAAAACCAGTATTCCCAGGTGATCCAACCAGGCTGGAACAGGTGGGAGCTATGGCAGTCACTCATCAGCGGCAAAGTCTGAGCACAAAAGGCAAACAAGGATGTGCAGGCCTTAAAAAAAAACAAAGTTTGAGGAGGAATTGACAGGGCTTCTTTAAAAATCCCAGTTTTTATTAAAAGAATTGGATATTTGCAAGCTCATCTTATTTTTTGATCTAGTTGATTTTAGGAGTAGTGAAAATTATTTATGCTAAGTCTTTATTTACTGGAAGTGAAGATTACAAATTAGGAGCCACTCTACTAAAAAGATGGTTGAAACAAAAATTAATTTCTTTCCAAACACAAAGCAGAAAATATTTTTAACCTTTTCCAGTTTTGGGTAGAGAAATGAACATGTCAGAAAGCAAAAACCGTGCAATGCTTAAAGTGTCACATAAAATGCCACATACATTATGAAAATACAGAGGAAGAAATTAAGGGAAAGACAAAGAGCCTGACTTCAAACCATGTGAGAAAACTTACTGTCTTATAGAGCTTCAGCACTTGAGGAGAAGGGTGAAAATCTGAATAAAATTCATCAACTAAAACTGAAAGTCGGCAAATCTCATCAGTCATGGCAGAGGAGACCTGGAAGAACACAGAAAATACTTAAAATGTTTCTCCTACCTTTTCTAGCCAGAGTGAAAACAGACCACTGCATGAACTGTCACAAGAAGTTATTCAATCACCTGATGGGCATTCTGAGGGCTGGTTTTCTTTTTTTATATCAGAAAAGGAACATACTGGACTTGTAAAACAAACTTTGTACGATGGCTGGGCTCCTGAAGGAGCTGCCTGGTGGAAGAGGCAACACCTGGACATGGGAGGTTGTTCACACTGCCCTTACTTACTTTATTTTCGACCTCCTCAGTAACACGTTTGATTTTTTCCTTCGTATCTTCTGTCAGAATGTTCAGCTGGTTTCGAACGAAGTCCAGTCTGTCCTTCTGATCCTCTCGCTCTTCCATGGAATGGACTCTATTGCAGCAGAAAGGAAATCACCATCACCAGCAGGTATTCTCCCAGGAATGAAACAAGCCCAGACCCAGCTGATGGTTACTGAGCAGCCACAAGGCCCTGGCTGAGCAAGGCAGAGGCACCGCCCCGAGGGGCTGCAAGGTGGCTGCACTGACCAAACATAACTCAAGTTCTGATGTATTTACAAAACCAGCATTTCGAGTCAAATTGTTATCACTGTACATGACTGCAGCTGAAAGAGGTGTGGGGAATCAGAGCTCTTTAATTTAGTCTATCCTGATTTTAAAATAAAAGGGTAAATCTGATCAAACTGCTGCTCACCAGCAGCACTCAACTAACTCCTTAGCAGTGACATCAGCTGGATGCAAAGCAAAGGGGACGTGGCAGAAACCAACTTCAGCACTAACAGCTCTCTTCAGAACTCCTTGACCTATCATTTAAGCAAAAATTCCTGAAAACCTAGAGTGGTTCCATATTGAAGGGCCAGCAGAAACAATAAACAGCAATTCAGGCTACAAAGGGTCACCACAGACATTTTGGTAAGTCAATTGACAGAAAGAAGTAGAATATCAGAGTATTTTCAAACATTTCACAGCATGTTTTCATGGCATCTGACAATGTGAGACAAGTCAGTATGTAAACAGTTTGTAAAAGCTGACGTATTCAGGAGGATGAGTGTTTGACAGCACAGTGGAGTCTGCTGAAACATAAAGACACACTACTGACAGGCAGAAAGGAGATGGATGGGAAGGATTAAATGTCACAGCAAGTTCACTGTGTATAACAGACAAGGGGCAGCAACAAAAGTGAGGAAAAACCACAGACTATACGAATCTCAAAGGGATACCAGACATAGCAGATGAGCTGTTATCATTAGCACTACAGGATTACAAGAGCAAAGAGAGAATAAAGATATTTAAGGGTACAATATGGAAAGGGCCAGAGGCCAAGATTCTGTTAGCTAGGGCTTGTCCCAACCCTTCCAGTACTGTAATCACTTGCAAATTAAGTCCACATCTTCCCATTAATTTTCTCAGTGTTACTGTTAGCAGAAAACTTAGGTTAAAACAGGCCCAAACATCACCTCTGAAATGCTAGAAAAACTTAAAATTTCAAATATTTCTGAAAAAAGATTTGGAAATGCAGAGATTGCAAGCCAGTAACAAAGAACAACAAAGTAAATCAGGATCCTTGTACAGAAGTCAGAGACCAAGGACAAGACTGAGCAAGTGAACAGTTGTAAGACTGACACACCAGAGAAATTTTCTGTTTCTTACCAAGCAGGAAAAGTGAATTTTAAAGTCCACAAATGGCCCAAGAAAATCACCAGCACAGAAATGGCTCCTCAGACGATCTGGACAAACCAAAGCCAACCAGCCCTCCAGCCCACCTACCTTTTCTCTGCTGCTGCCACGTTTATGGTGTCCATAATGTTTTTCACAGTATCTATTATCTGTTTAGCTCTGATAGTGTGCTGTTCAAACTTGGTTTTCACGGCTGACTGCGAGATACACTCCTGCGAGGGGCCCAAGCCACAACACATTACTGCAATTCCATGCCAACACACTCAGGAATTTCACTGTCAGAAAGCACATGCTGCCAATTTTACCAAGAACTTAAACCAACGGGAAATAAAAAGGGAGAAAATATAGAGAAATTAAAAGACAACAGAAACTGAAATCTCAAATGAGTCTATAGCAGCAAATCTGCCTTCGTTTTCATTCACAGTAATGTGCAGAGGTTTTCAATCTTTTAAAATAAATCAATAATGTAAAGAAAGAAGAAAACGGATGAACACATAAGATAAATCTATCTCTTCAGCAAGTTTTCCAAACTATCTCTTCAGAAAAACATGAAAGCTGGCAGTACAGCCTGGCTTGAGTTTTCTTCATTGCAATACATGCTCTCAATTTCAAGAAGCAGTTCAATCAATGAAATTTGACATGCTCAGGTCAATACTGACCACCCAGGAACAAAATATATAAGTAGGGAGAAGGAACAAGGGTTTTCTCACAGGATAAAAAAAAGTTGTTAGATAGTTCTTAAAATATTAGCTTATCTGCAGATTACGGAAGTGGTAAATCAATGAGTAGAGAAAGCTCTAGAGATAGAATTAATCAATCTTGAATACTGAGCAGTGATTCAGAAATACAGGACAGTGACTGAAGAGATATACAAATGTTCAATTTGGACAAAAGCTAATCAGTTGCAACAAGCCATAAATTAAGACTCCGACTTTTTTTCAAGCAACTGCACATCTTGAGTTATGGAGCCAATTAAATGTCAGAATTCAACCTGCACTAAGTCACCCCAAAGTAGCCACACCATCTGTGTTTGAGGGGAGCAAAGTAAGCAGCCAGTTTCCTTAATCCAGATCTGTGGGATTTTTAAATCCTTCTCAATCTGTGGATGCACCTTTCATAGGACAAACAGGTTTTGGCTGTTTTTAAAAGACTCGCCTGTGACCTTAGCTATGCTGTAATAACAGATTTCAGCTATCTAAAAATAATAAATCAAACCAAAATAAACAAAATGGGTAAAATATTCCCTGTTCCTCGACGAAGCAGATCTAGAAATCAGCAATGAAAGGCCAGAGTTTCATAAATATCAGCACATTGTAAGAGCTAGACTGGGCACAGAGGAAAGAGTCTTCCCAACGTTAGTACGTGGTGGATAAAAGGATGACAGTCACCCACAACACAATCAGAAAATCCAAGTTAGAGCACTAGGAAAAACACAAAGGTTAGTTAAACGACGGGGAAAGGTAAGAGGGGGACAGCAGGAGTTCTGCTGTTAGTCTGTAAATAAGTATTTACTGAAACAAAGATAAAAGGTGTGTTTCAACAGTGTAACCAAAACCAGTTACCTTCCAGCCCACTTCCAGAACGGCAGGACAGTCATGAGGTGCACAGGTTATTCCACCCCTGAGCAGGGCTGGGGAGGCTCATTCAGGCCCCGCCATTCACAGCCAGGAGTGCTGTTCCACCCTGCCTCGCTCCTCCACTGCTCCCCACACCACTTCTGTCACCGGTTTTTGTAAGAAACTCAGGAAACACCACAACCTGAGGCATGGTGAGGTTGGTTTTATGCAGGATATCCACTAAGGATTACTGCACACAGGAGGCACTTCTTTGCTGTTTGCTTAGGTATTTCCATGTATCTCACTGTAAAATTTCAGAAGATACCCTTTCTTTCTGTTATTCCACAATATAAAAATTCAGAATTGATCCGAGAATTCAACCCTTTAAGACTGCCTCTTTTCCTTTGCTGCAATACAGCCGACATAAAAAGTAGCATTACTTTTTAAAGCTACTATCTGAATCTCTACAATTTTCATTTCCCCACTACTTACAAGTGTTTTTAGTAATGTCTGCACCAATTTTTCTTTTAGTAACTTTAAACACCCTCTGCTTCGCAAAACACCACGTTTCACCTATTTTTGGAAGGATTTTTGCCCTCACACACAAGTGTGCAGAAATGTAGTTACAAACCTTTCAAAAATAGTCCAATTTTTTTTCTCATATCATAACAAACTGGCCCTGGTGGGCTGTTTCTATATTTTTTTAATATTTTTAAGATTTTAGCTATACTGAGCTCCTATCAGTCCTGGAATGAACAGGCTTTCCCATCAACTGATACTAAAATAAGAACTGTGGAAGTACTGGAGAAGTAACAGTTTCTCTTCCCAGCCCATGTGGAAAAGAGGAAGAAGCTGTCCAATTTTAGTGAAGACAAAAGCAGGGTGAGAGAACCCAGGAAGAGCAAACCCAGCAGATACAGCCCGGGGGAACACGGCACATGTGGATGGGTTTATACATGAGGTGCTGAGATTGCTCCGAGATGGGAGCTGGACTAAAGGGAGATATTTGGGAAGTCTCTGAGCAGGGCACCTGGACAGGAACCAGGAGCTACAGGCAGGACAGACAGACTGAGGCAGGGGAGGGGTCAGTGTCTGACGAGGATAGACAGAAGCATCTGTGCTCTCATCCCTTCGTTTTCACACACTGGAGTATAATCCAAGAGTCTTGGGACTTGCAGCTCCTCTGTCAGGAAACAGAGTAAACGCAAAGTGCTTTAGGCAGAAGTGCTCAGGTTGTACTCAGGGCTGAATCTGGTTTGGCAGTGCACAAAGCAAGGATTTTGTTCCCAGACTGAACACCAGAAGTTCTACCTGGTGCATGATATTCTTCATTAATACATAGCCTAGAGCTGGCAAACATAACTGATGACAACAGTATGCTGCTACTTTATCAGCTCCAGTGACAGTAATTTGAGTACTAGGTTTGAAGATTTCAGACCTGGTGAGCCATTAAGTATCAGCCTTGCTTTGAAAGCACACAAAATGCCACTATAACTCAAGAAACTGCCCACAAAACCTGAATGAGAAAGAGGCTGCAACAGCAGACACTCAAAATACAAACTGTTTTCATAATCTTAATATAGCACAGATGTCATTCTCTTCAAATGGTGGGATCACACTCCTATTTAAAGCCATTCATTGTGATTTCAGGATGTAACACTACTAAGCAGGGAGAAACATTACAGAATCCACTTTCACTGTTAGAGGCAGGTGTGCAGCAAATGAAACACAGAATGTGAAACCAGAAAAAAAGTTGTTTTAAGGCTATACAGTGCTGTCACAGAATTGTTCCTTGTTCCAGCCTCTGACACAGAAACTTGTCATGGTTATGATTTTGTGACGGATGATTCTCATTGTGGTGGCCAACCTGTGACATCTGATTTACATGTGCTGAGCACTCACAGCACCACATCATTTAATAAGTCATCATTCATCTTAACACTCAAACATTCCAAGTGTTAAGTGCTTAGCTGTAATTAGAAGAGCTTTTGTCAAACAAGCTTTGGGTACAGCACATGGCAAAACACGATAATGAACAATAACCGATTTAGGAGCCAAATTTCCACTTTTTTCCCACTGGCTCAAAGTTTCCTACTGTAATTCTAAGGACAAAGATTACAAACAAAAATGCGCGTTTGACTACAACTAGTGATACAAGCAAGAAATGTCATGCCTCCTGGACTCAGGCCCTGCCAGTACTCTGTACCCATCATTTCAACAATTCACTCATGTCTCATAAAAGCATGGATAAGGATTAAATTTAAACTTTAGTCTGACATTTTCTTGCTTATGCAAGACTGAATCAAGTTATTATTTTAAAACCTTTTTGATACACACACATCGTGTTTTGCTAAAGTCAGATGGGTTTGTTGTAATGCAAGAAAAAATACTTTTCAGAGACAGTCTGATTTTTTTAAATACACTCATACACAAAACCATTGAGGAATGCCCAAAATGCCTCCTTAGGGTGGCTTTAATTAATCAGAGTTATTAAATTCAGCAAGTCAAATGGATCCTATCATAAAGGACTCAGTCAACTGTCCAGCCAGTCCTACTTTCTGCAGAAACTGTAAACTCCAGCTATGAATATGGCTAAACTGAGGTGAAAAGGTGGATTCCGTACAGCACAAAGGACGCAAAAACAGTGTTAATGCTCCGAGTAACAGAGCTAAGAGGTAAATAATGGTGATAGATTCAAAACTCTGGCTTTAAAAGTGCAAGTAAATATTTAGATTTACAATGGTGAAACTGAATTTCTTACTACAAACATTCACCAGCACATGGTTGTAAGTGGTACACACCTTTTCAAGGGCATCACTTTTTTTTATATCGGCTATATCGGTACTGAGATATCAAACAGGAGCTAAGAGCTTTGGTCCCTTCCCTCACTGAACAATACTCCCCTCCAACAACTACCTGCTGCTCAGGGTGAGAAGAGATGAACTGAACAATCAGAAAAGGCAAAGTTGCAGATGGTTTAAATAGTTTACACTCCTCAACTTGCTAACATGGGTAATGCTCAGTAAAATTAGGCTAAGCATAAGCGAAAGGTACCTCTGCAATAAAACCCAGGCAGTCTAAAAAGCCCATTATAAGTACCTCAAATATCTGCTCAAAATGTTGAAATTCCTGGAATCTTGTTTGAAATCCTTCAGCAAGTGCTCCACCTGCAAAACATAATGGACCATAAGGGAGACAGCAAGACCTTACAGCAGGTGCTGCATCTTAAATAGTTTTATTTATCAGGTTTTATGATATTTTTATGTATTTGAGGAAAATACACACCACCCTCTGGCATTCCTTGAGCCTTCTGTCTCCTGGCACTCAGAACTTCTTTTGCTGAAACAAAAAAGATGCGATTCCTTGCTTCTACAGGATCAATAACTTTGAGCTCGTCGACCAGGAACGTCAGACAGCGCTCCATGTGCTGCCTCCGCACCTGAGGAAACAGTAAAAAGCTCATGAGGAAAAGGCAAAAATGGAGCTGTCAACAAATCAGAACAGAGTCAGGAACAGATGCTGAACCACCCCTCAGACAGCAGATGCTGCCAATCCTACAGAGGCAGCAGCTGCCTTTACTCATTTAAACAGAGCTGGGTGCAACAGTATTTCCTTCTACAACTGTATTTGTCAGAGATCTTGGCCAGTTACTGGGGGAAAACACTTCATTCCCCATATACAGAGAAATAAGTCCCACTGTGAGCTGGCTGCTGTTGGGAATCACCAATTCACTCACATCTTCCATGTACTCTGGTTCTGATGCAGAGGCATCCCATCTGTTATTCAAGATGAAGATGTTTGGCTTCGAAAGTCGTTCGTTCACTTTATGGAAAAAATGCTTCTCCTAAGAATTAAAACACAAACAGAAAACTCCCCAGATATCCAAACCACAGTCACACATTCTTCTGTAACAGACTCTAAAGTTAATCCAGCTTTTTAAAAGTTTATCAAAAAGAATTCATCAACATTAAACCCCACAGATATCCAACACAAAATAGGCTTGGACAGTTCAAGTCATCAAACGCCTTAAAACCAATGCCAAAGACAAAGACCTTGCAGGCTTCACTAAAACCAGGTATAAATACAAACCAAAAAAACTTCCAGAACAAATAGTTCAGAAAACGTTGGAAAATAAGATCAATTTTTCTATAAGTCTATCACATCATTCACTGTCATATTTTTTCCTTCCTTCTTTCACTCTTACCATCTCAAACTTCACCTCCTTTAATACTTCAAGCCCCCTATTAAAACTGTTTGTACTTGTGTGACACTCAAAGCATTGCTGGGAAAGAGAGGAAGGGAGAAAGAGCACACAAGATATGACTATATCTGCTCAGTTTTTAAGTAAGAGGCCTGGCTAAAACTGTGAAGTCTCTCTTATTTGACATGTTCCTGATCTACAACCAGAAAAAAAAAAACATTCTCTAATTGTATTCTTCACACAGGCAACATCAGTTAGAACTACAGAGAAGTAAGGCTTTAATCACAGGAAAAAAGTAATTGATAAATGTCTTAATTTAAAAAAAATTAAGTGTATTTAGGTCCCTTGCCTGTACCTACCACTCATCATTGCTGTTTTCATAGCCATAATGAGTAAGTCGTGATGGAGTGAATCCCCACTGAGCACAGCTGAAACACAAGAGGTCTCTGTGCTGCCATAAACTTTTTCAGTCAGCAGGAAAACACCACATATCCTGGACACAGCACTGGAGATCCATTAGTCTCCATCAGCCGGGAGTAAGCAAGTGCAAACAAGATCACTGCTGCAGAAATGAGAACTTTGAGGAGGATTTATGGGGGAATATTAGAACAATCACGTTTTTGAAAAAAAAATCTGTGATAGTATGGCAGAATAACGCCAAAGTATTCTCAAAACAGTTATGGTAAGAGGCAAAAATAAAGCCTAAGGAGGAGGAGAACATAGTTGTCACATGCTTTACCTGCAGCATAAACCTGTGTAGATGAAGAAATTACCATTTGCCACAATGCAAAGCAAAATAGAAATGCTTTTAAGTAGTTACCTAATTGTTAAAGGCAACTTCATTTGTGTCTCCTAGGCTGAAAAAAAAAAAAAAAGTAGGAAGGAGCAAGAGAGCTGTTTACTGAGCCCAAACCTCAATTACAACTAAAATCTACTTCCTTTCCCTCTGACAGACATCCTGGACACTGGTGATTTACAGATGATAATCACAAGGTGCTCAGAATCAAGGGAGGATTTATAAGCAAGGCAATCAAAAACCTCAGCACAACTTTAATTGCCAGGCTAACCTATTTCTGTTCAGCAATTTTCAGCCATGCCTGACTGGAGCAAAGATTGGCCAAAATTCACATTAGAAAGCAGAGGAACACTTGTGAGTCTGGGTGTTTAGGAGCAGATAAAAACAGAATTAACAGAATCCTCCAGCTGACATACAGGCTATTCGTCTTTCCTGCGTATTTATTATCTCAGATTGTTTTTAGTGGTTCATTTTTCTGAACAAATGAAAGAAACAGATCAAATTTGGGCTTTTGTCGGTTATTTCATCACACCAAAATGAAATCTGGCACACACGTCCCTCTTATTTTCAGATTTCTATACAGCAACGAGATTTTCACTGAAACATTTTCTTCCTCCCTTCTTAATTAAAAAACCCCAAGAACTATGATATGCACATAATGTGAACAACTTCTAAATTTTGTCCACACTAAAAGCCAAAGTGTCACTTCTGAGACAATGAGGAATGTAAAGGCATAGTTACACCAAATTCTCTCTTTGCTATGGATGTTGTCAGAATTTTCCCTTTTTCCTCTTCTGAATCACAACTTTTGTATAGAGGCTTTGTGGATTCAGCTCAGGAGATAGGAATGCCATGTTTTTAAACTCATTTTACGTTCTCAGATTTCTACCAAACTATTCTTATTTGCCAGAATGCAAAGAAATACTGTCTTTGTACATTCTGTTGTCTGTTGTACTAAAAATCATGGAACACACGAGGAACAAGAACGAAATTTAACTTGCTTCACCTACTTTGTGCATTGTACTGAACTTCTGGATATGAAATACTCCACAACTGCTTTGATAATACATGTGTCTTCACGTGACAAATACTGACAAATAGCAAAGCAAGGCAAGCACTACGTCATCCATTTATCTAAAAAACCATTTAAATGTAAAGGACAATTACAATCCTCAAGACACAGCAGGCAAGGCTGGTAAGAAGCTTGGTTCTCCTCTCCCTAGTGAGGAATGTACATTGTTTCTTGCCTCCTACCCCCAAATGCTGTTCACAAGATCCAAGTGCAGTGATTCACCTCCAGTAAAGGTCTCAGCTATTTTGGTGAGGGAACTGCTGAATATTTAAATGAGGAAGTGTAAAATCATCGCACATCATACCGTGTTCATGAGAGTTGATTCAGAGTTGGCAACCAAGACAAACACATCAGCATCCAAGCAGAACTTGTCGATCCAGCTGTCCAGTTCTGTAGTGACATCTGTGCCAGGGCTGTCAAGAACAAAAAACACAAAGTCTTATTTACACGGCAAAGGAATGCTTGATTTTTATAAACTGATAAAAATAGAGTGGGATTGCCTAAGGGCCTTGTAAGAAGATACAAATCTTTATACCTTGAGGCTGCTGCCCATATCAAGCTTAAGGTGAACACCAAATATCCTCTAGCATTATCAGTCACTTGTTCCTTAGACCACCTACTCCTTAAAAATGCAATTTCTAATTAATAAGTATTAATAAGCATAATTGCCAAGGACAGGGACAGGCAGTCCATCAGAAACCCAGAGAGTCTCACAGAATTGTTTCCCTCCCTGTATCCTGAGGTTTAGATTTTAGTCAGAAGAGACAGTGGTACATGAAATAGTTTTTTCATTAATAAACTCTTACTTTAAAGTGATATGTTTTGCAAGCTGTACATAGATTTAGTAAGAAACTAAAATGAAATTAAAACTATAGTGCTGTCAGTTTAAAAAGAAAAATAAAGTGAAATATGAGCAGTAAGTCATGTTTGCAACACCTAATTTATGGCTGGTTCAAATTTCCTCAATTAAATAAAGAGATTATTTGCTCCTTCCATGTATCTGTTCTATCAGAATCCAGAATCTTTTCCTCTCCCTTTACATTTCAATTTCAGTAACTGATATTGTGCAGATCAAATCATGCACTCAAGAAAATAATGACAAACTCCCAGTGATTTCAAATGTACAAGATTAGAGACGGAACCAAAAGCACTGCAACTTATTAGAACACCCTGGGTGTTATTTTGTTGGATATAAAGAAATTATACCTAAAAATTCACTCACACCTGAGTGAATTATTCTCAAATTCAATCTATATTGATTTACAAATTAGATATAAATTACCTAAAACTTTGAAAATCTGTTACCAGGTTATAACTCAGTGGCCAGAAATAAGGGCATTTGACATAGACAAAGCAACAGCTTTCAGAATTCTTTCAACATGCCAATTGTAGGAAATGCCAGCCCAACACAGCGCACACACAGCTGACAGTCACAACCACGTTCCGAGGTCACCCACTACTCTGGTATGTAGACACTTATCAGAAGCTTTTAAAAATGAAGTCCAGACTGCTTTATACTTCACATGATCAGTCTGGAGTGTCTAAAGAGAGGAAAATGGGCAAAAGGTTGTTGCTGCAACAACCCTTTTCATGCTTCCATACTGTTTGTTTTAAAGGTAAAGTATCCTCAGACAAAAGCTAGTCCCTTATTCAGCTCAGTCACAAGACACTTGACTGTTCCAACTGCTACAAGGCCAAAATCGGGGGGGGGGGGGGGGTGATGACACCCACCAGTATATTCAGAAGAACAAACTCTGTAATTTAAAACCAAAAAAACCCTTTCAATAATTCTGAACCTAAACCAGTCTCCTTTCTAAACATTCTAATGGCTAATTTCTTTAAGAAATGATTTACTAAGAGAGAAAACATACCTGTCCACTAAAACCAAATCATCTCTCAGCAGGGCACACTTTGACTTGGGCCAAAAGACATGGACAAGACAGCCAGCTTTCAAATCCTTATCCATGTGAAGTGCATGAGCAAGCTGATTGACAGTCTAGAAAGAGCATAAAGAGAAGATAAATACGAATATGCAGCACGAACAAGCCTGTACACCAGTCTAATTCAGTTCCCAAGCAAAGCTGGACAGGATCTCCCTGGAAAGGGGTAACAGAGTTCATATTTTGTTCTAGTGAATAGTTGAGATTTTTTTTTAAGTTCCCAGTGCCTAAAGAACAAGTTGCGCCTTGAAACTCAGACAGGATTTTCTGTGGAGACACAAAGTGGTATATTCTCTCCAGGGCTGGAGTGCGTGACACTGAGCATCATGGTGAATCTGCCTTGGAGGTTTAACATACCAGTGCAAGCAGTTCAGTGAGATAAGCACCGTAAGTCCAAATGAGGGCCACATTCCAAATTCTTAACAAGTAATGGAACTTACTCTTAGTCCTATAAAAATAAATCACTCAACATATGCTGTTCTACCATAAGACATGCATTTAGTCGTTCCTCTGAAATAGCCAAGAAAAACTGTCAAGTAGTCCATTTGTTTCTTTCCTCCTAATTAAGAACTTTAAAATGCAGAACAAGTTAGCCTTATACTTTTGTTAGACTTGAAATCGTTGCTAAAAGACAGACCTCTTGAGGAAAAAATCCTACGGAAAGCAGTGTAAAATCATTCAAGAAATGTACCTTGACACTCTTCTTTTCATCTGATCCTTCTGTCATAAGATAAGCCTTATCTCCATCAGTCCCTTCCACGCTGAGGAAGCAGTTCGTTGTATGGCCAATCCCACTAGGAAGTACCTTATCCCAGAGCATTGCATTAATGACTGAACTCTTCCCACTGCTTGTTCTACAGGGATATAAAATAAAAGCCCTTTGAGCAGAGAACAGCAACATTAAGCACACCTTTGTCCTGAACTGAACAGCCCAACTGGTACGGAGCTCCCGGTCAGCTCAGCGCAGTGGGCCAGGAAAGAGTGGGGAGTGTGGAATTAAAGGAACTGGTCCCCAGCTCCAGATTCTGCAACAACTCGAAGTTCTCAGCAAAGTTCCAGTTCACATTAACCCTCCACCTCTCACCCATAAATATCTGAGGTTTAACTATTACACAACAGCATGAAGTTACACAGACTGTAACTCATTTTTGAGCTCCTTCTTCTAGAAAAAGTTCAGTGCTCACTGTACAAGAGGGAGACTTAAACTCTCTTTTTTCCTGCTCTGAACTTCAGCCCTTTGCAAAAGCAACTTTTATCACACACCACACCTTGTAATGTATTTAACTTTTAACTTTGTGAAATATCAAGGCTGAGATATAACAAATTTCTTTATTCCAGAACTTCTGAGTTTTTCTTTAAATAACTATTTTTAGCAAAATGAAAACAAGACCACCATTGTACACATTATTTCCAATACAATTATGGAATTTTTAGAACTAAACCATGGAGATTTATACTTCATAAAAACATGTAACCACATGCTTAAATGTAAGCACAGAAAAATCAATCTCCCTGAAGCAAAGGGGGCTAACAGACCCCATTGTTACCATTATCCCTTAAAGTCATCACACAGATCTATCAAACTAATGACACAACCAACAATGCAACTGTCTCTATTTCTCTTCAGCTGCTTATACACAGAAACATGAATAGCTCAGAGTTAAGTTCCTCAGCACTTGTGACCAAACACAAACAGAACTTACTCACAGAAACAACCCAGAAAAAAAAATTAAACAAACAAACCCACCACTTTAAAAAAAATTAAAAAAGCCATCCTGGAGAAGATGACAACAAACTCAGGCCTTCCCACGTCAAATAATGGATACAGACAGGATAATTATTTTCCAAAGTTTATCAAAGAAAACCGTGTAACAAGACACAGGTAAATAATACACAGTCAGGAAACAAGAAAGCATCAAAGAAATATTCAGGATCAATTAGGTAAGAGTGAACATGGTTTTATGTACTATATTTCATACAATAATTTTACAATAAAGCACTAATTCCACTGCATTTCAACTATAAATAGAAACACTAAGCTCTACAAGAGAAAGGAAAAAAAAATCAAATTAAGTTCTGGTAATTTCATTCATTACCTCCCAAAAAATGCCACTTTCATGTGTCTTCGTGAAAGCACCTCACCAATGACTGCCAGCTTGTTTTTATAAGCTTGTATTTTTGCTAGTTCATCTTCTGTTGCTACATGCTCAAGCTCTGGGTTCCTGTACGTGGCTACACACAGAAAAGAAAAACATAAAAGCAATCACATACATGCTCTGTAGTACAGAGTACAGGTAATCAGTACTTCACATGCCAGCAAAGATCAGTGCAAATTTTAATCACAGTGCTAAAACAAAACAAGCAGAACCTCACTACAGAAAGTGGTATCAGCCCCTGTAATTTGACAGCTCCACCACAAGCACTTGAGAAGTCATGACATAAATCACTTCATATCAATCACTAATCTAACTGCTGATTCAGTGAACAGAGCCTGCTGTCCTCACTTGCCCTGCTCTTTGGGACACCTGCTTCCTTCAGAAAGGAAAGCCAGGACCCCTCACAGATACAACAGCTAAGCTGGGCTGTCTTCTCCCCGCAAAACTCCCAGGGGTGATGAGGAACCAACTCCACATCACCACACACACCCCTCCACGATGCTAAAACCTCTGAGGGTGTGACCAGCGGCTCCTGGCATGACATCATGTTGGTCTACTTTCCTACTGAATAATGGGAGAACCTGTTTGTCCTTCCTTCTGTGCAAAGGAAACCCCAACAGGACTACAGGTGGTTAAACTTTTACCGTCGTGGAAAGGAGGCCAGGCTGCCAGTACCTTAATGAGCTTTTCACCTGTGTAACCATGCTAGGCATTCCTGCCAGCCCACATCGAAAAGAAAAAAAAGTGTCACGTGAAAAATGCGACTACTTTTGAAGGTGCATGTTTATACTAACAGCACAATAACAGGCAACATAATGTACACTGTGCTGCTGTAAAACATACTCGAAGGAAAAGACAAGGCTCTGGTGTTTAAGGAGAAAGCTCACCCTCCACAAAGGCTGCCCCCTCCGTGACATAGTCCAGCAGCTGGTCGAAGATGGCAGTGATGGTCTTTTTGGCCAGCACGAAGTGCTTCAGCGGGGAGACGGAGCCTTCTGCCATGCTGCTGCTGCAAGGGAAGGTGTGCGAAAGTGACCAAAACACTCGGCACCCCCAGCTAACTAAAAGTCACACACGGCCACTAAAAAAACCCCGCAAAATCCAAAAATGGGCCAAACCCCCCATATCAAAGCCCTAAACGCCAACGAAGGGCAGGACGCTCAGCCTGAGCTGTTTCTGCCTGTCTCCTGCCCTCATCACAGGCGCCGAGAGCGGCTGGCGAAAGTTCGCACCGATCTGGTGCGATCCGTCCTGGAAACACGAAACTTTTCCCTCATCAAACCGCGGCTCCAGCCTCCGCACCACCCGCGGGTCAGCGCTGTGCCCCGGGCAGCGAGGACGGGCCCCGGTCCCTCAGGGAGCCCGATGACCCCGGTCCATCATGGAGCCCCGGCTCTCCCCGCTCCCTCACGGACCCCGCTGGCCTCGGCCCCTCGTGGGAGCCCCGGCTCTCCCCGCTGCCTCACGGACCCCGTTCCCACACGGAGCCCCGGCTCTCCCCGCTGCCTCACGGCCCCGGCGGTGCCCGTCTCCGCCGCCAGGACGGGCGGACCTCGCGTCACTTCCCTTTCCTCCTCCTCCTCCTTCTCCGACCCGCTCCTAACCCGCCTGAGGCGCCGCCATCTTTACTGCGGGCTGAGGGCGCCGCCGCCACCATCTTGATGGCGGGCGGGTCGCGAAATGGAGCCGGGCAGAGCCCGGGAAAGCCCGGGATAATCAGCCAGGGATCGAGCCCACAGCACCACGGCTTCACCCCAGCCAGCTTCCAGGGGCTCAACAGCACCGATAGTTCATGCATTCGATACACGAGCGTTAGAAAATGAGAACCACAGTGAAAAATCTGGGGCAATAAGCGTTGTAGAGACCACAGTATTTCGGGATTACTAAGTTCTTGCGATAATTTTTGGGATGTAAGGTTTGTTTTGGAGCCAACAACGCTTCCTATAAAAAAAGTTCTTTTGCTCAATAACAAAAATGATCCAGGAACCTGAAACACACAGAATCAGGCTTATTACGGTTGGAAAAAAAAAACCTGAAATGATGGAGTCACACATCAAGCCTAAAGGTTTAAAAAAGTCTGAAAGATGAAGAATCAAACACAAATTTCTCACACTTCCCAAAGCAATCTCACGACTTTGCATAGCTTCTGGTCAGAATGCTGTTCCTGACACAGCCAAATCTGCAGGTACCAGGGAACAACTGGACGTGTTACACTTAGTTTGTCTCAGTGAAAAATATTCCTGGCATACTCCTGGTCACCGCAGCTCACTTCTGTCATTCCAGGCAGGAATGAGATGAACTGCCCGAGCTACAAGGTGCCAGGGCCGTGGCGGTGTCGGAGCAGCTGCTCCTGTGCTCCCAGCTCACCTCGACGCAGCAATGTCAGAGCACTCACCTTCCACTTACAGCTTCACCCAAATAGAGCGCCCTAAATAAACCACTTTCCTTTGATGGCAACAACACTCTGTCCTTGGCCTGCACAGCCATTCCTTTCAGCCTTCCAACTTCTAGACACACTCATTACCTATGTATTTTTTCTACTATTTCGTATCTTCTATGCTTTAGGGTGCTGATCGTGTGGAAGCTGACAGTCTACTTATGTTCTTTTTTAAGACTTTAAAATAGGACAAGTTACTCCTCTACACTTACGTTTACTCTATGATAAATATTAAAAAGAAAATACTAACATCAGTCCCTCATTTAAAAAACCTGAGATGACCTTAGATACATTTCCTATTTAGACACCGTGTTTTAATTTGGAATGATTTTACTTCATAACATTCCTATGGGGTATTGTTTTCGTTCCTAGCTGAGAGATTAGAAATAAACCAGCTCAAAGATAGACATGGAGCTATTCAGGAGTCAACACGCAAGTCTGCTGTATCACAGGGCTCTGTGCCAGTACAAGACACCACCTCTCCTGTTGGGGACACAATGCTGATCTACAAATACACACACTTCTTAGGCCCATTTGTTTTGTTGTTGTTTTGTTTTTAAATGCCTTTTTTCCACTTCTTGTCACTGTCCCCTGGAGCAGCTCCTCTCCGCAGCTCACCTGTGCCGTTCCACCTGTGTGCCATAATCAGGAGCAGGGTTTCAAGGGCACCAGCATTTCCCCTCTCAGATACATGAACAAAATTAACTTTTCATATAGAAAATAATTCTCATTAGTGTTTTGTTAACTATATTACTGCTACCATTTTAAGCTATACAGGAAGAATGTGTTCAGAATAGTAAATTAGCAATTCTACCACAGATACTGTCATTCTCTGTACAAGGGACTAATAAAATACAGCAGGACACCCTCAGGTTGCCCTCTTTTAATGACAAAACAGAAGATTTAGTAGTAAATCAGCATTTCAAAGTGACAGAAATGGTCTTGCCTCCTGCAGTAAAATATACACTAACTGGTTCATAGACATTCCAGAAATACTTCTCTGGAAATCAGAACTTCCATAAACTGACAACATTCAGCCAATTTTTATCCTTGCCTTTAAAAATCCAGTCCATAGACTCTTGCACACCTTGAAGCTGACAACACCAAATCTCACTGACCAGGAAATGTTTTTATACATTAATTATCTCTATATACAAAGTTTGCATTAGACAATCTTACATTACAAATTTACAATCAATGCAGAAACAAATGTAAACTCCACCAGTAATTTATGTGTATTTTCACTCTGACAACTAGCACAATATAAGTGACCTCACTCTTTTTTTTTATCTGTACAAGTATCCCCTCAGAAATACAGCTACAGAGTGAACTGTAAAAATTCACTTCCAATGATTACAGTGGCAGGACAATGCTAACCAATATAAACAAACGTGTGAAATAGTTCGAAAGTGATTAGTAAAAATTTTGTAATGTACCAGTGATTTCAGCCAATAAACAGAAGTGTAAAATTTACAGAATTAAAATAACAGTCTTCAAATTACTAGTGGTGGAAAGCTAACTATAAATATACAGAATTATAATAATATAGACTACTAGAGGTTTGCTCTATTCAGAGGTTGGCGATATACAGAATTTCAGTGAGAGCTAAATTAGACTTTTATGTAAGAAATTCAGTTTGTGCATTCTCACCTGGATCAGTGCAAATTCCTTTTGCAGTTACTCTTTAGAACATGATCCAATCTCCACACAAGCAATGTGTGCCTCCTCAGTGCATTAAAAGACAGGAACTGAAGGTAAATAAAGGGAATCCTGTAGTACACGTGTGGAAGAGAGGGTTGTTGAACAGAACAATGTCAGACAGAACTTAGAATAAGCAAACAAGGAGGTTGGATATGTACCTCGAGAAAAAGAGAATTTTAAAAGCTTATCAAGAGTACGAGGTGGGAAATGAAGGCTGGTATGTGAATATTTGGAGATGTCCATGCCTGAGAATTTTTGGAATACCCTTATCTATGGCCAGCTGGTGGAATTTGCTAAACACCAGTGCAATGACCTGCTGCCACAGAGGGCAACATGAGCTGGATGTGGAACTGAGATCTGTATGTGTTTCTTACGCATGGAACTAGCTCTTGGATTTGGTTTTGTGCCTTTTTATCATGAGAGCTGGTCCTGTACACTAAACATGAAGGAGTGGAATGACCATCAGAACTGCTATCACAGCATGCAACTACTCCCACTGTCCCTCCCCCCAAAATCTGATCCATCACACTGTAAATGTGATTACTCCTACTGTAAAAACCCTTAGACAAGGAAATCCACAACACAAAGTTGTTACGCATGCTTTGCTGATATGAAGATGAAAACATTAGAACTGTACAATTTCCGTTAAAATTGTATTTAATTTCAGCGACTAAAAGTTAATTCCAGGTCTAACAAACTGATTACAGGGAAAGAAAGCAATCACACCGTCTCATGTATCTGAAGATGACTTAAAAGATCTTTTTCATTCCCAAACCTCATTAAACAATCAGTACATTTATGAGGCAAATCTGCTGAATGCCTGAAATCCAAATGAGTTTTAAGGTCTTCAATCTGTCCTGTTGAATATTCACAGTACTGGCACAAATAAATCCCTTCAGATAAATGAGAGCTCAGGTGCTTGCAATACTCCAACATACCTGAAAATCCCTTCCCACAGTCATCACAAACATGAGGGAATATTTTGGTGTGCTCAATAGCTACGTGCCTGTTGACGTTCGTGTGCAGCCTGCTCCTAAAGCCGCACACCTGGCACACAAAGAAGTTTTTGCACTTGTCAAAGCTGATTTTGTTTATGAGGCTGTACTGCCCACGCTCCTTGCTGTGGTAGCTGTCGCTCAGCTCTATCAGCCGGCAGGCGTGCTCGTTCACCACGTGGCTGTGCAGATCCTCCGGGTCGTTGGTTTCGTGCTCGCAGAACTGGCACAGGTACTGCTCGTCACAGCTGTGCTCCTGGAAGTGCAGGTACAGCTCGCTGCTGGAGGAGAACTGCACATCACACTGCTCACACCAGTACAGGTGGTCGTTGAAGTGAGTGTCTGCTATGTGCTGACTCAGATTCTCAAAGATCACCGTTTTGTAATTGCAGTATTTACAGATGTACGGGTCCTCCTCGTGTAGTTTGACGTGTTCAATGAGCTGCACTTTGCTGGAGAAGCTTTCTTTACAAACTTTGCAGACGTGAGTGTCTGTGCATGTCTTATGCTTCAGGATCATGTGCTGCTTTAAATCAGAGAAGTACTTGCTATTGAAGTCACAGAGCTCACACTTGTACAAACCACTGCTGTTGGCTCTCAGCAGGGGCCACTTCTGTTGAGCTGTGATATTCAAAGCCTGATTCTTCTCAAAGATTTTACAGGTCTCCAAGGGGATTTCCTCCAGGTCCTCAGCCTCCAGCTTCTCAGGTGACACAGTCTGTGTTTCTATATCGTGAACTTCTACAGCATTCACTTCTGTTGTAGAAATTTCTACAGTTTGGATATCTAGAGGTTTCTCTTCTTCTGTGGGGCTGTCACTGAATATAGGTGAGTCACATAAGTCTCTGCACATTCCATTGTTAGTACCTTTATCTGCAGGAGGAAATACATAACAAAAGGTTGAAAAAATCTCACTGCAAAAGGCCTGGGTCTGTATTTAACTTTTCAGTCATTTGCAACTTACAAATGCAGAAAGCAGTTATTTTTTCGCCCTGCCAGACTATGCTGTATGTTCAGCTAACAAAGAAATACCACAAACTACAAATCCCTCACATCTTCTGTCAAAGCAAAGCAGTTACATTAAAAGCCAGCAGCTGTGCTCTCCCCCTTCCCAGCACCTCAGCTGCAAACACACTGACCTTTACCTTTATCCTTCCTTTTAGGGTCTGTACAGTGCAGCCCCAGGTTTGAATGCGCCGCACTCCACTGAGAACTCCCGGCATGCACCGGACTCCCGTCATCATCCGTGTCCAGGCTCTGCACAGGGCTGTGGAATCTGCCTGCAAAGGTAAGAGAAGGATTTTCTTGTCATCATTTGCCCATACTAACATCGTTGTGATTCCTTGATTTAGTCGTACATCTTATTTACTACTTAATTATTCCAGTTGCGTAAATTTATCTTAATATACTAAGCAAATCATAACCTACATTAGAAAAGTAACAATAAATACCTTAGAAATTATTTCCGTACGTTCAGAGGAAAAAAGAATTCAAAAGGTGGCTACTCTGTGTTTAAAATTTCAGCAGAAGACAGCTGATTGTAATGGAAAAAACCCCTAAAATCCTTAAATGAAACTTTATATTTAAGAGACACAATTAAAAAAAATATTCTTAAATATTTCTGGACATCTCATTTCAAAATATAATACTTTCTAAGACTTCTGGAGACTTGCTGGGAATAGAGTGAAAAGAAAAATAAATAAAAATCCACCATCGCATTTGCTCTCCTAAACTTTCCATCCACTACTGGATGTTTTATAAAAAGGCATTTTGTTTTCCATAAGCACAAGTACAGTTCAGTGCAACTGCTGGTAAATTTCATCTGAATTCATCAGCTTTACATTACCCAGCTAGTGGATATTTGAAGTAGTTTAACCACCATTATAAATGTAAAATTGAAGGATCTTTCTGTTGTCATTGTTCCGACTTTGAAAACTGTATTTCAGTTTAAAGATTAAACTACTTTCCACCAGCCTAAGGCCTATCAGATCACAACACTGCTCAGAAATCACCCTCTATGTATATATGGGGCACATTCTATGAACAGGAGGAGCATGACACACTTACTAAAGAATTGCAGAACGAGACCCCAAAATGTAGCCTTACCTCTGTTTGTATCTGGCTGTCTCATAGAACAGACACTGTAACAGTGGTCAGAAAAAATGCCACTGTTGTCTATGTATCTGCTTGCACCTGAAGAATCTAAACCAAAACAAACCAAAAGTAAGTTTAAACACTAATACATTGATGCAACTTCAGACATATTTCATGTTTACCAAAATTCTCTTCACATTTTTACCTGCTATTTGGGGAGAATTCTGTGCTCACCTGACAACATTTCTGTTGTGACTTGTACCTTGCAGCTGCTGCACAGATGTTTGGACTATCAGAGACAGTCACTGTCAAACTCTGCTCCCACTGAGGAGTGACAGGAGCACAGTCCATTCAGTCCTGAACGCTTTTGGATACCCCCATCCCAACTTTTACAAAATTCCCCCCGTGTATAAGCACAATCACCTTCATTTGTAGCTTGAGCCAGTTTCCCCATTTGCAGGGAGTACAGAACAAAACTGTTCAGGTGCACTGGCACTGATTTCTTCTCTGTGGTGACCAGTGACAGGACTCAAGGGAATGGCCTGAAGTTGTCTTAGGACAGGTTTATGTTGGCTGTTAGAAAAAGGTTCTTCACCCAGGGGGTGGTTGGGCACTGGAACAGGCTCCCCAGGGAACTGGTCACAGCCCCCAAGCTTGACAGAGTTCAAGGAGCGTTTGGATGATACTCTCAGGCATGTGGTGTAACTCTTGGGATTGTCCTGTGCAGGGCTAAGATTTGGTTTCGATGGATCCTTGTGGGTCCCTTCCAACTCAGCATATTCTGGCACCCTGTGACTCAGAGTAACCCAACAAGGGAGCCCACAGAGCAGGTGCTTGGTACATTCAAGCCAAAACTTCTTATCCACCATTCGTGTCACTAATTTTCCATGTATTAGCACACATGGCCCCTTCTCACAGAGCTATTATTCTGAGAAAAAAGAGAAACTTTAGTAAAGCGCACATAACTCAAGCTCTAGACTGACCTGAGTACCGAGAAGGATGTAGAGTCTTCCTTTTCCTCTTTTTAGGATGTTCATTCATTTTGAACAGTCTGAATCAACTGTAAAGTAAAAACATTCAAGAATTAGACTTTTTTGTATCTAGTTTATCTTTCAGGACCTTATGGAACAATACAAGCATTTTGAAAACCTGCCTATTAAATACAAGAGTTTTTTTCCTACTCCCCTTTCCTGCCCCCCAGCCCATTTTTTTTACTGTTAAGAACCCATGAAGTGCACACAACTGCTGAAGTCCAGTTTCACATTCCTGCCCTGGAACAAAAGAAGGTTCACCATAAAGACAGGCAGGTGGGGACTCCAGGCACTCCAGTACCCAGGAAGACCTTCCACCGACAAGGAAGGTCTCCAGCACCCTGCTGGCATTTGTCAGGGACTGGATATTCTGAAGCAGAGCCCTTCAAAAACAAGTTCTAGTGTTTAACATACTAACAAAGTCATGCTCTCTTACCAAATATCCTAGACTCTTCAGTATCAGGAAGCCGAGCAGCTACGAAGCTGATAGCTGTACAACTTCCAAAGGTAGGGAATGCATCAGCTCAAGAAGACTTTCACCTATGGAATAACACCTTTTAAACCACTTTAAAACTTCAGCACAAAAAACAAACCCCAGAGAATTAGATACATGTAATACAAAGAATGGACCTATGGAAACTGAAGCTAGAAAGCAACTAAGAAGTCGATATTAATTTTGGTTCAGAGAATCAAAATGAATAAGGTAGATATATTGGAATATTTTTCCTTTTGTCTCGGGTTAATTGTCTTTTGCTGCACTTGTCAGCTCCTGATGGCAGAAAAATACTTGGAAATGACACAAATACTTGAGCTATAGATGGGACCAAACAGTTTTGAAAAAGAAAGGGTTGCAAACACGGAATGTCATATTGATTCTCGTAACACCAGAGCACTTAAGGCACCAGGGTCTTCTGAAGTCAGTGCCATGCACCAGAGGGGAAAACGGGGAGAAAAGGGCCCTCATCAAGGCAGTGCTGTTCTCACGAGATGAAACAATTTCTCTGAACTAAAATTCTGTTTTAAGGGATGGGGGGGGGAGGGAAATCAGTGTTTTTAACATTGCATCATGGTCTGAAGTACCAACACTCTCATCGCTTTCTCTGGCTGCAAAGGAAGCACCGACAGCGCACCGACACGGCAAGTCTCACCGTAGGTAACGCGGCCGAAAAGCTCAACCTCTTCCCCACGGATCGGGCCGTGGGGTGTTCTGTTCCCGAGACCGGGGATCCCGGCCCCGGGAATGTGGATCCCGCTCCCCCCGGGGCCGCGGCCTGCGCGGAGGCCGCGCTGGGAAGCGGGGGCGGGAGCGCGGCCAAGGCTCCGCTCCGCCCCGGCCGCGGAGGAGCTCCGGCCGCGGAGGAGCGCCGGGGCAGCCGCGGGAAGGGGCGAGGCCGCGGCCCCGCTCGGAGGGCCCGGCCCGGATCCGCTCCGGGAGCGCGGCGGGCCCGGCCGTGTCTCACGGCGCACGGGCGGCTCCCCGGGCGCTGCCGCCGGCACTCACCTGCCGCCCGCCCGTCCCGCTGTGCTGTGCTGTGCTGTGCTCCGCCCGGGCAGGCCCAGCCCCGCCGCTCCCGCTGCTCCCTGTCCCTATCCAGCTCCAGCCCCGCTCCCGGCCCCGCTGCTCCCGCGGGCAAGGAGCGGGAACGGGCGCGTGGCCGCCGCCCGCAGCGCCCCCTGCCGGCCAAGGGCGCCGCCGCACCCCACCCGTCGCATCAGCAACGGCGAGAGGGGAAAGGACGGGACACACGGGAAATAAACCTGTAACTTACAGTTAATTTGTATTGCCATCCGCATCCGATACCAGACCGATAACCCACAGTTCCGTCCGGCTCAGCGTCAGAGATTCAGGTTTTACACAAATGAGAGTGTGATGTCGAAGCCAGAGCCTCGTAAAAGGCTCAAATTTGCTTTTTGTATAAACGTAGATGTCCCTTAGAACTACTGCATAGGAGAATGTATATATATTAAAAAAAAAAAGGATAGGAAAATAGGAGAATCAATAGAAAGTATATTATAACTATATACAGTACAAGGAAGAGATACACACAGTGCAAGGAAGACAAGGAGCTGCTGGAGAGGGTTTGGCAGAGGCCACAAAGGTGATGAGGGCTCTGGAGCATCTCTGTTACCAGGAAAGACCACGGGAGTTGGGCCTGTTTCACCTGGAGAAGAGAAAACTGAGAGAGGAATCTCATTAATACACATCAATATCTCAAAGGCAGGTGCCAAGAGGTGCCAGACTCTTTTCAGGGGTGCCCAGCAACAGGACAGGCAGCAATGGCTGTAAACTAAACCACAAAAAGTTCCACCTCAATAGGAGGAAGAACGTCTTTACCTTGAGGGTGTCAGAGCGCTGCAGCAGCTGCCCAGGGAGGTCGTGGAGTCTCCCTCCCTGGAGACATTCCAAACCCACCTGGGTGCATTCCTGTGCCACCTGCTCCAGGTGACCCTGCCTTGGCAGGGGGGTTGGACTGGGTGACCTCCAGAGGTCCCTTCCAACCCTAAAGATTCCGTCATTCTGTCATCTATATGTAAAATAGGGTTTGAAAACTGAAACAAGCAACTCTCCCCTTCTCCCAATTTATAATCACAAAGGAATCTCCCCTTTTACTCACTTCGTCTTCACTTTTTGTCGTGCCACAGAAAAAGGCACCAAGTTGGATTTGTCCACAAAGCAGAACATTTCAAACAGCATCTCACTGTTTTGAAAAATTACTCATTTATGTTGAAGACACAAGGGAGGCCATTGCAGTCACTTATTTTCACGACTTAAAACAGCTTATGGAATTTTGCCAGCTATTTCATTCATTGAGTTATTCTGCTCTGGCTTAGCCTGAGTTTACCTAATTTTAAGAACAAGCTTTCAATTAGCAGAGAATCCACAAAATCCCCAGTGGTGGTGTTCCACTGATTAGTAAAAATAAATTATGCCCTGCTTCTGGCCTCAGTTTTATTCATTAGCTGGCAGGTGAGACTGGGCTTACTCTGTCTATGGCCTTTGTTCTGAAGCTGGAAACATGTCTTTAGGGTGATTTGCTTAGAGCCACATGGAAAGAGCTTCATCCCCTGATCACACAGGAGTTCTGGTGTCAGCAGCACAAACAGAACTAAAGGTGTCCCGCTGGCACACTGCTGAGCCCTCAGAAATTAAATAAATGTGGGTTATCTATGATCTTCTTAGCTGAACTACCAATCAAACAAGATCCCGGCATCCCAGTTCAGTTTGTCCTCTGCTGTTTATTCCAGCCATGGCTGCTGAGGTTTCTCCAGGACAGCTTGTGTTAAAGCTCTCATAAATTGGCTACAGCCACCCATATGGGTGGATGCCCACATACTTCTCCCTCTATTCACCAAAACGTTTTCCACGTAAATGTTCCAAAAAAGCACTTTCTGCAGTTCCCAGCGGAGGGCAGTGATGAGAACTTAAAATCCATACTTTGCCAAGGGGAAGGAAAGGAAAAGAAAAAAAAAAAAAATCAAACCCAAGCCCAACCCTTTGCTTTGAATTCAGTCCTGCTTGGGGAGGCAAACTCTGATGAACCAAAGCACAACACATCTTCTGTACCCTTTGACTGATTTCTTCTCCACCCAAAGCAGCACAGCCCAACACCACTTAGGCCAGATAAAAAGACAAGCCTTTAAGTGAAAGAAAAACATCTGAGGAGGATCCCCTTTGAAGCTGCAGATCCAGTTCAAAGTCACAGGCATCAAACAGAGCTATCAATGCTTAGGACAGAAAAGTCTAAGTGAGTCTTATTTTGTAAACCACCAAGTGCTTGGGATGTTCAGGCAGCTCTGGGCCAGGTTTTAATCACTCAGAACCAATTCCAACTCAAAATGCAGAAAAGTCCATGTGAAATTCACGTTCTTGTTTTAACAGGCAACACAGATGATGCTTATTTCAATTAGCGGGGATGTATCTTCTCCAAAATAAGAACGGAGTAAACCCTTTCTTCAGTGAAAGCAGGAAACATAGCTCATGATAACCTTTGCTAGAGGTAGATTTTTTAGTGTTTAAAAGGACATACGGGAGGTTACCTGAGATATCTTGTATAGAATCAGGTTTCTTGCTCTTTTGTTACACGGGTTCAGATTTTGGATCAATTTGGAAAGGCAGGTTGGAAACCAGACTGATTTCTGAGGGTGAAATCAGGAGGGCTCACCAAGGTTTCCATGCTAAAGCAAACTGCCCAGATGCAAATCTTTCTTCTGTTTCACTAGCATTATTTTGCAACTTTTCCATCATTTTTTCATGTTTTAGGTATCCAGACCTAGAACTACCACAAAAACAAACAAAAAAAACCACCAAAAAACACACACCATGGTAATGGCAGCAAAGCCTAAAACTTGCATTTGAACAGGAACTGATGATCCCCTTTCCCTGAATCATCCTGTGCGTTTAACACACAGTAGTGACCACTCATAACCATTTCATAGTTACTAGGAAAGGTAAAACTCACCTATTGCTGTAATAAACAGAAGTTTAACCTGCTAACCCATGTTACTGAAGCAGATACTTCCAAATTCCTAGCCATAGTAAGATTTGCTCTCTGCTGACTAGAGCTCAGCTGGAGCTTCAAAATAAATATAATGATGTCCACCTTGTATTATGGAGTTGATCCCGTGGAAAGCTGGTTAGTGTTATCTGAAACAGAACTGACCAGTGTACAAAGTTTAAAGCTTACTGGGGACACCAATGTGTTGAAGAGGCCTGGGTAAAAACCCTGACCCTTCCCTCATCCCTCCAAAAAAAGTGAAATCCTCGTCAAGAGAGCTCAAATCCCTCCCACAATAATGGTTTGTTGGCAACTGAAGTCCAAAGTAGACCAACACGTCCACAGAAGCGCTTCCATTGCACCCTCATGCTCTTATATTTGCCAGTGAGTAATTTCCCTGTGTTTCTCACTCTTTCAAAGTTAGTACTGGATACAAAAATACAACATTGCTTGTTTGTTTGTTTAAAATCTAATTTTGATAATGAAAACATGAAGGATATTCAAAAATAAATCAAACCAGATTGATTTAGCAGGGGCTTTAAAACCATCCAGCTGAAACACTCGGATAATATCTGCTCTCTTACCACAGTTTTTTACAGCCCACATCTAAAACTAAAATAAAATTACTCACTTTGAGGATCAACATGTGCAGGAACAAATGCCATGTGCACCTGGGACTTCCCGCCCGCAAATAATGCAAATTCTACTTCTGTTCCCCATCATCATTAACTGATGTGTGCAATTCCCATCTCCCTTCCTCCAGCCTTTTTCGAAGGCAGAGCTGCAACACCGAATCACACCCCAAGGCTGAAGGTTCCTTAAATTCGCACTTCAGAATTCACAAGTGTACCAACCATATCATTTTAATTTAGTTGTTAGTATATACATCAACACTCAAAAGTGTGATAAAAACCAAACAAAAGTAGTTTTTTTTTAATAAACAGCATGATACAGACCGCGAAGATAAATAAAAAGCAGACTTTTTACAGTTTCCCATGAACATAGCTACAATAAGTATCATAGGCCAAACTTTTGTTACTTGAGTAGCACAGCAGAAGGGGTAAAAAAGGGTTTGTGGTTTTTTTTTTATTTAAAGTACTGCAAGACTATTCTCAGTATGACGACACATGCATCTTTGCTGCATCTTAAATACTTTTTGGCCCATTGTTACTAAAAATGTCTTGCTTTCTACCTACTTTACCACAGACCTTCATCACAGAATGACACACACATGGCAACACCATCCCTCCCCCCCCCCAATCCCCAGTAGTGGTTATTTCAAACATAATTGTCTCATTTTTAAAAGATATTTCAAGCACTGGTGGGTGTTTATGCTCTCCTTTTGATGCAGACATGTAACTGGCTGCCAGCTTCAATGAAGTTACATAGAAGCATCAAGAGCTGACACCCTCCCAGGCTCTATTTACCCGAAAAGCCAACAGGATCCTGGGCTGCCTTTGGCAGAGCAGGTCAAGGGAGCTAAGCCTTCATCCTGCCCCTCTGCTCAGCACTGGTGAGGCCACACCTGGAGTACTGGGGTCCCCAGTACCAGCCTGACATGGATGTACTGGAATGGGTTCATGAAGGGCTATAAAGATGACGGATAGGAAAGGAGGCTGAGAGAGCTGGGACTGTTTATCCTGGTCAAAGAGAAAGCTCAGGGGGCATCTTGTCAATGTACATAAATACTTGATGGAGAGGAGTAAAGACAGGCAAGGCTCTTCTCAGTGCTGCCCGCTGAAAGGACAGCAGGCAATGAAACAGAAGATATTTCATATGACCATTAAGGAAAAAAAAATTGACTGCGGGTTCTTCTTTCTTGGATAGGCTCTAAACCCAATTGGGCGATATCCTGGGCAACCTGCTCTGGAGCTGACCCTGCCTCAAACAGGGTGGCTGGGCTAAATGGTCTCCAAAGCTCGTTGCCAACCTCAACAGTTCTGTGAAAAGTCTGCAATTGTGGTTTGCAATGATGATACTTTCGAAATTTCAGGCCTGAGAATCCAGGACATCAGACCGCAGCCATATATTTTTTAAATCCTTTTCTCCACCAGGGAAGTAGATTTTGATAAGTGAATGTAGATATTCACAGATAAAACTTGAAGAGGTGTGAGGGGGCAATGAGAATGGATGATACTCCCAGATGATGAATTACACATTTATGTTCACAAGAGAAGATGAAGAATTTGGACTACAGCCACTGTAAGACAAGAAGATTAATCTATTCCTTTTCTTTCCCCAGCCTCAAATGAAACAGTAAGACAACTTTGGACAGCCTGGGGCAGTTGGTAATTCAGGATATAGAATGCTAATAATAGAGCCTGAAAATAGATTAAAAGTAGTTAAAGAAACAAGGCAGAATGAGATTGCAACTGTGAATATCTGTATTTTGGCTCTCGAGGATTAACTAAACTACAACAGAAATAAGATTCTTAAAGGAAACAGCTTCTGCCTGAATTATGCTTTTTGTAACTTCAGCAACACAATTAAGCCATGTTTAACTGTGATTAATTTTATTACTGGAACAGGTTCCTAAGAAAATTGGTGCAGTTACACTGCACTGAATGTTTCCTGAAAGTTTAACAACTATTGGGAACCTGGCAACAGAATTTCAGAAAGAATCAAGACAGAATGGGGTATTTTTTGCTTTCCTTATGCCGAAGGAATGTTGTATCACATACAGAAGTGACAGTAAGGACACTTAAGACACACTTAGGCCAACCAGTGGGGACACCAGCTTCCAAGTACAGGCAGAGCATTGCTTCACCTGATCTCTTACAAACACTGTATGATGTTCTTATGCTACGGGCATGTCGTTTTTTTTAGGGGAGAGGGGTGTTGGAGAAGGAAGGGAAGAGACAGAGGGATTCACCTCTGGTTTAGAGCCAGGAGTGCTCACACAAGAAGACCTCAAGCTTTTCAGTCTATCCCATAAAGCTCAGAAGTCAAGAATACCCTGCTGACAATTAAGAACAATGATTTTTCCTGAGTGTGGGTTCAACAAGTCTGTAGGATATGAAAGAGTAGGAAGAGGAAACATTTGAACTGGTAAGCAACAAAAATCCTCGAAGTCTCAAGAATGAAACAAACTGTAGACAAGGTTACGGTAGTTTTGGAGAGGAAAGGCTAGTTGATAAAGACTATTTAAAAAGTAAAATTGTAAAGTGTTCAACTGGGCTGCTAGTAAACATCCCTCTCCTTATGAGAACACCTTTCACACCGAATCCTAAGAAGAACTAATCTGGAATTCCAATATACATATAGTCTAATTCTGACTTCATATGCTGTTGTGAATCCAGAGCAATTCTGGTGAAGTCAGTGTTGTATCAGCACAAAGGGAAATCAGAATTTCTCAAAGAGCAGAGCACCTATAGGTTTGGTCAGCATATGCAGGTAGAGAACTCTTATAGCCAGTTTCCAGTTGGCTTCTCTTCATTAACGCAGATGTAAAAAAATAAAACTAACCAGAAAAAATCCAAAAGCAACGCCAGCTGCAGGGGTGGTGAGTTGAACACCATTTTGGACAGATAGAGCCTCACCTAAACTGAGACAACTTTTAGCACAAATAAAAAGATACAAATTCATTATTTGTATGAAACATGTATTGCAAAATTAAATTGGGATTCAACAATCTGCAACAACATCCACAGCTGTATAGTATTTAAAAAAAACCCACAAGTGTGGTTCTTCCATTCAAGTAAAACTAAAACAAGAAGAAAAGGTTTAAAAAAGAAGATCTCAAAAGCAGCAAGTTCAATTCCTTCTGTAATACCACACCATTTTCATTAACTTGAAGCATTTTCGAGATGTCAAAGACATCAATGAAATAGTAATTTCAAGTGGCTTTTCTAATATTTTTTTTTTAATGGGTCCAGCCCAAGTCTGCAACCTGTGCAGACATGCAAAAGAGGAAGAATTCATAATTACTACTGAGAACAGATGCTGGAACATGTCAGTTATATAATGACAAAGCAAAGAAAATACCTTCAAATTGTCAACAAATGTGGGCTACTGACCACTGAAGGGCATTTAATATTTTACATAAAAAGGAAAGTTGGCATAAAACCCCACGAACAACTTGCCAAACCACCACCAGCAGGGTCATCACATACAAAGTTCTTACAAACTTCGTAATTTCTACATTGTCCTTAATATGCAGGCTCATATCTTCTCCACAAGATGCCAAAACACTTACAGTTTTGGTTTTATTTAAATGCCTTTTTTTAAATTTTAAAACTTATACTGAAAATGTTTCACCTATGAAAAAAAACTACTAATGCACCCTTTCAGAACAGAGAAGTATATGTACATAAAGTCAGTACAGGTGCTTTTTCTGCTACCTTTAAGAAAGCAAAGAATGTAATTCTAAGTAAAACTAAGCAGCAGCAGCCTGTTCTGTCATTAAATCAAACGCAGTTTCACAGTTGAAAAAGTAACTAGCTTTAAATTTGTGTTTCAGTAAAACTCCATTTCCTAATTGCATTGTGACAAAACACATGGCCCAGTCCTGGGCTCCTTGCTCTGCCAGCCTCACAAGGAAGTTCTGCAGGAGCAAGGTGTTCAGATTCAATTCAATCTCTAAACAAGCTACTTTAGTGTTTTGTGCAGCTGATTCCCAGAACAAAGGCAACATTTTCAGATCTCCATGAGGTGGGAATAGATAAAAATAAGCCAAATTCCAAGCTATCTCTGTAAAAATCTAGAGCTCAGTTCCAGGTGCTTTCATGGTCTGCAAGCAGGTCTTATTTCTGATACTGTGAGCAGATGACATCCTCTCATTTACAGCAGAGTAAGCAAACAGAACCTCCACTATCTGCAGTGAAGTTACATCAGCACAGAACGGGCGTAACAGGATACAGTAATTAGGGTTGAACACTTTGAAGCTGAGAAAAGGATTTGTTTTTTTCCTTAAACACCAGCAGAATATTTTTCAAGTGCCCAGTCTGGTTGTGGTAAGATCTGCTTAAAGCCCATGAGTTTCTCCTACTTTTTAAAAAGATTTTATTTAAAATTTTTGTAATTATTCTGAATTGTATTATATCTGCATCCCTATCAAGTTTCCTTTCTTTTACTACTTGATTCTCATAATAACTTCTACAGCTTATGCACAATGTTTAATTGCAGTAACTTTTGGAAACAGAGCCTGATTCCTCATACCTCTGTCTGGGCAAAAAGGGTGCAGAACACTGTGTGCTTGAACTGAAAAACATTTATACTCATATTTACAGAAGTAAAGGGCTAGGAAGGGGCAAAGTACAAAGAAAGTTGGGCTCATAACATCCAATAAATTTGAGCTGATCTTTTCATCCAGGCTGGAAAAAGCTGACCATCTCTTAGATAAACGAGGTAAAGCATTGTTTCAACACCAGATAAATAAGGATAATATAGCACCTAATGTGACATCTGTGCAACAGGTTTACTCAGTTAAAATAAGAGAGACAGCCAACAGGGTTTCAGATTTTGTGAACTAAACTTAAACTGAAATGAAACCATGTTTTAAGAGCTAAACCATGAGTGTGTGCCGACTGCAAAGTAATAGGTACAAGGGTAACTTTGCTCTAGAAAGTACAACCAAGGTTAGCAGGAGTTAAAATATTCATGTGAACAAAAAGGAATATGTAACAGTCAATAAAAAGAGTAATGGGAAGTCTATTGGACTACTCCAAAATATTTAGTAGAACTAAGGAAATACAACTTCACATTTCCCATGCTATTCTCGGAGCTTCTGTAGTGTTCACAAACCCAGCTTTTCCCCCACAACATCAAGAGTCCTTGTGTGCAGTAATCAGCTGCAGCATCCTGACTACAAAAGTGTCTTGAAACACCAAAGCCTTGGCTTTACAATCCCCAAAGTCTTTCATAATGTAATTGATTGCACATTTTTAATATATTACAATTTGCCTAATGAAGCCAACCACTCATTACCTCATCAGTACAGCCTGCACGAAGTACAGTTTATTATATACTTATATTCTAATCTAACACCAACTGTCAGCATATTTTATATTACACGTGGTATTGCACTTTCTGAGTGGCACCTCGGTGCGTGTTTGCAAGTGAACAAGCTGAACCCCCAAAAGCCCCAAACCTTTGGAATTCACTCCAAGTGCTGTCAATCTAGCAAGTTTAAAATGTTAGGGTAAATATCACCCACCAAGTTATGGGCTTCACTGATTAGAAAAACCTCTTTCATAATTAGAAAAACAGTCCTATTCGAAGTTGTGCATAAGGGCAATCTGAAATCCTCGGTACTCTGACCAGTTTCAAAAAGTGGTGCCAATTTCATTAATTGCACACATTGTAATTGTGTTAAAGGACAACAACTAGATTTACAAATATATATTACACACAGGCACGAAACAGACAAAGCTATAAAATGTTTGGTAACTCCACATGCTTTGAGCTAGCCAACATATCTGCTGCACATTGAACTGCTTATTATTGATCATATTGAAAATCTAAATTGCTATTTCTGATGTATCTTACTGGATTCAACAACCACTTCCATAGCAGGAAGAAAGAGGAGAAATGGTAGACCCAAAAATGGAGGGTTTAAATGTACTTTCTTTGAATAGCCAGCATATCACTTCTGTAATGTGAAGAGTGATTCCCCAAATTTTTTAAGAGACTTCGGCCAAGTTTACTTCTGGCATTAGTGGGTGTATCTCCCACTACTTCACTGGTACTTATGTCCTCTTTCACTAGGGCTGAATTTGGTCCTAGGAAGTATATCTGGTAACCTTAAGTGACATTAATGAAAACGGGAGTCTTGGACAGATAGAACTGGGCTGCAAAATTAAAAGAGTGAATATGGGACAAATCATGTAAATAAAGAATATATATTAATAATAGTTCCTATTATATAAATAGCCTTTATAAAAAAATAATCTTTCAATAATTTTAATAACTCACCTTTCTTTAGGTTCTGGAAAACATGTATGAAAAAAATCTATTCAGTTCAAGTTAGATTAAAGCAAACCTAAGATGAACACTACAGCTCTCTGTTGCACTAAACCCAATTCTGACCATTCAATTTCCAGGTTAGTCAGTTTTTTGGGATGATAGGGAGTTTGTTTGTGAACGTATGAATTGCACCCCTAGAAATACCGAGCAGAAGAAACACCATACTGAGTGGGCCTATTTCCTACTGCTTTCAGAAACTGTGCAGATGACGGACCCAGAAATCAAAGGGTCACCCGAACCCCGCAAATGTTAATGCCTCCGAGCACATTTAAAAGGCACTGTCTTTTCACTATTGTTTTTAGATCTTTGAGCTTAAAACTCTTTCTCTTCAAACTATCCTGCATTTAAGTATTTGCTACCACTTGAATTCTATTTCCACTTTTCTCAATGCAGCATAGTCTCTACCTGCTGTACCAGATCTAAGATAATAACTGATGGACTCTTATGTTCATGCTATTTTCTTTTTCCTTCTAATTTATCCTGTCAAATGAAAAAAGGAAACAGTCTTCCAAAGTTTACCTTTTTGGGCTTAAGGCATAACATGAATCATAGAATCATACAATATGCTGAGTTGGAAGGGACCCACAAGGATCATCAATTCCAACTCCTGGCTCTGCACAGGACACTCCAAGAATCACACCACGTGCCTGAGAATGTTGTCCAAATGCTTCTTGAACTCTGTCAGGCTTGGTGCTGTGACCACTTCCCTGGGTAGCCTGTTCCAGTGCCCAACCACCCTATGGGTGAGAAAATTTTCCTGATATCCAACCTAAACCTCCCCTGACTCAGCTTCATGCCGTTTCCTCGAGTCCTGTCACTGGTCACCACAGAGCAGAGATCAGTGCCTGTCCCTCTCCCCCTCTCGAGGAAGTTGTAACTGCAATGAGGTCTCCCTTCAGCCTCTTCTTCTCCAGGCTGAACAAACCAAGTGACTTCAGCTGCTCCTCCCAAGGCTTCCCCTCCAGACCCTTTACCATCTTCATGGCACTCCTTTGGAAGCTCTCTAACAGCTTAACGTCTTTTTTACACTGTAGCGCTCCCAACTGCACACAGAACTCCAGGTGAGGCCGCCCCAGGGCAGAGCAGAGCAGAACAATCACCTCCCACAGCAGGCTGGCAATGCTTTGCCTGACACGGTTGGCCCTCCTGGCTGCCAGGGCACTGCTGACTCAGATCCAACTTGCCATCGACCAGGACCCTCAGGCCCCTTTCCACAGCTGCTCTCCAGCCTCATTCCCCAGTCTTTACACACAGCCAGGGTTGCCCCGTCCCAGGTGCAGAATCTGGCACTTGCCCTTGTTAAACTTCACGCAGTTGGTGATTGCCCATCTCTCTAATTTGTCGAGGTCTCTCTGCACACATCATACTAAAGCTTCATTTTTGAAGTGTACAATTTTAGCGCTATCTGAAACCCTGTTTTACATTATTTTCCGACAGTTGTCTGAACAATTAATCTCTTTTCTTGGCATAAATTCTAGTGTTGTTCATGGTTTGTGCAATTCCTATGCAACCAGTCTTTGCTGCTAACGGGTATTAACAGTGCAGTACCCACAAAGCGGGGTATCAGTTCTTGTTTTCTCTGCTGTCTGTTCAGTTCAAAGCATGTTGCTTTATTGTGTGGAAGATCCAGTCCATTTTTGTTGTCCAGCCACCATGGTGAGCATCATTCATTTGCTTCATGAAGTACTCCAGAGCTTCCTGCTCAGTTTTGTCCAATGCAAGGGTCTTTCGAATGTAAGCAATGTCATCAAAGGACTGCAGTTCTGGCATTCCCGAGCCAAGCATCATGGAGAAAAGGTTGATGAAGAGATTGGCATGCTGCCGAATTGCTAGGTAAGCCTTATAGCACATCTCCTGAAACCTGGAAGAGACCGGGGGAAAAAAACTACTCAGTGTATTTCCCTACGAGGTGCATGTGACTTCACCTCCAAAACAGTTTTCAGGTGACCAGACACTAAAAATTGGACCATCTCAGTTAGTAAGAACACCATGATGTTGCTGAGAAGACACACTCCTCTTCCTACTTAGTTTATCTTCATCTGTCTGAGAATTACGAGTGGTCAGACTAACAGAACAGCCAAACTGACCTCAGGCTTTCTAGCCTTAAACCCCATGTGCAACTCACACAACTGTTCAGCACAAATTTATGGGAGTTCACAGAGCTGTTCTAGTCATTGCTGCTGACATTTCAGATTTCAAAACATGTTTCCACACACACTGCTGCAAACAGTGCTTTCCTGGGGATCGTCAGAGATGCATTTCTCCTGCAGTTTTATGAGGGCAGTAGCTGTTGCTCAAGAATACACTGAAAACAGGGGCATTTGCTGTATCACACTGGATGAGAAATACACATTTATGCTGAAATCATTACCTTGAGTCAGGTTAAGGGGAAAAAATGCAAAAAAGCCTTCACTGCAGCATTCAGACAGACACTGCAATTCAAAATCTGTCTTCCCTTGCCCTCAACATAATGAAATTAAGATTAAAATGGAAACCTCTCAAAGACTGGATTGCTGGAAAGAGATACTAAGAATGACTACAGCAACTATTCTTATTATTACTATTACTATTATATTACTTTCTCGGTAAGTCACAAACTACTACACAGGCCATCTGAAGAGATGATATCACAGCAGCTGTAGGAAGGAGAAGTATGGCTGAGTGACCAGCAAGGCCCTGACGCACATAACACCCAACATTTAAGAAGTCTCAGTAGTTGCAGTTTTGCAATCCAAAGAGGATTTTAAATGTTAAGTCAAAGAAATTTCAGATGTTAAAAAAATTCTCACCTTTAATCACATGTATGCCAACCCTGCAAATCTCAGTGAGATTTCATGGACCAAAGGTCATGTAAGTGCTAAGATTACCTATTGATTTACAAGGGGGTGGCTGATCTTCAACTAAAGAATTAGAACGTACCCACTGCAAGCCAATTAAAATACTACTTTTCAGTTATAAGGTCTAATTATTAAATGTCACCATAGAGAAGTGCATTTTAGGTACAAAATGCTCTGGAGTTTAAATGCTTAAAAGAAGGCTCACCTTTCAAACTCCCTTGTTTTGGTACATTCCTGGGCTCCTTTACTAATCACTATTAGAAAATCTTGTGTTAAGACAAATGGCACACGCTCTCTTTTATAACCAAATTTTTTCTTCTTGTGATCGAGGAAGTGCCCAAAGTCAATGTGAAACAGCTTGGAAAGACAGAAAGGTATTTTAAGATTAGTAATTCCATGTTTAAATGAAGTCACAGTAAAATCAATAATTTACTTATAGTTCTGATAGGTTGTGGTTTTTTTTTTAAAAACAAACTCATATCAAAGTGAGGATGACCTTCGGGTACGGTTTTAGAAAAGCATATCTTACTTGTCCATCATCTTTGACCATGATGTTACTGTTGTGGCGATCACCAATGCCCAGGATAAAGGTGGCAACACAGTAGCCGGCACAAGAACGTGTAAACAAGTCAATAGCTGCATCATACCTATCCAAAACAGAAAAGGAGACACCTTCCTCAGGTATTCTAGTAACACAGGAGGCCAAATTTTCCTTTCTCATTACAAGAGCTACAAGCAGGAATACCAGAGAAACAAGGGCAGGTAAAAAAGAAAACAGAACCAAAACCAGATAGACATAATTACAGACATAATTTCCCACTTGATGAACTTCAGTTCTCTTGAAATTTCCATCAAAAAGAAGCACATGGACAAGGAAAGCAGGCAACAGGAAATCTCACATGTCTCCTTTGTTCTTGTCCTTGAGCCACTGGTGCAATGTATGGCTGTTGAACTGTAGTGCTCCTTTTAAGCCTCCTTTACACTGAATCTGCATGATCGTGTGAGAGCTCCTCACGACCTCGATGAGTCCCACACAGTCACCAATTGACAAACAACCATAGGGCAACATCCTGAAAAACAAAGGTTAGTTCTTTGTTGGGTTTTTTTTTTTTCCTTTCCCTTTAGAGATAATGGTGGCCAGAAATGGGAGAGGATGTATTTTTGCAGATTTCTGTATCTGGCTACTCTTTAAGCCACAGGCAAGTGTAACTCTGCAAACCACTCTTGGACAAAGCCATAATTCTGTCACTCCTTACAGTACTGGAGGCAAAACTGTGACCCATGAGAGATGATGCAGACCAATAGGTCCTTTTGTCTAGATAAGGAAATGAAAACGGGGTTTCTTGACAGTGCAGTGACAACTGTTACACCCCCACCTAAAAACCCATCATGTGCCAAACACAAATTTGGAAGCACAACCAGTCTAGCATCAGTTTTTCAGAAGCAGACTAGTTTATACTGAATGCCCTGCAGAAGCTGCTGTAGTCACAGGCTGCCTAGACATGGAGAAGCTGCACCCAGATCACACTGGGCAATGCCCACATGGGTACTGAACTGACAGCCCCAATTACAAACAGTCACCGCTCAAAAGGACTGTGGGTTTGGCAACTTGTTCAAAGCCAAACCTACAGACACAATCAGTTGACCACAGTGTGGTTACTGAGCATTAGCCCTTGTCTCCATCCCTGGTATGTAAATCACTCACACCCACTTGAATAAGACTTGAGGATTTCTCAAATACGATCCTCCGTTTAGAAAATCCAGCAGTTTAGTTAACCGAAGGTTATTAAAAAATCAAATACTGCTCTAAAATGTACATGCCTATTTACAGCATTTCATTTATTACCCTTGGGAAAACAGGAGCAATTTCAGGGAAGAAAAACAATGCAAAATCCATTAAGAACAGTACTGCTTGGAAATGACTTGTAATGCTTACCGAAGGTCAAGACCCTGATTTTGCCAGATGTTTTCCATAATTCTAATTATCTGAAGTGTCAGCATGTCCTGACGCAAGTCTGAAACAGTCAAAGATTACAAATTTTGTAACACCAGAACAGTTGGTTAGATCTTACTTTACTTCCCCCCCCCAAGTATGTCTAAATACGTCTAAAGGTAACAAGGTTTGAACAGTTTAGGGTTTGTTCCCTCAACAGAGAAAAGTGTGTTTTAAATAGTCAAAAATCAATATAAGCTTGTGGGGGTGATTTTAAAAATATACACTAAAACCATGAATTGTTTTATTCCAAAATGGAATTACAGATTACACATCTGTAGTATCTTGAAATCATTTCCATGTAAAAAGAACAAATATTAAATAGTATCATGTTCCACCTTGGCAGACTGACTATCTTAGAACATACAAAATTTTTACGTGACTGAGATGAATACTTATTTGTCCATGCTTAATTTTTCTGGAAAAGAAAACGGCTTTGCTCAGCTGATTTTGAAAACTATTTTTTGTATGTATGTATTTTATGCTTAGAAAAACCAATAAACATTAGGTTAGGAAAATAAACAGATATGTAGCTTTTGAATTACACTTATTTTTCCTTACCATCTCCATTTTTAAATATTATCTCATTGTTCTGAAATAACAATTCAGACATAATATCTGGGTTTTCCCAGTTCAACCACAGCGGCCTTTTTGCAGATGACATTATCCTGCACTCCTCAAGCCTAAAAGAGATAAGATATCTATGAAACAGGCATAATTTGATTCTCATACCAAATTTCTGTAATACTATATGATTCTGTTGCCCCTGTTTTGGGCAATATCTGAACTAGTACCAAATTAAAGATGCAGAGGTAACTGACAATCCATGATTTTTACTTTCAGACTTAAATTAGGTAAGTGCAACGTTAACCATTTGCTAAGACCAACAGAAGACCAGGCTATATTGTAAATATTCCTTTAGCAGTGTGTGGTCCTTACAACTGGAAAAAGGACTGCATCGCCTTTAAGGAACAGCTAAGGGTCATGTTGTTCCCTAATTTGTTACACCATTAGATTGAAATGACTGTCCTGTTTATGGATTACTCTGCTACAGATTTTATTCAGTGAACTTTGAAGATACTAACATTTAATATGTTAACACTTAACCTCAACACTGTCAGTGTTACCACAGCTAAACATTGACTTAAAATACCCAGACAAACTTCAGAACTGAATACGATACCGAAGATTTCCCAGCTGATGCGCAGGATTGAGAGGAGAGATAAAACCTTGCAAAGCATCCATGAAGTCTGGCCGTCTCATCTGTTCAACCAGGAACTTCATCTGTACCTGATAAATAATCACATTACACAAACTGAAACCTTTAACTTGAGTTCTGTTGCCTGAAGAGGTAGACAATGGCATCGCACAGAAAATATTATAGCTCCTAGGACAATGTAAATCTGAATCTACTGAAGTTGGACAATTATAATACCTTCTGGGTCTCATCTTTTTTCTCCTGCTTGAGAATATCTGTGAGGTTGATCAACTTCTCCATAGCCTCCACCTGCCTGCTCAGATGCTTTAGGTACATTCCACACGCTCGACAGTAGGACTCCAGAAGTAAACCAAACCTCTGACTGACAGTTTTATTGTGCATTTCAGACCTACATAGAGAGGAAGAACAGTTGCAGCTTAGAGACAAGACCACTTAGAGGTGCCAAAAATGAAGCTATACTTGCAACATCTTCATACAGTCCTAAAATACATCCCCTCGAACAAGTTAACCAGCCAATTTATTCCCTTGTCCTTGATGGTTACCAAGGAAAGCAGAAAACACAAAAGATGCCTTGCTGCTATTTCTGTGTCTGATCACACCAGCTTAGAGCAGCACTTTTAGGAGAGACAGAGCTACAATCCTGTATGTTACAGACCGATCTATACTCACTCTTCTCAACGTTAGGAATTACAAAAGCCCATGTTATACTCAGTAAGGAAGAACACAGATATCTGGGCTATCAAGCTCTATAATAAGCCCGTAATAGGCAAGGAAAAATAGTTTCTAGCAAGCTTCTTCAAAGCTTTATCTGGTCAAATTGAGTGGCTTTCATTAGGCCTCATGTATTTGCAAAATTTTCTGGAAAAAGCTGATGGGGGATTGGGCAGCTAAAAATATGAGTGGCTTTCAGCAGTCTCAGACTGCCTTGGTTTTACAATAATCATCATTAGGCAAAAAGAAGGACATGCTAAGTATCTATTATTAACTAGGTTTTGAAACTGTAAGGCATGATTTCTGTCACCAGACTATGCATTCAAACTCTTAACTAATAGAAACCAATTTTTATTTTGAGTGGTAATATTTTCTTAAGAATGGACATTTAGTACACCAAGCCTTTAGAACAACTAATTGTTTACAGCTAATAGGAATCCCACCACCCCTTAACATGACATTAAGCTTACTTTAGATGCCAAAAGAAGAAGTGTCCTATCCTTTGATTGGTCAGTGCTTTCTTGAGTAAAAATCTCACAAGCTGATTATCTAAATACTGTTCATATTTCAGAACCTAGTCAAGGATAAAGAGAAGATTAAAAACATCATCTGCAGTTATTATTTCTATGAACAATATACAGATTAAAGACAGTTACATAAAAAGTAATCTATGTTTTACATTAATTTTTGTAGAATGACTGATCTTGGTATTAATACTTGCATGTGTGAGAATTTGAACAATATATGGTAACTGTGCACTGGCTGTCTCTATTTCAGGAACTTACCATCTGATGCTTCCTTTACTGTTACCAAATATTTTAGCCTCAACTTGCTCAAAATTTTGAGGAGATGCTTCTGCTCATACTTTCCCATATGTTAGGACAGCTGAAATAGCTGCCTGTTCCAGTTGGTAGAACAGTTTTGCATCTCTGCAAAATTCTGGCATTCAGTATCAACAAGCAAAACCACAGCACTACAGAAAATAAGCTACATTTAATCTTCTCCTAAATAATCCACAAAGCAAACAGATATTTTTGCTGACCTATTTTTCACAACATCTTAACTTTTGTTGTATTTTAAGCCTCTGTGATCACTGAATACACACAAGACAACAAATACACCAGAATATGTTATATACCTGTACCAGCTGGATTAGGTACTGAGACAGTTTGTCATCTGTCAGGGACTTCTCCAGACACCGAACTGCAAAAGCTCGCACCATTGGATCTGGATAATTACAGTCCAAGAGCTCCATTGCTTGCTCTGGCTTGATTGAAGGCCAATCTTTTACCAAACAGTACATCTGTGGACAAGAAGTCCAAGCACATTATGAGTTTGCACTGATTAGGACGAAGCTGTAATACAGAGCCATTGGCAGGTGTTGTCAGGCACAAACTACATCTGAGTAGAAGCAATTTACTTCCTTTCCTCTCAATCACCGATTTGATACTAGTTACCATTTCAGTTTGTTATTTTATCCACTACAAAAAGAATGGAAACAAAACCTCACATTTAACTGCAACTGACAAGTCGGCAACATAAGCGGGACTCAAGTAATGCCAACCAGACTCACACTGAGCTAAAGAACAAGAACTCTGGACCAGAGGCATCTGTCAATTATAGTGGCAACTTGTATCATCCAAGTTTTCATTCAATGTATCATGCACACATAACATGTTTTTAACTTCCAGGAGTTTTCTTTAAAATAGCATATTTTAAAGCTTCTTCAAAACTTAGAACTTCAGTGCTTTAAGTTACCTGGGCTACTTCATCTCTAGAATTCCATTTAACAGACAAAAGTAATTTGGGCAGAATTTCTGGAGTATTCACACAATAGTGCCTGTGAAAGAGAAAAAAGCTGCATGTAAAACCCACAATTTTTGCTTCAATAACCATCTACTATGTCCCCACAGCCTTGCACCTTTTTCTTCCTTTGTCAGCAGAATCCCATGGGGCTGTCAGGATCCATGCATGCAGGTGAGACTGCAGCAACAGGGAAAATGTGAACTCATTCTGCAACTTACTTTTCTCCACGGGCTTAACCAAGACATACAATGCAGAACGCTTTGCAAGCCTTGTCTAAAACACCAATTCCACAGCACGGAGGAAAAGGGAGCAAAACCCAATATAATCATGACAAATTTAGAGGGAATGGGGTGAGGTCTGGTTATGCCAACAAGGGTTTTGCTTTTGTTTGGTTTTTGATTTCCAATACCTGTGTCTCCAGAGGAAGTCCTTCTCTTGCTCAGTGATTTCAGACAGAGGGTCTCGTGTACAGATGGCTCGCAACTGCTCCTTGTCGCTCTCTGTCAATTCGCTGTCTCTGGCTATTCTGTTACTCTGCAGAGAGAAAGTGGTACATCAACCCTCCACACAATTCTTTCTGTTGCCACACAACGCACAGGAAATACAGTATTTTAACATTTCAGCTGAATCAGCAGTGTGGAGAAATGGCAGCAGTTGAGATCTGATGAACAACATAATGCAGCACAAAATGAAACTGGTCATTTCCACCCCCAGCTTGAGATTGCTGAGAGCTGCTGAAAGGAGTGAAAAAGATTCAGAACTAAAAAAGAAGGCTTTTCCATATTTAACCACTATGACCTTCTTCTATTGTGTTGCAAGGATTATCACCAAAAAAAAGACAAGACAGTAATCTGAGACCTTATTCTACTTCAGTTTTTTCAGTTGTAAAGTGTGAGTTGACCACTACTTTGCCAGTGAAGTAAATTTATCCTCTTTACCATTTTTTATTTTTGTCTACAGACAAAAAAAAAAAGAGTTGCACGTATACAAGCCAGGTAATAGGCTGTGTTATAGCAAAGGAATGTTATTTACCATGAAGCCAGCTGGCCTTAAACATTTATTGAGAGCCCTGCAGCACTGCTGCATAAACCACAGCAGATATGCTGCTCTGTGATATACTTCCTGTAGAGTATCAAGAGAAGTCAAATGCCTACAGCCTGTTGTTCAAGATATGTTGATATGTTATAAATATCACCAGAATCCCCAAACTGGACGCTCACTCCCACCTACGCAGTTTTTGGCACAGCGAAACTTTCCACCACGAGACTCTTCTTCACACAGGCCACGGAGCTCTCTTGGGGAAACTCTCAAGTCTTTGAACCAGCCTCCAGAAGAAAATGTAAACCACACCAACTAATTTCACAGCCGTGGCTTTAAATACAGAGACATTTTAGCTTTGCTGCTCTTTTCTTTTTTTTTACTATTTTGTTCATCCAACAATCGCTTTGAAGAAAGCTCCAAACCTCACCAAAAAGCCAACTGTCGACGCCCAAGCTCCCTTTCTTGGAAGAGAAGAGATAAAGGACTACACCCATGTGTATGCCAGTCAATTCCCTTAAAATTCCCTTGCTTATGGTCGTAACTAGCCCATAAAACAGGCAGTAAAGAGTTTAAGCACCCCTGGGTTACACAGGAAAGCCTACATATAAACACGAAACTGCAACAAAGAAAAACAGTAACACTGAAGGAGAATCACAACTTTTGAAAAGTTAAACTAAGTAGTTTAGACACCTGAATTACCAATACAAAAATGACAAAAATGCCCTAACAGTTTGTACAGTGAGACAGTTTCTGTTTGAATCGTTTTGGTTGGTGAGTGGAACGTTAGGCCAGTCTACTGGTAATATAAAGAAAGGAAAATATATTACCCATTTTACAAAACACACCAAAGAAAATGATTACTTGATTTTATAATAAACCAGGGTGTAAAAGAAAAAAGTTTTATCGCTAACACACTGAGTAAAATAAAGCAGTAAATAATATTTTCCTATTTGAGTAGCTTGGAAGGGGGGTTTGCCTTACCTGCCCTGCATAGCTGTAGTTGAATCCCAGTTCACGTGATATTGTCCAGTTGGCATGTTCTTCTATCACTGCCATATCTGGAAACTTTACAGGATTGCTGAACCAGTCAAACTCCAGCTCTAAACATGGAGTTTCCTGTGTAAAGGGAATTCAAATCACTTCTTCTGTTGGATGATATTTATTACAATACAGCATACTTTGAAAACATACTCTTAAGGAGGAAGCCGGCATGCAAATACCTTATTTGGATTTGATCCAGTAACACCAATAGGATTCAACAAATCCTCCAGCCCATGAGGTACTGCCCAGAGATTCAAAGCCATTTTCCCAGATACAAGAGTGTCTGTGTAATCGAACATGTTTATATTTCCCCAAGCCAATGGACAGTGCTCCTTAAAGAGATTAAAATATGATTTTTTCAAGTGTCATCTATGAATTACTGCAGACTGAGTCAGAAGAAACAATATATTCCTCCCAGATCAAGGTGTTGCGTGCCCAAATTAGCAGAAAGCAGGTTGTGGAAGCTGTACTGTATTTTCCTATGAGTGACTGTCACGGCAGTCATTTTACAAAATTATATAAAATGAACTGCAAACACATGCTAACACCTTCTCCACACCAGAATAAGTCAAGATGATGTAGAAAGTTTTTTTGACACGGAGAGACTTTTTACCAAGGCCTGCAGTGAAAGAAGGAGGGGCAACAGTTTTAAACTGAAAGCCAATAGTTTTAGACTAGGCAAAAGAAATATTTTTATTTTTATTATAAGGGTGGTCAGGCACTGGTACAGGTTGCCCTGAGAAGCTATGGATGCTTCATCCCTGGAACTATCCAAGACAAAATCCCCCTATATAGTACCTGTAACACGCACTCAAACCCAGAATGTAATGATGCTGGTGGCTAGAATTAGATGTTGCATGTAGATTCTTAAAAATTACTATTTGAGATCTTGCATCAAATGCTAAAGGAACACAGAATTTCTTTACTTGAAAATTCAACTCTAAAAGTGTAAATATTGCCCTTTAAAAATAAATAGGTTAGTAACATGGATTTAGAAAATTAAGTTTAAAACCATTTTCACTTCAAAACACTAACACTGGTCTTTGTGTCTGGCAACGCAGCATACACATGATTTACAGTGCTCAACTGATAAGTTTTTTCCTGTGTAGTTTAATTTTCAAACACAGAAATAGTGGTAGCCTGAATAAGACACAAGAGAAAAAAAAACACACCCTATTTTAAGCAGATTCAAATCAAACAGTGCATTAAGAGTCCTTGCCAGGACAGCATTTACCACATATTTTTCCCAAACTTGATTTAAGTAGCTTTTGCTCGTTAGTGCATTAAATCCGTGAAGTATTTTACCTCCTTCGCTCCCTTCCGGCCCTTAACAGAGCAGATCGAGAGGCACAGCCGAGCAGCACGTGGGAGATCAGGAATGTACATGTCATACAACAGCCATTCATTCCATCTGTGAGATTCAGAAAGCAGAATTAAACCAGGCTGGAGGAGAGCACGGAGGCAAGAGCATTCAATGAGCAGTTACGCCAAAAGGCACGTGTTACATTCCAGCCTAAACTGTGCATGTGCATGAAGAGTACAAAAAGGATCTTCATATACACATTTGACCACATCCATTCCTTTTGGGAATGGAAACCACCTCAGTAGCCTTCTAGCACCAACACTGTTTAAAAAGCCATGGTAGGTTCAATTCCTGCAACCTAAACATAATGGACTTGCAGATATTGCTACACTGATGTAGGGTTTAGCCCATGAAATATTTTTCACTTCAGGGCAAAAAAGAAACTGGGAAAAAATGTGGCATAGCTTTCAGAACTAATTAAATTTGAACTGCTGTAAAAGATAACTGCAAGATGGGGATGTAACACGGAAACCCAAATCAATATTCCTAACTCAAATATTATTTTATTTACTATAGTAATAAGAGCACAGATCGGTTCTATAGGAATAGCTTGGTTTTATTTTCATTACCCTCTCTAAGTAGAATTTAGCTCTCAGTTGGAAGAACTGTGCTTTTGAAGAGGAACTTCTGAATACAGTTTCTTCTCCTAAGCAGATTGTCACGTTGAATTTTCTCAGCTGAAAGAGGCAGCAGCTTCCAAGACAGCATTAATTTTTTCAATGTGTCTGTAGCTACTAAAAGCAGTTTTACACAGAAATAACTGTGAAAGCCTTTCTCTAAGAACAAAGAAATTGGCAGATAAACTTCAATTTGCTTTTCTTATGTGTTCGTTTCATAAAATACAGATCTGCGTGATTATATCCACGTTTTTAAGTCATAACCTTCATCATCTTTCCCAGATTTTCTCTCTGAAACAGTTTAAACTATCAGTTCAAGTACAGCTATATTCAGGGCAACTCAGAAGGAGAGTCTATTTTTCAATAACTATGTATATTATTAGCCTTCTAATTATAAAACCTAATCATATTCATAGAAAACGTACAGATAAAAATAAAAGTTTCAAAATTTATTAACAAAGACATGAAGTCAGAAAATGCAAGTCAAGAATTACTTCTGCACACATACTTTGCATTTAATCCTAGCAGACGATGGAATTTCACACCTCCTCATTAGTTGAAGTTACGAGAACAGGCAGCTAAAAGATGTCTTCAGTGTTTATATATAAATATACATAAAAATTGGTTTTGCCCTCATGAGTTCAGGTGATTTATTTTCCAGATAGTAGTGACAGTACATCAAACACGCTGGAAAAATCAGCCCAGCTCTGGCAGTCACTTCCATGTCAGCAGGTGATACCCATCTCTCCACATCCACGTGGTTCCCCTTTGGAACACACTGTGCACCCTCCCCAGCACCAACCTGCAGGTTGCATGACATCACACTGCCTCATGCTGAAAGTGAAATCTGAACCTGCAGCTGGAACACCTGCTGCTGATCCACAGGCAAAACCGGAGCTCAGCTTCCCAGAGCTGGTTTCACAGCATTATTGAGTGAATTATGAGCAATATTTTATATATATATATATATATGTATGAACACTGGTGTTTCAGAGGCAACTGTAAATGCTCATGTAAAACAGTAAAAAAACCATAGCATTATGTGCAAGACAAAATGCTTGTGTTTGAATTGATGTTATTTTTATATATAGGGTTATGTAATAATATGTTTTTACATAACTTAAGGCAAAGGATTCCCAGCAAGGAGCTCTCAGTGCTAGCATTTATGATGCCCTGAAAGTCAGGTTCTCTACAGTCCCTCAGGTGTTTAACTTACCTGGGATTAGAACAAGGTACCCTCTGAGTATTCACATTGTCACACAAAGGTTCCCCACCATGGTAGATACCTGTTCTAACATAGATCTGAAAACAAGATTCATATTAGCACTGTCTTCAAAATGTTACTATAAACAAGTTTTTGCATTGCTGTCAACACTTACCATGATTACAACCGATTATCCTTTCATTTTCAGCAAGTGCAAAACAAAAACAAAACTGAAAACCAAACAGCCCCAAGATTCCCCAACCCAAATTAATTCGTGGTCTGTCAGGTGGGAAGCCCAGTATGTAAGCAACACCTTCTAGAAAAAGCATTTTGGTCTTTTTCCTTATTAATTGCAAAACTAGTCCTTAAAACATAAAGTAACCAACTTGAAAAGAACACTAAAAAAAACAAAAAAAACAACCCTGGAATTTATTTTCAATTCTCCCTGTGCCAAGGTACAGTGAAAGAAAAGACCAAACAAATTGTGAGGAAAGAGAGCCAGGGTTGTAGATCTCTTTAATGGGGTTGAACCCTGCACCTGCCTTTTCTGCCTTATCACCCCCACACCTTTCTTCTTATAAACACAGACAGCACCACATTATCCAGCATCCCCTAACCAAAAGTCAATTACTCTAACACATTCTTAAACATAATTATTTAGATGCAACATGGGTTTTCTTTTCCTATCCATTACAGACTCTGCTGAAGGGAACTATGCAAACTGAATCCTGCTCCTCCCAAGCACAGTATTTAGCTAATTACCACAACTTGCCATTTTTAAGCAGTACACAAGTTTCCATATGCTTAAACATGGATATATTCTTTAGAATTCAGTACTTCAATTGAAACAAAAAGTGATATAATTTTCTAGCACGTTAAATAACTCTTCTTTTCCAGTGTCAACGCAGAACCAAAATCTCAGGAGGGAAACCATGAGCTGCTGCAAATCACATGATGCCTTACCTTGTCTATGTCTCTAATGTTCACATTTACATAGGTTGCACAGAGGATTCTTATTCTGAGAGCACTGTTTATAGTCCAGAGGGATTTGGTTGTAGCCTCTCCGTTCATGTAGGGAGTAGCTGTGGAGATCCGCCTGGAGTAGGATGGCATTGTGAAGTTGTCCAGGGGCAGCTGGGTGTACAGGCTTTCCTTGGCCATCAGCATCAGGTTGGGCATCCGACCCAGCATTATACAGCTTCTTATGTACTGCAGCAAAACAAAACCAAAATGCTGTTACGTTTTAAAAGTCCACATTCCTGGTAATTTAAATCTATTCAGGAAACCAGAAATGTAAAACCGTATTTAAGGAGCTTGTCGTGTCCCTGTGTGCACACCCTTTACAGTGCTCATAGTTACAACATCGAAAAGTTTCAGTACATGCTGGGTAGGGTTGCACAGCTGCACTTTGATACAGATTTTGTGACATGAACAATGTCAACCACAAGAGGTTGAACTGAAGAGAGGGAACAGAGCTGACAAAAAGACCAGCCAGGTTTCTTGTACAGCTCTTTAGCTCTGATGCAGTGCAGCACAAAGCAGACGGATTCGAGCTGTCCCTGGAAGCAGTTGAGCTGTTTCTGAACAGCAAGTGCTGTGCCAGCCTGCTGTGCAGCCCCAGCACAGGCGGCTTATACTCCTGGTCACAGGCAGGAGCTCAAGGCAAACAGCAGACAGTCATTTTTGGTTCAGTTGTGCTTATTACCTTACCCTCAGCACTGATCCTGACAGACTCTGCTCCTGACACACTTTACTGTAAGGCTCTTGGTGTCCAGTCAGGTCTGAGTGCTGAGAGTATTTAGTCTGGCAACAGCACCACAAAACACAGTGTTAATTCAGGTCCAGCCCTGGAGTTAATGAGCAAGCTCTGCTGCGGCACAGCAAAGGCAAACCAGATGCTTCTGAGGAAGCCACGCTAGATCAAATAGGTCTGGTGTTTGATCTTAAGATGACTCTACAGAATTATTCATGTATGCCTGCACTTGCTCCCCAGCTCCCATAGTACAGGGCTGCTTTTCCCATTACTCAGGATCCCCCACCCCTCCTTCTCTCCTCCACTGCTCTGAAGATCAGACCGTCAACCATTTTAGCTGAAGGAATGTTTATTACAACAATTCATTCCTCAGAGAGGAAGCAGCAGCAGTCTGTCAGGAAATCTACAGGGTGACATTGTTGTCTGTTCCAGAGAGGGCTGCTCAGATGCTCTTCTGTCAAATGTTCCCTTTCATACTCCCAGCACTAACAAAACCCAGGCAATGAAGGACAGACAGACACAAGCAAGGCTTAGCAATGATTTCTGTGGTGCTGGAGGTTTACAGTTTTTATCTTATTAAAGGCGTGATAAAAATATAACTAACAGGAAAGGAGAGTTTTTTCTTTTTTCTACCCCTTTAGGACAAGATTTACAGCAGCAACAGTTGTCTCATAATTTACAATCTGACTTAACTTCTTTTTGTGTTGCATCAGCACCATTCGAATCTAACTCATCTTTTGCCATCAAAAATCTAGGATATTTCTGAAAGGACCTAGCACTGATTTATCACTACTGTTAGAGTTGAGAAAGAAGAAGAAAAGTTACACTAGTGATACAAATTCTAGTTTAAATGACCTTTTCTCCCCATGCTCTTTTGTAGCACATAAAGCAACAAATATGCACACTACACACATGCATCGGGCAATTTGCTTAAAGGGGCATATACACTGTTACTTCCTGTGTTTTGGATTAATTTAATGAAAAAGCCAGACCTAAAATTGATCCCTTTTCTCCCCCACAAATTCGGACTATTTTAGTGCAGTTTAAAATACATCCTTTACGTTACTTACCTTGTACTGGCTCAGTGGACATTTTTCTAGCAAGTATTCATCACAGCCACACACTTTTAAAATATATTTGCCCTGGTACTCCAAGACACAAAGTTTCAGTTGTTCAGATGACAGCAACATACTTCGCGTTTTCTTCCTAATTGCTTCAGCAATAACTTGCTCAGGCACACAGTCATGATTGATTTTTAAGGTGTATTTCTGCTTATCGTTGTTTGGTGACACTATTACCCATATCACCACTATAATTTGCCCTAGAATAGATGTAAAATCATGTTAGGTCTATCTTTTTAATGCAGTTTCAAAACAAAAAGCACAAACTCCCCATCACCTCCCCAAAAACCCAAACCAGACGACTCCCACCCCTTCCCCAACACAGAAAACTGCTTTCAGTATTAAAAAAAGATGTAAACAAGATTCATAGTTCAAACTGACAGAGGGTTTGTAACTTCTGCAAGGAACTGGGTGACCTCAGTTTATTTTTGACTCTAGTGTAAATTCAAACTTTTAGCCCTGAGGTTAAGAATGTTTTTATTAACTGAATACTACCGACTATTTGGCCTTGAAGAAAACAGCAGTAACTCACTCATATTTCAGGGCTGCAAGATAACTCACTGATTCAGCATGATTTAATTCCAGATTTCTGAATGTCATAGAAAACTGCAAAACCCATTAAAAAGTCACCTCTATTTACTGAGTTATATTTCAAAATTTAGTTATCAGAATAGCAAAAAGTGTAATTTTAATTATTCTTTTGAACCCACACTCTATCAGGAAAATTATTCTGAAGAACTTAAGGTCTAAGGGATTGCTAGAGTGTACTAAATACAGTACCTAAACCAGTGATTTACCTAAGTCACCAGCTGTGCTCTTTGATTTCAAACACTGAAAATACATTTGTTTCTACTGTAAATATTGGTCTTACCTTTGTCTAGTTTATTGTAGATGTGTTTGGGTAGTTCAGCTGAAGATTCTACATTTGGAGGGTAGACATACAGTGCTCTGCTGTGGGGTGCATTGGCATCTCGAAGATCCACTGCTTCTTTACAAACATTGAGAATGTTTCTTCTGAAGTCTTGCACTTCTGGATCCTTGACCATGTCAAATTCACAGACAGGCATGCCAATAGCAAAACCTGCAGCATGGAAGCAGCACGAGGAAATAATTGTAACTGATGATTACAACGAAAGATTCCTTCTACCAGTCACAAAAAAGAACATGTTTTAAGCAAAACACAGCATAAAATACTTGTGTTAAACACTGGCTTCTACTTATGTATGTAATTGTTTTATATCGTTCAAGAACCACACAATTTTAAAGTTAAGTGCACTCAGCAGACACAGAAAAGGTTAGAAAACAGGTGCCCATTCCCTAAAGGTCCTGGAAGCCTCAAATCACTGTTCTCACAGCTGACATTCCTCCTGGAGGAAAAGGACCAGTACCGAACTTCCTTTGAAGTCAGCACCAAGTTTCCTAAGGGGACCAGAGGAGCTGTGACACTTGACTTTTTCTAAAACCCTGGCAGGATTGTTGGTAGCTATTAGGACCATAATCAACTGTACTTACAACTGAATGACAGCTATTAATATTTTTTGTTTAATGACCTACATTATTTAAGACGCACAACAAGCACTCCAAGAGATACTGAACTAAAGCTCTTTGGCAAAGATTCACGTAGTAACAGTCCACTTCTCTCAGTTCCTCAGTTTCAGATGTAATTCCATTTGCTTTAATGAGATTACTTGGATATATCATTATTTATGCATGAACGTTCAAATGGAGCCCATCAATTGTCGTGTAGCAGGGTTCCCTGAGCACCCCTCTCCCCTAGTCCTGAACAGGTTGAGCTTCACAAAACAGAAGCAGTTTACTTATGATGCACTCACAACCATTAAATAATTTAACAATCAGGAGCACCCCAGAACAAGTATTTCCAGTTGACAAGTCTCTACCACTGCAGTGCACACTTGTTAGCAACGAAACGGGAGTGGGGAAGTTTGTACTGCCTGAATTTAACACTTAACCAAGATGCTCCAATATATGCCAGTCTGCCTGTGCTTCCTCAGTGGATCGTGGAAAACAATAAGCTACTCCAGAGGTGATTCAAAACATCACCATTTGTCTCCCTTCTGCCTCTCCAAACACCTCAGGTGTTTGTTTCCCTCCTCTTCCCATGTTCTTTTGCCCAAAGGGGAAAAGGGAAGGCAAAGCCGCCTAATTTCTGAAATTTCACTTTCTAAGCAAGCCAGAGCAAAACGTGTTATTGCAAATGTGGTTTTAAGATTTGTAGTTAAATTCAGAACTGACAATTCTGTGAACTTGAAAGCAAATTATGATTGACTTTCCAAAATATAGAACAGGCTTTGCTCTGTGATAATGTGAAATCCTGATAATAAGAGACGAGCAAAAAAGATGTCCTCTAACCCACAGGCAAGTACAAATATGTTTTACAAAGCCAAGGCTTTAGATGTGAATGAATCAGAACAGCAAAAGGAGTTTAACTCACAGTTTACAAATATTGGCTTTACTATGATCACCATCCTTGGGCATTTGATGCAACAACTGACAGTTACGAAATGCAAATGCGACAAACACAACCCATCTCAATTCTTCATATTTTGAGGAGGAGAAGTCAGTTAAACAGGTTAGCTATGTTTAAATAAAATATAATCTCACCTATTTCTCTATTAAGAATCTTTTCTTCTCTGTTACCTACTGGTTCAATAACTTTTAGAAAAGGCTGAAACAGTCGCAGGTCACAAAGTCTCCGTGTTTCATCAAAAAATTCTTCTCTCTCCGCTTCTTGCGTAACACTTACAAAAATGTAAGAAGATTCATCCTGAAGGAGCTGATAGAGAGGGTATTTCCTTGCTTCTTTAAAGAGTTCATGTTTAATAGTCAATAAGGTGGCCTCACGGAGGCATTCTAGTGTCACTATCATTCCATTTGGGAGAAGACACTCCACAAGGATCCTCGGTGGCATCAAGTGGATGCCCCATAGTTCACCAGATGATGGTCGCGGAGGCATTTTGAAGTCTTGAGATTAACTTTGTACTCCCGGCTCTTCAGGCGGCGATTCGTACATGCAAACCTGAGGGAAAAAACAGAAATCTGCACATTAAAAATTTAAAACACAAACATCGCCAGGAATTTCAGATAAAATTGTTCGAACACTGCCTACAAGTACAGATGAATATTCGTGGCTATATTTCACATTCACAAAAAAAGGCTTGATAAAACTGATGCCTAAGGAACTTGTATTTTATCTAAATATCTATTCAAACAGAACAGTTAATAGCAGAATCACATTAGTTTGGGAAAAATGCCAATATATACATGGTCTTAAAAATAGAATTTATTTTTTTTTTTTTTTTTAACCTGAACCTTATAATTCATGATTAGAACACTTCTGCAGCATGGGAGATGAAAATATTTAATATTCAAATTATTACAGGAATTTTTAAACAAACCTCAAACCCAGTTCTTCACATTTTTAATTCATAAAGAGAAACATATTATCATTTGGATGATACAAACCATCAGCTTTGTTAAGTTTAGCCAAAACCGATGCTTCCACACTTTTTTTCTTAAACTTTTTTTCTCATCTCAAACCTCCGAAGTATTCAAACAACACAAACGTAATAGTTATAAATATTTACTAAGACCTCTAAGTTTGATTTTAAGAACCCATGTGCACACAAGATTGGCTGTAGCTTTTTTAGATCAGTATAAGCTACTTATTGCAACAAAACCTTTTCTTTTTTTTTTTTTTTTTTTTTGCCATGAATGTGACAGAAGAACTGAGCTCCATTAACACTTCTTAGCTGGGCTCGTTTCATTTAGCATCGATTCCCTGTTCTAGTCCCGTTTGGCAGCTGCATGAACGTCTCTGCCAAGCCAAAGCAAAGGAGGGGAGCACGTGTCTGACCTTCCAGCTGTGCTGCTCATGCCACCCTAGAGCAGCTACAAGAAAAACAATACCTGGGCAGAGCAGAGATGTCCCATAGCCCAGGGACCGAGGGCAGAAGCCAGAAAAAGAGCAGAACCACCAGACAGGCACACAGTGATACTTCACCAATAAACACTCACAATCGCTACCTATTTTTAATGTCCTTAACCAGAGGTAACATTTGTGTATTTGCAAAAAAAATCCCATCAAGAACTGCCAGGTTTGTTCAGGATGTTTTCATGCATATACTGTTGGCATCCTGGGACAAGGGTGAAGAACACTCCACGCTGCAAAATATTTGCTCTTCTTTGTTCTGCAGCCTGCTACTTTCACCCGGTATCCCAGAATTTTTGCAATGAAACAAAGTTCCTTATCTTTGCGTTCCTTGCTCTAATTTTACAGAGATCCATCACAGAACCATCAAATGTTAAGGGTTGGAAGGGACCTCAAAGATCATCTCGTTCCAACCCCCTGCCATGTGCAGGGACACCTCCCACTGCACCAGGTGGTGGCTCAAGGCTTTGTCCAACTTGGCCTTGAACACTTCCAGGGATGGGTCCTGGAAGACATTCAGAGCTTCTCTGGGCAACCTGTGCCACTGCCTCAACACCCGCACAGTAAAGAATCTCTTTCTAATATTTACCTAGACTAAATTTCCCCTCCTTCAGTTTGTACTGTTCCTTGTCCCATCACTACAGTCACACAGACTTCCCCTCTATCTTAATTTTCTTAATAACAAAAAGGAAGGGAAAGCCCCAAACCAACAGGTTCACATCACTTCTGTTTGACCAGCTTTCTGAAAGCTCTTGCTGTGGAAAAGCAATGAATGTCATGCTTGTCCCTTGCTCAGCAAATTTTTAAAATGCATATTTATATAAATATATATTGTGCATATATGAATAAAATAATAAATATATAAAATTTATATATATTATTTTTTTACACAAGTTAAAAAATAAAATAATGATCCTCACTTCTGCACTTCTGTGTCTTGGTACTTATTTTCTGACAAGTTTTCTTCCAAGTACATCCAGTACCTGCTCCTGCCACACTTCAGTTCTTACAAAGACGCATTAGAATGAGAATGATGTTTTCCCAAATCCACTGCTTCCTAAGCAACTCTGAGTAGCAATAGGGTTGTCTTTTTTAATCCCTCCTTTGTAGTTGTAGTCTGGGCTTTTAAAAATACCCACACAAGTACTGAAGTGCCACTGCAGATTTAGAAAAATGCTTTTCCACTGACACCTCATGCATATTTAGAAAGGCTTTGCAAATGACTTCTTTTTCAAAGAGAGCTTAAAGAAGCTGGTTTATTTCCCTCATCGTTGGAACAGTCTCAGTGAGCGGATGCTGAAATGGAAAGTTCTAAGCACACACAGCATATTTGAAGAGGCAAACTTGGGAAGCTTACCAATTACAAAACATTACCAGTGAACCCAAATAACACCATTTAGAGTAACTTGGAGGATTCCAATTTACCGATAACTGTCCTCAGCTTACAGATATGAAGTAGTACACAGCTTAAATGGCATCTGTTTGATCAGTCAAAGCATGAACAAGACTCCCTCTCCATATCACTGCATCAAGTGCCATCAAATTACATTTCTTAATTACAAGTACAGGCAGAAACACATCACTGTTATGGCATAAACCTGCACAAAACCCCCAAACAAACAGAAATATGCAGTCATATGAACTTTTCCTGTCCACACACATACAATGGTAGTAGAGAGGGTCCACAGTCAAATTAAATATTTACAACACATGACTGAGTTTATACCAGAAGTCTTTAAGTTCAGTTCCACAATCCTGCTGAGACTCCTTTGAACTGAAAGAGCCCATTTTCACTGCAAGAATGGTGGCTCGTTCCACTGTAATATATCCTTCCTCCCCACCAACAACTGCCAACAAAGAAACAGAGGCAGCAGTAGGGAACACACACATACATATTAAGTCCTTCTAGCCCAGTATCTCTTCAAAATAAATGTCAGCCCTGGCTTCTTAAATAATTCAAACGTTAAATGACAATTCGATACCATTTCTTCAAAAACTTGCCAATGGTCCAAAAATGACATCCCAAAACCTACACTTTTCAGAGCAACTGCACCAAGACAGCAGCTTTTGTTTTAAACTGGGATACAGACATGTGCTGGAACAGAGCACACAGCCATTCTGTGTGCACATTCATCTCACTCGCACATGTAATCACGCCTCCAGGGTTTGGATTTGGAAAGCAAAAATGTAAACAGAAACAGTTTTGAAGCATAGCTGGCAGCTTGTGTTTCTGTGTACACTTTCAAATCTGGAAGGCTGCCTGGAATAAATAGAATCAACTATGTTCTTCGACAGTGAAAGGACTGTAATTTTAAGGGAATTCTAGAGAGATGTCATTTAAGTCAAACTGAGGGCACATGCAAACACTTCAAATGAACGCTATACCACACCTGCAGTCCCTGACCTTCCAAAAGCACTTTAAACATTTTTCCCCTGCCAAAAGCTTTGGACACCTGGGCTAGTGCAAAACACTTGACAGTGTCCTGCGTCCTTGTCTCTAAACTGGACTCATGGATATGAGGGATGGACTGCTCAGTGGCTAAGGAATTGGCTGGATGGTCGCACTCAGAGTTGGGGACAACGGCTCAATGTCCAAGGGGAGCCCAGGGACAAGTGGCATCCTCAGGGAGATGGACCTGGACAGGCTGGAGAGGCGAGACTGTGCAAGCCCTGGGAACTTCAACAAAGCCACATTCAAGTTGCTGCACCCGGGTCAGGGCATTTCCAAGCACAAACACAGGCTGGGAGGGGAATGGATGGAGAGCAACCCACTGCCCTTGCTGAGCATCCAGCCTAGAAGTGATCAAGTTTTGAGATTCTACTCAAAAAGAGTAAACATACATATGGTGGAAGGAAGTGGGAAGATAAACAACATACCTTCCACAACACAGATTCCTACTTGTTTCCAGATATAAATCAGCATTAACATGGTAAGTATATGATCTATTTTCTTGCAGGACAGCAATTAGCTATCATCTGATATAGCTGATATAATCCCTTATTAAGAATAAGAGATTCCAAGTTTAGAAAATTTGGTTTTGGTAAACTATGACAGTTTTATCACCTCACAGGTAAAGAGACACCATACATGTCAGTGGGCCAATTCACAGGAAAAAAAAAATTATTGTTCCCTTTAGGAGACGTGTAGCTAAGGCTCTATCTCATCAGCACAACCACCTACAGCTACTCTTCAGGTTCTACAAGGAAATTTTTCCATCTCTGATGCACCAACTAGCAAGAAATCTAGCAAGCATAGAAGGAAGCAAGAAATATACCGTGCTGTAACATTGTATTGAATGTATAAAGTATGGGATGCTTACGCAAAGAGGTGCACACGTTCCAGTGACTGAGAACTGAGTAATTTTGCATTGCTATAAACATCAGCTACTGTTTCAAAAGCCATTCAAAAGGACAGACTAAATACTCAGTGCAATTTTATCAGTCCATATTTGAAATTGAATGAGTCATTCAGTAAACTGCTACACTTTAATTGAGGCCCATTAGTTTTTCCAGTCACAAGACAAATCCCATTACACTGTTTTTGTAGACAGGATGTAGCAATGTTTTATAATAATTTGCGGTATCTCTGGTATCAGAGAGCTGCTCATAAGGATTTGTGTCTAATTTGATTTCTTTTCCAGGCAGAAGTTTCCTCTAGAATCCGAGCTTTGCCTAAAGAAAAAGGCTTCTATTCATTAAACAACCTCGATTCTCTATCAAACTGACAGAAACATGAACTTACAGGTATGGCCCCCAAACAAGCTTTTATAAAATACTGTAGAATCCCCAAAACAAAAGCTGTGGGTTTGCGTAGATAAGAGTTCCTGGAACAAAAACAACGCTTTTCAGAATGCAAGAGACATTTCAACCTTCCTAAATGCCAGAATGTTTTATCCTCATCTTCAGACACATCAGGAACTCCAAAACATGAAGAAAACTGGGCAGAGTTGTCTGTATAATTTTGCTGCTGTCCAAACCTGCTGTGTGGTGACAGTAAGACTGCCCCAGACTAGATATTTTCAGTCCTGTCCTTTTGTTCTTCCTGCTTGCCAAGCTGGCACTTTTCCAAAATCCAGGAAGACTGGTACAAAGATGTCTGAAACTGTCCTCCATGAAAACATTATTACACACAGATTTAAGTGGTAGAAATACTGCTCTGTTTAGAATAGAAAACAGAAGATGTTGCATTGCAGTCGTGTCTCATTTCTTACGTTTTACTTTCATCCCTATTTCCCAGAAAACACGCGGATACGCGGAATTGCTTATCTGATCACAAACAGCAGCTCGAGGGAAGCAAACAGAAGGGTTTAACACTGTCAAAAACATTTTAGCAATTAGTTTCCCTCTGAAACAGGAAAATAGTTCCAAACACCATGAATTTTATTTGTAGCTTCCTACTTCTTCCCCCCTTCAAAAACAGGCCAAAGTACATTTGCCTTTGCTCTAGAAAGAGCTACAATTATTGGTAGTATCTGTAGAATTATAGTACAGAAGAAATACAAGATCATTCTTTCCTGTGAATGTAAAACCTCACTGGAAATCAGTAAAAAGCAGTTTCAGTTGAGTTAGATACAAGAACATGGGGCAACTAGGTTTCAGAGCTGTTTTTTTTAAAGACATCTTATGTCCAGGGGTTTTTTTTTGTTCATTTCAGAATGCAATATTCCTGTAGTGACTTTCAGACACCATGAATAAAATTACTGGTGAGGTCATCCTGAAAAAAAAAGAACTCACTATAAAGCGTTGCCCAAGATGTAATATGTGTTTTATGTTACTGAATAAAACAAAGGATCAAACAGCTGTGACAAAACCGAGATGAAGAATTTAAAAAGATTTACTATTGCTGGGATATTTTGTTTTCCTCTCCAAGAAAATCAAAAGAGCTTTGTGAATTCTTATTTTCAAATCCCCTTGCTCACCCTCCCCCACCCATGCAGGCATAGTGTTTATAGCTTCACTCAGTGTCTGGGAGCCATGAAAACAGGATCACGAGAAAGAAACATTCGCAAGTTGCTGGTGACCTCTACAATTCCCACTACGACTGTGCTTTTCCCCCAGGGATCCCATGACATACCAAAGGCAGAATGTCTGTCCTAGAACATTTTCTTCCAGTTAAAGGCAGAATGAAACAAAGGAAAGCCCGGAATAAAATCTTCCCTTTTAGTCTGAAATCATTCAGTAATTTCATTTCTAGATCCACCTCAAAGGGCAGGACTTTGTTATTTATAGAGGATTGACAGTCATAAAGCACAACAAAGAATTAGAAAAGCAACGCATCTTCTCTTTACACCTCACATATCTGCTTACTCACTACTTCAGCAATTAGCTTGGCTTGATGTGTAGCAGGATGGGAATTTCTCTCCCACCCGGCTCTGGCCTGGTTGGAGCTGTTCCTCCACAGTGAGATGTGAGCTCTGGAGCTCAGCGAGCACCACTCAAACCCTTTCAAGATCTTTAATAAAAAGCCTTAAAGTTTGGCAACAAAATCAGAGCAACATGCCACTCTGCATCCATAGAAATAAGGTTTTCCTTTGATTACATATTTTTCTTTAATACCCCGTTTCATATGGCTGACAAACACTGTTTTAGGTGAACGTGAACAGAAGGAACATGAAGCAAAAGCACACCAAAAACCATACTCTGCTCCTTGCTACATTAAAGATTTCAACGCCAGCTTTCGCATGCAGTTCTGCTTTTCGAAATTAGTGCAAAACGATGTAAGCAAAAGATCACTCTAGAATGTAATTCCTTAAGCTAGATTTGAGAAGTAACAAATGCCGAACACGTAACTAAAAATATAAAAAGTCCACCTTAAATAAGGCTGTTTAGTTTTCTTTCCATGTTTCTTCCCATCCTCCCACCTTCCTGGGATATTTGGACCGCAGACAGTAAACAGGATCTTTAAAAACAGGAAGTGCTGGCACACAGACAAGGAACCGGAGCAGAGTTAATCCAGGTGTTGTGCGCTCCGGCCGAGTCCGACTCTCCACGCGATGGGAGCAGCTGTGCAGCAGCCCTGGGATAGGGCCTTCCCTCGTGCTGACCTCCCCCGGGCACGCCACCTTGGCTTTCAGAAGGAACTCCCTCTGTCTCAGCAAGATAAACCTCCAGCTGCATCGAGGAAGAGGAAAGATTTCCTCTCCCACCATCCATCCCCAGAAGGGCAGGGAAAGCACTGCAATAAAACCCCGGCGGTACCACGGACCTCACACAGACCCCACTTGCCTCTCTAACACAAGCAACAGCATCAAGAGGGTTCAATCTACAATGTTCACCTGACCAGCTGCTCTGGATGGAAGGCACAAAGAGCACTGTGTGTTCCTCAGAAAATGTGACTGAGATTAGGCCCACTCCTGTTTACCAACTTACATTCATCTTTACGCAAAATATTCATCCTGTGAGCTGTTTCTTTACTAAGAGGCATCTGAAAAAGACCTCAGACTGACTTACAGTATCTTGTGTACTCCCCATGTAACAATTCTTAGGATAAAAGCAACTTGAAATTGAGATAATGGGTTTCTGCTGTACTAAGTTACACCAGACCCTGAAAGCAACTAATGTGTAAAAACAAAAAACTTCTGCATGGACTCACTGAAATTCAGTTAGCAGAAATAATTATCTTTTATTTACTGGCCAAAAAAAAGGATGGGATGCAACTTCATTTTTGTTAAGACATTTGTAAGGAACAACTGCCTCGGCAAAGGCTGTGGAAGTAGGCTGTTTTATTTTCCTTTGTTTGAGCTCCTAAACTGAAAAAACAGACACAATACTTTCTCCACTGAGCTATTTCTTAGCTCCCTTTTCAAAACCATTTGTTGAAAGAAGGAAGTTTGTGGCAGGGTTAACACAAAAACACAGCCACTGTAATGAAAAAAAAATTCAATTCTGCAGCTAAATACACTAGTGCTATAAACAGCTGAAATTCAGACAGTTCTTAGGAAATTATCCGACACAAAAACACGTGGAATAAGATAGCAGGCAAAAAAATCCAGTTCCTTGCAAACCCTGCCCTGTTGAAGCTACATCAGCTGTAATCACAACTGGAAAACCCCACAGCTTTTCAAGAGTCAGTTAGAAACACTGAAATCCTACTCCCTAGTAAACTTGTTTGTGATACAGAGTCAATGGTGATTAACTAAATATTTACTTAGCAGTAGGTGATAACCCTGCTGAAAAGCAAGCAGCAACAGTTTTCCATAGAATATTATCAACAAACCTTTATTTACTCCAGCAACAGATAGAGACTGTCCTGCCTACCCCCCACACCAAGTGGGGAGACTCTTCAGCTGCAAAGCACTTGGCACCACTGACTGCTCCCATCAGGCTCCATCTCCCTAAAGGTCAGGCATCCCACAGGTGTATTGCATCTAAGCACAAAGGGAAACTGGGCCTTCTACCTGACACAACACTGAAGACTGAATTCCTGATTTTCGTAAGAGCATCTGACTGCATCATGTAAATTAAAAAGAAACCCAAGTTCCTCTGAAACTTAAGGAGTGTTAATTCCTGTTCTAGATGCTGACCCTGGTAGAACAGCCCTTTTTTCCCCGCATTTACAGGTTGGATGCCACCATCATGATGCTCGAGACATCCATGTATTTGTGTTCAACAAGTGCAAACAAACATGATTCACTGTGACTATGAATGCCACTAGATCCTGCATGCTTCAGCCTGAAGTACAAACCAGTTCTGGTGAACTGTGACAAACGGTTCTTCACCGACTTTATACAAATATTTATCATTCCTGCACATGACTGTTGGAAGCATCTGATATGATTCAATATTAAAGTCCTCTGCCCAAATTAAGATGGAAATGAGAGCAAATGCAGGTTCAACAACACTGACTCTGTTATATTAAGTGCATGGGAGAAAGAGAGAGAAGGAGAAGACAAGAAAGTACAAGCAGGAAAAATCACCGCTGAAGATCCAGTGGCATCCCAGTAGTCCTTCAGTGCTCGTGCTGGTGGGATCCCACCTGGTTCACTCTGAGTCACTTTTATACCATCCCTCATTAGTGGGCGTGGTTTCCAGCTCCTCATTAGTGTGAGAGTGGGAGTGGTTTTCAGTTCCTCATTAGCGTGAGGGGTGGGAGCAGTGTGGTCTCACCACTGCACATCCCCCAGTCTTAACTGGGTGGTTGTTGGGGGTCTGCTCTGGGGGTTATAGGAGGCAGATACCCCCCAAAATCCAGTGTCCTATTTGTGACCCCACTTCTTGCACTCGTTCCATAACACACCCCAGTGGAGCAGCGCCGTGAAAAGCATCAGGATTGGTTCTGCCTCTGCAAGGCCAGAACTGAAACTGTTCCTCCTTGTGGCTTGTGCAGAGGCACACAGGGTGTTTCTACAAGTTTCACCACTGAGCTCCATGTTTAAGGCATATTCTGCAAATGTTATTAACCCTTTCCTTACAGCATTTCCTTGCAAGCCACACAAAATCATGATTCATGGGTAGGGCTACTGAGTCACTAAGCTGCTTGCAGTGCATCTCTTTTTCCTCTACTTCAAGCTGTAACCCAAATTGTTTCTCTAACGAGGTCAGGGTACCAGCAATTTGTGTTTAATACATCTAAAACACATGGCTAATGTTTGCATAAATAGATAATGCTTGTAGTTAACATGAACTTTCCAAAGATGTGACATAAGCTCATAGGTATTTAGGCAGAGACTAATCCGCCACATCTCCACAATGGTTTAAAGATTTCCCAGCTTCCCAGTTTGGAAAGTCACTTTCATATCCACACTAAACGCTTTGAGACTAAGGCACATACAACTTCCTACTACAGTCAGAGCTCTGTAAGAAGGATACATTAAACAGAAAGACTTTTATTTTAAAAAAGCCAAAAAGATACTGGCAGCAGCCAGTCACTGGTATTAAGAGAACTTTACACATCTGCAAAAACAAGGAAGTATTTTTTTAATACATGGATAGTTCATTGGAAACATTTTGTTAATGTTTTTGTAGGTGTGTATATTCAAAAAAACTGAAAGCAGTTTTCAGACTGCTGAAGTTTAACCCTGGAACAGAAGAGAAGATCACAAAAGCTGAAGTGTTTTGGATTTATTTTTCACCCATTAAAAAAACCCACCAATTAAGGAAAGGTAACTATCTTGCAAATCATCTTTTTTGTTGTTTAAATAAATAACCTGCTCACATACCAAGACAACAAGAGATTGGAATCTATAATTATGGTTACACTTCTCTTATCACTCTGAAGTTGTTTGTGATACTCTCCTATCTGCTGATATAACAACGAAAAGCTTGGAAAAGAGGTGGTGAAAAAAAGAGTTGAAGAGCTGGATTGCAAAAGAATTTGACAATGTATTTAAGAAGAGTTTCTATAGCCAGGAATAGGTTTTGATATCCTACTTTTTGTGTATCAACTCCCCTGTTTTACTGCTCATTGGCTTCCATTTCCAGTTTTCATCTTTATCTCTCAGTGCTAGTTATGCCATTGCTCCCCAACACATCAAAACATTCCAGCTTGGAGGGTATCTGAGATCAAGGGAGTGCTGCTGAACAGTGATAACAACATCAGTGCTTTATCCTCCATTTCAGAGCAAGTTGAAGAGGAAGGCAAATTATCAGAATTTTACTAACCGCAATCTTGTTAAGAAGACAAACATGAGAAAAAGCGTTAAACTTCACTTTCTCAAATAAAACGTTCAAGTCGATTTAAGCCCCCTCTTTTAGCCAGCAAACACTTATCCAAAAACTCACATAACTGGTTAAGTTTATCATCTACAGTGACATCATTATAATATCACATATTACTATTTTACACCAAAGTACGGGTGTAATTGATTATAAATCAATCTTTGAAACAAACTTGCTAGACTAAGTGTAGCATTCACAGGCACATCCTCAATTAAGACTGAGATGTCTGGTTGTCCCTTAAAAGTAGCTCTTTTACCTAGGCACTAGTGGCTTTCTTGGGACAATTGCTTTTACAGCACTTCGCAGCAAAATTGAAAATTTCAGAGGTGACAGCATGAAACTGAAAGAAGATAAAACACAATATATTAATTGCTTTCCTCCCACCAGTGGAGACTGCCTTGATAAACTGGTAAGTGGAACTGGTTGTTCAACATCCACAAAGGCAGAAGAGCAATTTTCAGTTTTATTAGTATCATTTCCACTTTTATAATCCAGTTGCAGGATTTCCTGATTATTCTGTTGAGAGCTGGGAATGTAAATACAAAAATCAAGAATAAGTGGTTATGTTTTATAATCTAAGCAGTTAAATGACACCACAAGCATATTTTAGGGTATTTGGAATGATAGTTTTGACTTCCCTTTTCCCAAAGGAAGTTAGCCCTACATAGAAACTTCTTCTTATGTCAGTGCTATTAACTTCTTTCAAACTAAGCCTGTAGTCAAGAGTCAAATTAGTTTTTCCAGCTTTAATGAAAAATAATTTAATGGCCCAAGCAGCGAAGTTGGATTCCATCACAGGAAACATATTTATTGAGTTTGAGAAAGAAACAAATCAACTCCACTGTGCTTGCTCGGTAATCAAGTCTTTACCTTCTGCTCATTCTCCTTTTTTGTGCTTGTATTTTCAAGCACTGTGTTTAGTTTACCAACATCTTTGCTGAGATCAGTCTCCTCACTTTTCCAGCAAGTCAGATGTCAAAGTCCCAAGGTACAAGAAATTTTGTACTGTTAGATTCAAATCACAGAACAGGCAGGTATTTCTACTTGTTGATTAAATCTCAGATGAAATGCTGAATCTTGATAATTTTCTTTTCAATAATTTTCAAAGTTTCTTGCATTTTGAAGACACTCAAGAATTTGTTTCTTTGTTGGTTGATAATAGCTAAAAGAAGGAATCAGGTTGCAACAAGGAGTATTTTTTTTGTTCATCAACTTAGTACCCTCTGCACTTTTCTAAGACAACAAATGTAGTATCAGCATAAAATCCATGTTCCTGGAAGGAGCATGACACAAGTTATGAGCAAGAGTTAAAAATCAGGAACAGTCTTGGAACATATTAGGCAAGAGTCATTCATCACCATTAACTGCTACTTAAGTATTGGCAGAAGACTGACTAATGATTATGGAAAAAACCAAATCCAGTTAAGTCCTAATGACAGATAAGTTTTTTGACATATTGTACCATCTAGGAGACAATCTTTCAGTTTTCTTTATTTTCCATTTGAGAGAAAATAACCCAAGGGATGTTTCTCTACATATCTTTGCCTTAGAAGACGGTCATAATATACAGTCAATAATATGACTCAGCTGTCTCAAAATTTCAGGGAATTCATAGTCAGTAAATTCAGTAAGTCTCCTGTGTTTGACAAATATGCTCTGTGGTTCACAACCCTCAAAAGCTACATTTGCAAGTGTTTCTTTAATCAGAAGCTGCAGGCAAAAGTGCCGAAGTTTTTCTACACAGAAATCCATGAAGGTAACATAATTTAAGGAAACGCGTTAACAGGTAAACCAAAAACCCAAACAACAAAAAAAACCAGTCTGAGGTTTATCTAACCCTCTACTAGTAAAATGCAATGGGGCATGAAACCAGAGATCACTGAACCTTAAGTTCTATGTTTGAACCAACTGTTTGTACTTAAAGTAGACTGAAGAAGTCACTTCTGTCGCTGCGAGTCAGCAACATCCCAGAGGGACAAGAGCTTCACCAGTGCTCCATCACTTCTCCCCTTCAACAGGACAAAGGTAAGCTGGCCTCTTACAATTTAATTTTTACATTTCTGGAGCTCAGATAGTTTTTCAGAGACAGACTATAAACATTCTCAGGGAGTTTCCTTAGCAGGCATAATTGACCAAGTGCTTTTATTCCCTGCTTTGGTGGCTGGAAGAACACTCTTAATAGAGAACAAGTGATGATGTCTACTCACATTTCCTGTTTGAAACACATGGGCTTCTTAAGACTGTCTTTCACAAAATTTGTGCCCAGAATTAAGTAGAAAAATACTTTTCTAGAATTCAAGTGTAAATACATGCTATATAAAAGAACATAAGTGCTGCAAATCCATTATTGCTTAGACTGAGAAGTCAGATCCAGAATTACATAAACTGTACTCAGCCTGCTGCATTTCCATTTGACCACAAGTTAACATGCAGGATTTATAAAAATGCCTTTTTTCCTTTTTTAAAAGAGTTTAATTCCCTCTACCCCCTCTCCCCGCTGGGCTTGGGTTTGTCTTGGGTTTTTTGTATGTTTGTTTTTGTTTTGTTAAAGTTAATACTATACTAGTACAGTAAATAGACAAAAAACCCCACCAGTTAATACACAGAGTATTATTTCTGGTTCATTTAACACTTCATTAACCATTCAGAAATAGATCTATAGAACAAATTCAGTTGGGAGAAACCTCTGGAGGTTATCACGACCAACCACGCACTCAAAACAATTCATATACATTTGTTGTCCAATTAAATACAGAGAGGAACAAATCTATTTTCTCTCTCCAGTGCTCCCATTTGGATTAGGATACTACAAAGAGACACTTGCAACAGAATTCTTTGCTATGACACGTTCAACTTAAAAGAGCAAAAGAAAATTCCCATCCAGTTTTAGCATAAATATTTTTGTGGCCTCTTCTAGTCCTAGTTACAATTTCAGACAGGCATCATCCACTTGGGGCAGCTGGATGTTTGCCTTTTTAAAAGGATGACACAAAACTCCCGCAACTATGGAATGTAATGCATACAAAGCTGCAAAAAACCCCAACCTTAGCTAACACTAGAAGCCAGTCTGTTCTTCAGTTGGCCAAAGCACAAACTCTTATTCTTTCCCTAATGCTCCCCCTCCAACTCCATCACACCCACAGGAAATGCACATATAGCCCTCAACAGGCAGGATTTACTAGATCTCACACATTTTTTAGTAAATACAAACCAGTAAGTAATAAGACAAGACTTAGTTTTATAAAGGCATTTTAGGACTAAACTGGAAAGACTAGTTTTGCAGTATTAATCTTGTCCAGTTATAAATAAATAAAAAAAATCAGTTTCTGCATGAGTATAAACTTAAAAAAAAACCAACAAAAAATTCACTTCCTCTCACTCTAATACAACATTCCTCAAATGTCCTATTAACTATAACATTTGTTAACTTTTATTAATGTACTCAACTACGCAAAACAAACCTACATGATACTAGTTTAGAGATGTTAGTATTTCTTTCATGATTTGGAATTAATGTATCATCATCCCAATTTCCTTTCCCCTAAAACAGGCAGAGAAAAGCAATGTGAACAGTTTTCTATCTGGAAGAGACTGATATTTGCAGGATGTTCAGAGTATTCCTGGTACCCAGAGAATCTGCACCATAAGTCTCAAAAACTACATCATGAGTTGACTTTTTATGTGCAGTTTTTTGCAGACTGAATGTCAGCCTTAGGCTTGTTGTCTGGCAATTTATAGATAACTTTAATTTACTTCTGAGTGGAAACTACGATGATCATCAAGGTTGTTCAAATTTGAGTTACACGTGAGCAAGGCATTAAAAAACACACCCCACACTACAATCCAGGGAACAACTGTGATCAGGAAGTCCATTCCTTATGTGATAACACCTCTTAAAGGTGTTATTTTCTTCCAGTAACTGGAAACCTCTTATGATGTATTTGGTCTTGTGACGGTACAGCATTGAACCCTTGCTGGTTGCAGAAATTCATATTGTAAAGCTTTCAGCAACTTTTAAAAAGTGAGTTACCCAGGAAAAACTATCCCACATTTGCTCCCAGAGAGCAGGAATGGCCTGATTATCAGAGAAACAGTTAACTAAGTATTGAGCTACTTTATGACTTCCAATAAAGCACAATTGCTTTGTAAACAGCTCAGCTACACCACCTTTCCCAAAGAATACTCCAGAAAACCCACAAAAAAATAAAAGGAAACAACCCCCAAAAAACCCATCTCAGTGCCATCGTTCAAGGAGTAAACTGCAACAAATATAGAACAAACTTGCCATTAACTCAGAATGATAGTTTGAAGCAGCCAAACAGTTGAAACACTTTGGCATGAAACCACGAAACTCTGTCTCCAGGTTGCTGAGAATGGCAACAAGTTAACACCCAAGGAAACGCAGGGCATCTGCAACAGTCAAGTTACAACTGCAGCTCTGAAGTTGCCATATCTATTGCCTTAATGAAAAAGCCAAATATTTCATTGAACCCACAAGGAATTGTGTGGTTTCATAAATTCTCTGTGAACACTATGAGCTTGGCTGATGTGTGGTTTGTCTTCACTGGCTAAAGTATGCTTCCAAATAAGTAACCAATCTGAAAAAATTTGCCAATGCTATTGTTTGAGAATAAAGCTGTTTACTGGGAAGCTTTAAGTTCACATGGGGCTTTATTTTAGAAAAGCTTATCCAGTCAGTTCCTCATAGCAGACAAATCATTAAATCCCATCAGCCTCAGTACTGGAATATTCCTCGGAAGTAAAGAAGTTTACACTGAAGAACTGGACTTTGATTATTACACTGCATTACAGAATTACAGCATGGAAGCAACAAGTATGAAAACATCTCTATAAATTAACTGTGAGGTGGGAGAGACTAAAGAATGATTCAGATCATGATGAGAAAGATCCTAACTTTATCCAGTGTCATAAATTTGAATGCCTTCTATAGCTCAAAGCAGGGATGTGAGACCACAAATAACTAATAGAACAGAATGGCTTCTGTCTATTAAGTTCCACAAAATCCAGATTCAGAATCCAGTTTAGCACTTCTTTACAAGTTTGCTGCAGAATTAAATCAAGAAAAGCTTCATAGTCCCTACCGTTTACTTTTAAACATATACTTTCCTCCTGCTTGTTCTGCATGGGCAGTGTAAAGCAACCTCTGTTCAATCAAAAGAATTAGAGATAAAAAAAAAAAATTAGAGACATACCCATAACAGCAACAGAAGTAATTGGCCTGATTCCTTAATAACTTCAGGAATACTGAAAACAACCATGAAAGAAGAAAAACAACCAGGCAGTTTGAACTAGTTTGGCCAAAGTTTTGCTAATATTCAGTCTACTAGAAAACACACAAATACTGGTAAGAGACAGCAGTTTTATATGTGACATCAGTAAAATCAGATCTCGGGATAGCACGAAATAAGGTTTTACGGGTAGCACAGATGAGACACTGGCTCTGTCAGCCGAGTGCATCTGGGAGCAGGACGCTGTATGCCAGAATCCACACACACACCCATCGGGAGAGGCTCTGCTCCCATCAACCGCCGTGAGCCCACACAGCGCCCATCCCAAGAACTGCCGGAACACACGGATAGAAAACAGCTCTCTTTCAGGGCTGGAGGGATCCACACTGGAAAAACAACAACCCGCTATGCCTCCTCTCCCAGGTCGCGCCCCTGGGAGCACCCGGAGCCCGGGATGTGCCGCAGGAGCTCTCCGGGCTGAGCGCAGCGCCCCGGGCCCCGCGGGTCGCGATGCCCCTGCGGCTGCCGGAGCCCCTCGGCCCCGCACCGGCTCCGCACCGACCCCGCCTCACCCACTCACCCACTCATCACTCACTCACCTCAGAGCCGCGGCCTCGCCGCCCCGCCGGGCAGCCCCCGCAGCGCCCGCCGCCGCTCCGGCCGCC
>JAWMRA010000009.1:6528603-6677060 GCA_035584735.1 Pseudotriccus pelzelni | reverse complement strand
CCGTCCCGCAGCCAGAGCCGGAGCCGGAGCCGCCGCCCCGCCGGGCAGCGCTCTTCTCCGCCCCGCCCCGCCCCGCTCGGAGCGGTGCCCCTCGGGCCGGGCCTGAGCCCCGGGCCGGGCGGCAGCGGCGCCGGCAGCCGCTCCCCGAGAGCCGCCGCCTCCCGCACGGGAATAACAGGAAGGGAGCGGGGCTGACCCCGGATGGGGAAGGCACCGCCCGCCGGAACGGGAACCGCGGCGGGGGGAGGCGGGCGCGGAGCCCGCGGGGCCGGAGGTGCTGCTGGCCCCGGCGGTGGGTGCGGAGGGGACCGAGGGGACCCGCGGGATCGTCCTGCCCCGCGCTGTCCCCGCGTACTGCCATAAAGTCGTAAACACCCCCGTGGCCGCGGTCACACCGCGCGCATCGGAGCGCGTCTGACCCAGCCCCGACCCTCCTCCCAGTTGGATCGCCAGCTTTCTTTACACTCTGAGCTGCCACTGGGATCGAGTCGCTGTACGTGAGTCTGGTGTTGTTAGACTGGATGTGCCAAGTGGATGGCCGTACAAATTGGAAGAGAAATCAGTAACATCTACGCACTTCCAGCCGGTTTGGGTTTTCGGGGCTGGGGCACCTTGGTGAGAGCCAACAAGACGCAACAAGTAAGGATGGTATTGAGGTGGTGACAGGAAGGAGGGAGAGGGATAACCTGAGTGATTAATCATCAAGGCATCTTGGTTAATCGCTCTGTTTTCGAGGGATATTTATCCTTTCATAAAGAGAGATGGCATAAGCAAGTTTTGGAGCCAGGTGTGATTACGGTGAGAGTGAATTCTCCTCCTGTGATGTTCTGAAGGGAGCCTACAAGAGAGCTGGAGAGGGACGTTTTACCAGGGCTTGGAGTGTTAGGACAAGGGGTACTGGCTTAAAACTGAAAGAAGGGATGTTTAGATTAGATATTACAAAGAAACTCTTTACTGTGAGTGGTGAGGCAGTGGCACAGGTTGCCCAGAGAAGCTGTGGATGCCCCATCCCTGGAAGTGTTCAAGGCCATGCTGGATGGGGCTGGGAGCAACCTGGTGTAGTGGAAGTCCAGCCCAAATCTTCTGTGATCCTGTGGTTCTATGAATCTGATAAATGGTATGCTTTAAGATCTAACAAAAATTAGTGACAATGAGTGCATCTTAACTGATGGATTCCCGGATGGGTTGGCTGATTGCTGCTGTAAAGTCTGGGCGACGGTTTCAGCTTGTAGTGACTTCTCAGCACTTTCCTGTTCCAACAAAAAGGGGAGAAAAACCAACAGAAACTCCATATGCTTTTGAAACAGGGTGGCCCGACTGTACGGGTGAGGCCTTTGGGTGGCTCGAGGGGAAATTATTACTCACTTTGGCTGCGAGCGGCGTGAATAAGCTGAAGATGTTTATATATGCAAATCAGGCTAATCGTAATTCCTGCTGCAAAAAAAAAAAAAAAAACCACGAAAAACCCAGGATCTAAAATAAATAAATAAATAAGCAAATAAAATGACCTCGTGCAGTACCACAACTGAGCACTGCAGAATACTCGGAGCAACTTTCCGAAGGCGTTGCAGCCCGTAATGCCATCAAAGCGTGTGTTTCTGGGGGAGTGGTGGGGGGGGTTGTTCCGAGTGCGGCCCGCCCCGTCCCGCCCCTTGGACGCCGTCACTTCCCGCAGCTGCCGGCTGGGAGCCCGCCGGTCCCGGCCCTGCTCCGGGGGCAGCCGCACCGAGGGCAGCGCGGGGTCCGGCCCGCGGTAGGTGCGGGGTGCGCGGGGTGCGGGTTCTGCGGGGCCGCGGCCGCCCGTGCGGTGGGTTGGCTGCCCGGGGGGTATGGGTGGTGGGGGTCGCGGTGGTGCCGCCGTGCCCGCGGTTGCCGGAGCCTCCCCCCCCCCACCCACCCCGGGGATGCGGGTGCCCGTCCCCGGCTCCCAGCGCCGCCGGGTCGGGCTCCGCGCTCCCAGAGCGGTGCGGCGGTGCCGCGAGCTCCCGCTCGGGTTGCGGTTGTTCTAGGCGGTCGATGCCAGGGCTTGTTTTTTCCATGTTCTCCATCCCCCCCAGACTGCAAGGCAAGCGGCTTGGCAGGGATGCCTGCTAGGAGTCGGGATTTACACCGTGGTTTCTGATACCCCATTGACGTAAGAGATGGTTCTGGGTTACTGAACGTGTGCCCTTATCAGTAGATCAGTAGATGAGGGCACGCATCAGTGTACCTTAAGGCAGAGCTGTGCATGGTGCATGTTTGTTTGGTGCTGTCTTCAATCCCTGCAGCATTATAAAACAACCTGCCTGTCAGGGTGATGGTCTGGAGGCCCAGTCCATGGCCAGTGGAAACTTTCTGGCACAATTACGTTAAGTGATGTCCATGTTTTGTTTTCTTTGAGAAGAAACACTTCCTTGTCTTGAAAATAAAACAGTGAAACACACAGCCTGTTCATAGTTTCTGTAGATTTCATCACTGTTGTTAGTTCCCTAAACTGCATGTAGAAACTAATTCTGGTGGGAACACAGATTTCTCTCTGTGGTTTTACACCTATGGCCAAGGAAGGTCACATTGTGCCTTCCCCGTCAAACGGTGCTCAGATTTGAGGCCAGACCAGTTTTTTTCCCACTACTCTGCTGTTATCAGAGGTTGCTCCCCGTTTCTGTGCCACCAGCAGTGCCTGGGCACAACTAGGCTGTTGTACTTGGGGTATGAAGTCCGGGTCTCCTCCTTCAGTGCTGCCCTTGGGATGCCCCAACCTGACAGGAGGGAGATGGGCTGTGTGCCCTTCCTCCACCCAAGGGTAACTGGCATGGAATGGAAGCATATCCCAGCCCATACAGTGTGTTGGAGGAGGCATGGCTGAGCGCTAAGAGGTGCAGAATGTCTCCTCAGCTCACCCTGGAGAAGTGCTGGTCCTTACCCTGCTTCCCTGTTAGGAGTCCTTGGTGATGAACATTCCTCATTCCTTTGTTATGTCCTAATGTAAAGATTTTGCAGCTTCTTCTGGGAAGGGAAAGGAGGCGTTAAAAATGTCCTTTTACCTTCTCCTGGACAGGTTATCTGTAACAACCAGCAGTGGTGGGAGGATTAAAGGGACCTGTAAATAAGTTGAATTTGAGTTTTGTTTTTTTAATATCAGTAAGAAAGAAATCAACATAATTTGAGCAATTTCAGCGATAAAAGAACACTGTCAGAAGATAGCATATGCCAAGTCAAGAAGTTCTAATATTGTAATTGTCCATGCTGCTTTGATTTTGTCTTCAGACTACTGTTTACTTTAAGGAACAGTAAATAACCTTAAAAATTTTCTAAGAATATTATATCCTTTCCCCTGTGGGTACAGATCCTGTAAGCACTGAGTCCTGTCTTGTATGTGACAAATCCCATTTGTGACAGTTGCAAGAAGACATGATGCAACAAACGCTCATGCAAAATTAAGCAGATGAATCTCGATTGCCATTTACTGTACATCTCTTTATGTTGCTCTGTGAAGTATTTGGCTATACTTTACTCCCATTTAAGGTAAGAGGCCCATTATACTGGTGTAATAAAACTCTGAAATTAGCTGGCATGCTTACCTGCTTGCATAGTTGATCTAAACTGCCTTGATAGGCCTGTGTTATGATATATTTAACCATCACGAATATGAACTTGGTCCATCTGTAGTCCTACTGAAATTAATCTGACTGTCTGCAGAGTCCTAACTGAGGAAACTAAAGATTAAAAAAGTTTCTTCTGTTTAACCAGGAACATGTATGCTGTAAATTGGAGAGAAGTTAGGTAACACTTCAGAATTCACACTGTTGTTGGATAATTTGCAGCATACAGTTCCTGTGTGTCTTCTTCCCTCTTTGTGGTGGATTCCAGCTATTTTTCATGATAGCAGTTTTGATTTTTTTTTTTTTAAGGGTGGCATTATGTTAGTTATAGTTAACCTGGCATTTCACAGAGCCTTGGTGGTAGAGGACTGTTCTGAACATGAAAACTCCTGCTGGCTCTATTACTGTCTTACAGCCATGTCTCCAAGGCAGTGCATGCTGCTCTTTTTTTTAATTATTTTTTTTTTTGTTTTTAGTTTTGGTTTTTTCCTTACCTGTAGTTACAAATAATAACTGAACTGCCCCTCGTCTTGTATCAGTGTAAGTCTGGGTTTGAGATAAACATTTTAGAAATGTTTTTGTCACTTGAGTGCTTTAGTCCCACTGATCTTTTTTTATTATGATCTTTTATTTTTCCTAATAGAACATAGATCTCTCTGGGAAGACTTTCAAAGATAATACAGTACCTAAAATTGCAGGTATCACCTGGGATTTTCTATAGCTTTAGTGTAGAAGGTATTTGTGCCCAGCTAATTTTAGCAGATTGAAAATCCCGGAAGTTACCCCAGATAAATATTATTTGCTTCTCCAGGTTCCTAAATGCCTTTGAATTCTAACTCTGTTTTCAAAAGGGACTAATTTTCCAGAAGTGTTGGTTTAAAATGCAGATGGGTCTCATTATTTGCTTAAACAAATGAGCAAAGCCCATAGGATAAACATGGTTGCTGCCAATGCAGCCCTAGCTGGAAGTGATCTGCAAAGGCCAAGATAATGCTGCTCTTGATCCCAGTGTGGCAGTGAACAGGATTTGTTATGATAAGAAGCTAATAAGACATTAACAAAAGTAACTGTGCCTTGATTCATAATGTGACTGTTCTGCATTATTATAGGAATGTTCGTCCGGGCTTTATTTAATTATAAACATTAATTAAATAAATCTCTCAGAACCTCTTGTTGGAAATGTAGGGCTAGTTCTAATAACTTGAATTAACTGAGAAATAATTGAATAAAGGCTAACATGAGATAAATTTTCCATTTTGTGGCAGAAGATGTAGCTTTAAATGCTGTACTGGTTGTAGTTAGTAAAGGAAACATGAGCAATAGCTCAGGGTCGTTCAAGAGAGCCCTTGGGAGCTGACTGTATACACGATGGGCTCCAGGTGATTCCTACTCTTTTTCTTTTGTTACTGGAGAAAAGTTAGATACAGAGTATCTCTCCTCTGGAAAGTCTTTGTGAGTATTCGAGGGATAGATGTGTTTGTGTATTTTGTATCTACTTTTATATACAGTAAACCTGCTTCAAACTATTTTGATTCTTTATAAGTCATCATTGCAGTAACAGACTGTAATATTTGTTTAGGTCTTGTAGTGTGAGTTTGTCCTTAGGCTCCCAAAAGAGGACCTGGCTAGTGGTGGTATCCCTGCCATTAGCACAGCTTTATGTGCTGTGCATGTTGTATGTCTCCACTTCTCGTGGTCATGGAGCAGTGGAGGTGTGTGCTGTCAGTCAGGAATCTCCACCTGTCCAGGAGGATCCACTTCTTACCCAATATCTTTGGATCTGTCCCCAGTTTTCTGGGATGCTGCTCTTCCTGTGGGTTAAAGTGTTATAAGCCTTATCCTGCTTGGCATTGTGAAAAGGCATAAGGTAGAGGCAGTAGTTACAGAAGTTGCCCATGAAGTGTCAATGTTCCTGTTAGCACTGCTTGTTTCAACATTTGTATCTCTCTGGTCTAGGTCTGAAGGCAACTCCCTCCTCCTCCTTCAGAAGTAGCATGCCCACAGTCTTCCTGGCCAATGATTCTTCTACAGCAATCAACACTTCTTCCTCATCCTGAGAAGCCTTCATCTCTTCCTATGTCAGTGGCTACAAGGCCAAGAGCCAGCTCACCACTGTCCCCACCAAAGTCTCTCGGGCTGGGGCCCTCCTTCCATCACACACAAGAAGAGGAACTTGCAAAGGTGGTGGAGCAGGACCCTATGCTGGAGGAACTATGTAAGCCCCTGTGCTGTAAGCTTTGCAATGTCACCCTGAATTCGGCCCAGCAAGCCCAGGCTCATTACCAGGTAAGGGAAAGCAGCAGGAGGCACAGCTTTGGGGGCTCTGCTGCATCTGCAGCTTGTGTAGACAATCCTGTGCCAGTGTGAGCACTGCCAGCAGCGTTGCTGTGGCAGCACAGAGGGAAGTGTGGGCTAATGCACAAGGACTAACTCAGCTTCTCGAGGGGGTTTTGAGTGCTGCGTTGGGGTGGCTGCACACCAGCAGCAGCATTTGAGTTGGCTTATCTGGAGCTACCTGTGCATCATCTAATGGACTGAAACTGCTCTATAGACATATCCTCACCCTGCTTGGATTTGCTGGTTGTCCAGACATGCTGCAGTGCTTTCATTTAAGGTGTCATCACTGGAGCTTTTTGCAAAAACTTTGTCCTCAGGAACAGAGAAGTGGTATCAAGATGGCTTGGGTGAAAAAACAGAGGCTTATGAATTTTCCTTTGTTTTGTGAGACCTGTATTTCACCCTCTACATTAGTTCAGTAATGTTGAACTTGATTCCAGGCATGATTTTGTGAGGCCTGGAGAGATTTTTTTTCTCCTAGATACAGGTGTGCCATTGGGAAAGGGGCTGCTGCCATGTGTTTATGACTGTCTCCTTTCTGAGGCTACACACACCACTGATCTGGTGGGGCCATTTATGCAAATGCTCTCATCAGCTGGGTCAGCCCAGACCAAATTCATTTTGTTTGAGCTGATCTGGTTGACTTGCTTGAAATAGGGTAGGGACTCTGCATATGCTTCTTGCTGAGAGGTTGAATATGTCAGTCTTACAGTACCCCATTTTATTAGCACCCCCTCTGCCTAGTGCTGCATTTGCAAAGCAGTTCATGTTTCGTGTTTCATGTTTCTAATGCAGAATAGTGATTTTAAGTGAAATGGAAACAAACTGAAAAACTAACTGTAACCTTGCTGAGAAAATCAGTTGAGGATGAGGCCCAGTCATGGTAGGTGATGAGCATTTTGGAGAAAGGGAGGGATGCCAGCATCTCTCGAGTTCAGAGCTGTTATTTTCTGAGTGACCTGAGCTGCCGTCTTCATGGCCACTTTCTCATTTTGGTTTCTGTATCATTTTTCATTCAGTGTAAGATACTATTGTTAGGACAGTGGTTAATCTGGGTTCTCTTTCCAGGGTAAAAACCACAGTAAGAAACTCCGAAATTACTATGCTGCCAACAGCTGTCCGGCACCTGCCAGGATGAGTAATGTGGTTGAGCCTGCCCCACCTCAGGTCGTCTCCCTTCCCACCCAGGTAAGGCATAGGAAGGGGACTGAGATCATGCTGCTCACTTGTCACCTAACCCCGAGTAAGGGTAACTAGATCTCAGACTTTGAGGATTACTGCAGGAGCTGGGAGGGAATTTTCCTTGTGATGGCACAGGGTGGTGGAAATGGCCCGCTGTGAGCTGTTTGCTTTCCTTTGAAGATGCAGATATCGATCTGCTCTTGCAGCACAATATTGGACTTCAAATGTTCTATTTCTGCCTGGCAAATACTTTGATTCCTAGGTAAGTCTGATGTGCTGCTGATTATGGTTGTTTAAAGGCAGGTATAAAACAGCATTGTTGGAACTGGATTTGGATGTGAGGGTGTGGCATCCGCTCTGCACAGTCATCCCTCTGTTGTGGGGGGGAAGCCTACATGGAAAAAGTGCTTTGGTGCTCCTACACCCATTGCCCAGGGCTGTTAGCTAATTCCTCTTTTGTTGTTCCTTTTGAAGTGCTCATTCCTGTGTGTAGAGTGAATGGATTGTTCCCTCAGTGATCCAGATTAATTCTGTTTCGGGCACATTAGAGGCAAAAGAGATGATTTCTGCTTTCTTCTAGAATTCATCCCTTGGGATTGTCATGGGATGTGGCAGCTAACCTGGCTTTTGCGTGTGACTGTGCAGGGAAGCACAGCTGGGCCGTGCGGTTTGTAGCTGTGCCTGTCACTTCCCAAAGCATAAACCTCTGTCTGTAGGGAAGCAAAGAGCATTTACAAAGTGGCAGATTGTTCCAGACGCTGCTGGAGCCGCCAGAGGGAGACTCGGCCCCGTGTAAACTGGCTTTGCAGCTCACAGATCTGCACTGGGATCAGTGGGGTCCTGTCCGGGATACTGGGATGTGGCCTCTGTACCTCCCAGGGTATTTGATGGAGAAGATGGTTCATGGCAATAAAAATACCACTCTGTGGCCATGTGAGAGGATTCGTGTCAGAATAGGCAGTGTGTGTCTATAAGCTTGAGCAGTATCAAAGGAGATGAGAAAGAAAGTCGACTTGGCAAGTGCCGCAGTGACATGGCTGCATGAATCACTGCTGCTGCACTGTTTACAAAACACTCCTCCCTGGACGTTACATGCTGAGAAGATGTGGTTGCTGCCCCAATCAATGTATTGGTCTGACTCGACAGGCAAGGTGTCCTTCATATGGCAGGAACTACTCATGTGAGGCTGGGTCTATCCTTTGAAGTCTGGATCCAGGTGTCCTCCTACTTGAAGGGTAAGGATCAGAGGTTTGGCAGCTTTGCTACTGGTTTTTTTTTGTCTTCTTGCTGTGGTCAGGGAGCTGTGTAAAGACAGGGTACTGTGGAGAGATTAGACCCAGTGTAAATAGAGAGCACCTTTACCTTTCACTGGGTCTCCCCCAGTGTGAAAGTCACAATTCATCAGCTCCCAGCAGTCAGGAGTAGAGGAGTTAAATCACTGCTGTGATGTAAACAAGTTTCTATGGCTACTGCAGAGGTACAGGGTGTTTGATCAGATTGCTTTCCTCTCCGTCTGAGGCCAGGGATTTGCCGAGATCTCTAGGAACTGGCAGATTCTCCTGGGGGCTGAGGCAGGAAAAATGAAGTTCTTGTAAGAACACTTCAGAGAGAGAGAACTTAAGAGTGTCCTAATCCACATCCTTTAATTCCTTTAACTCTCTTGCTGTCTGATGAAGGTGATACCGGTCTCAGGTCCCTGTGCTTGAAATATTCCAGCAATTTAACCTTCTTGTGTTTCACGTGCTGTCTCTCCCTTTGCTGCTAGATGGGATCCAGTAAGCCAGGTGGCCGAGTGATCTTGGCTACAGAGAATGATTACTGCAAGCTCTGTGACGCCTCATTTAGCTCTCCGGCCGTGGCACAGGCTCACTACCAAGGGAAAAATCACGCCAAACGGCTGCGCCTTGCAGAAGCACAGAATAACTCATTCTCGTAGGTATTGTTCAACTTCATGCTCAGGCTGAAAGCATGTGGCAGTGTCTCTGGCAGTCTTTTCCTCAGAAAGCTCTGAATTGCAGCTGCTCGTATTTGTTTAATCTTCAGGGATGCGTCAGAGCTGGGCAAGCGAAGGGCAAGGAAAGAAGGGAATGAATATAAGATGATGCAGAACAGAAGAAATATGTATACAGTTCAGAACAACACAGGTAACGTGGAGCTTGCATCTGTTCTATAGTTGGAATAGTAACAAATAATAAACAGACTTGTTTGTCTTCTGTTTCTGAGGTCTGTTTTAGGAGAGATGGGTTGCGAAAGGAGGCGGTCCAAGCTCTGCTGATCCTTCATGAATGCATGGGTTTTTTTCCCAGCTGCTAAAGTTGCTTTGTTTTGTCAGCCTGCTTGTTAGTTCTGTTTCTCAGTTTGTAACTTAATTTACCATCTGCCTGTCTCTAAGGCTGCTCTAAAGTGGTGACAATTTTCCTGCTTTATTTTCTTGGCAGGTGGCCAGGTGCTTTGACTCCTACTGTGGCACATCAACCTGCACTTGCACTCCCATGACCAGAATGAGAGAGCATGTTAGCCTCCCTCTAAGACCATCTGTTCTAGCATAGAGTCCTTCCTCAGGTGTTAGACACTAACTTTGCCTCTTTACTATGATTTAAAGAGTGTCTTACACTCTCCAGCACAGCATCTATTTCTCTTTTTCATTTTAAGTAGTTTTATGTGCACACATTAACTGAAACCATGATTCCCTGGGAAGCTTGGTTTAATCATGTCATTGTAACCAGTGTCATGTGGAAAAGATAAAACTTTTAAAGCTCTATTCGATATCATTTTGTGACTTTTAAACTGAGGCAGCTTATTCTAATCAAAACACTGTTCTAATTCTGGAACTGGATGGTTAAGAAAAAAAAGAACTGATTCATTACTTAAATCATTAGACTCCTAATTTTCAAAGCTCTGTTGATTTCCAGTAAGATTGGGGCACTAAGCCCACTCTACTACTTCACAAAATTCCATCAAGTGCTGCTGCCCCGTGTGCTGCACCCCAGTAAATCTGGATATCAGCGGAGAAGTTTTGGGAAAGTAAAGTTTGGACTATACTCAGAGAAGCAAATCTTTGCCTGCTTTTCAATCATTCACCAGGCTAAGAAATTTTCGCTGAGCTGCCTCAAGCTTTTATTTCTAACAGATAAAAGAGGCTTTTCTGTTGACTCCTCAGGTCCCTACTTCAACCCCCGCTCGCGCCAGAGGATTCCTCGGGACCTGGCCATGTGTGTCACGCCCAGCGGCCAGTTCTACTGCTCCATGTGCAACGCCGGCGCCAGCGAGGAGATGGAGTTCAGGCAGCACTTGGAGAGCAAACAGCATAAAAGCAAGGTGTCCGAGCAGCGGTACCGGAACGAGATGGAGAACCTGGGCTACGTACAATGACGCGCCACCCTCGGTCGTAGTTTGCAACTAGAGCAGCTTGTCTCTCGCCTGCTGTTTGCCACATGCCCTGCTTTGTGCTCCATTTGATAGGAGTATGCTCTCGAGCTATACATGTAACACCTGCAAACTTAATGGTATGGTTAGATTTTTTTTCTATCATAGTTGGCAGGATGACGCTGTGCAGGACATGAAGTGTTTTTTGATGTTTGTTTGCTAAATTACCTAAGGCTCTTCGTTGTGTTGAGTGGCGGGGAGGACTTGGTCTTCTCCCCAGCCTTCTGCATGAATATGCAAAGCCCAAGAAGTGCTGGGAACTTCTGTGGTTCAACCACATGGGTGGACCATGTGCAAAGCCCGCTCCCCTCTTTGCACACCACAGAGCAGTGCTCCAGAATGCCTCCCTACAGCAGACTGAATCTCTGGGCAGCCTGTAAAAGAGGGGCAGGAGTAGGGCCTGTGAATGTGTGAGTGAGGTGGTGTACTTGTCCGCACATTGCTGCTTCTGGCCCCCGTTACAGCCCAGAGTAGGTTCTCTCCACATCCTTGTAGAAAGGCTGTGCATACCTCTCCTCCTTGGAGGGTCTTGCCTCTTACTGCTTCCTCTGCAATGCAGATTTCATTCTGAACATCTGACATTGATTTCAGCTGATTAGCCCCATTCAGAAATACTCTCTTCTACCAGTTAACAGTGAAAAAAAGATTCTCAGTGTTGTTGCCTGGACACCTTAATGCACCATGGGTGTAGCTCATCTCCTTGAAGAGAGTCTCAGGGGATCTCAGTGGCTAATGAAGTGAATTGGAAAGCAAACCTGCTCAGGTGAGATGTGCTTTGCTCTGATTCTGCCTTAGACTGAGTAGGGTTGAGAATAGATTGGAAGGAACTGTCAGCTGTAATTTCTTGGCATAGAGATGTAGAAGAGAGCAAGTGTTAGTTTCTGGCCTGCAGCTCTTACTCTGGGAGAGCAGGGCTGCCTGGACCATGGGTAGCAGATATTGGTGTGTGCCCCCTCCATGCCATTCCCTGGATGAAGCCCAATGGGTGTTACAGAGCAAAGCTGAAATGCTCATTTGAACTGGAGCTACCAATATTGGACAATTTTCCCCTCCCCTCTTGCTTTTTCCATCTCAGGATGGGTTTTAATTCCATGCCTTGATGTGACCTTGACTGTTTTAGGGACCATCAAAAATCCAAAGTTAGGTAGGATTTAGATGTCAGGGGCAATGATTGTTTGAGTAACACCTTTTTGGTCACACGGAAGTATTTCTGAAACTTATTAAGCAACTTTTTCAGTGTAGACAAAGGGTGAGCGTTTGTTTTGATATTCCTTAGCAAAAGTAGAAAAGGGATAAAGAGCAGAAGTAGGGCTGACATTTATTCTTCTGCTTGTTTAGATAGATGTGAGGAGCTGTGAATAGAACCCAGTTCATTTTTTAAAAAATATTAGCTCCAGTGGCAGTGTGTAGGTGGCCTTTGTTGGACCCGATTCCCCACTGTGCTGCTGCAGCTGTGCTCTGGTGTAGCTTCACTGACTTCAATGGCAGGTGCAGAGAGAGGGTCCAGCAAGCATCATGGCTTGTGTCTCACCCCTCTTCAGGCAGTGCATTGAATTAGATGCAGCTCCATTGGTTTCAGTGGCATTTTACCAGGGATAAATTGTACCTTATGCATAATGTTTAAAGTAACTCCCCCACCTCCTTTTTTTTCTTTTTTTTTTTTTTTTTTTTGCCATTCTGATCCTGCCTCTTGCATTCCAGAAGGACTTTCTGCTTGCCTTAAAAAATGAAAAATGAGTAAACTAACAAAAACTCCATATAGGTTTTTATTCATCTTTCTAGTTCACCTTCAAATGGTTTGTTGCACTTGGCTGCTCCTCAGAAGCTCAGTACTGTTTTCTTTAGCTGCCTGAGCATCAGGCAGCCATACAACCTTAATGCAGCCTTTCCTAAACCCAGGCAAGGTGAGCTCTTGCACAGTAGCCAAAACCAACCCCTTAGATCATTCCATGCCCATCCTTGCTCTGCAGACACGGACAGAGCAATGGATGTCCTCATCAGTGGGATTCCCTGCCCTCCTTTGTGCAAAACTCACTTAAATGGGATTTGTGCACTGGAGCACGTTAGGAGGTAGGAGGACAGGTGCCCAGGTTGTAGAGCACTCATGAACAGTTTTGACAGCCTGTAAGTCTGTTTCTTCTGTGCTTTCCTTCCCCTGCCTCACCCTCTGTGTAGCCTTGAAGAACATTCCTCTTGCCAAAATCTCTCATCAGCCTTTTCCCCTCCTCTTTTGCAGTCACAAATGGGCTCTGGTTTTCTCTTTGTGTTCTGTCCCTTGGTTTGCCACCACTGTGCAGAGGGATGGAGGCAGTTAGATGAGCCTTACCACGATGTGCTCCACCAGAGTGATCCCTGCATTATGGTTAAACATCCCTCTGGCTGTAAATTAAAGCATGGCATTTTCCACAGGCTGCAGTAAGTAGCAGAAAAGCACCACTGGAGCTGGAGGAGCTGGAGGTACTGGTGCTGTGTGGCTTATTGCTTGGGACGAGGAGACATTTTCACTTGCTTTCATGTGTCCCAAAAGTCAGCTGTTCACCACTTAGCTTTGGTTGCTGCTCCTGCTTCCAGCCCAGCCATCTGCTCCTCTTTTGGCATTTCCAGTGACTACTGAAGGTGTCAGAACTTGGTTTGCCACAGCTGGTGCAAAGGTGTCACAGCCCATCAGTGTGTGCTGGTGCTTTTGGGAGGGTTAATAAGGGAGGTGCAAGGGGCTGTTCTTGCAGGCTCCTCTGTGTGGGGCTTAGTCTGGTTTTGAGGTATGGCTTCAGATTGCCCTGAACAGAGAGGCCTCGGTCTGCTTTGTTTTGTTAAAGGGATCACAACAATGTGCTCATCCTGGGAATTTCAAAGTGGTGGGTTACGTAGCAGGTATAAGGCAGACAGTTGGACTGAAGTGACAAGAGCAGGACAGATTTCCTATGTAGGAGGAAAGATGTCTCGCTGGGAGAAGCAGCTGGGATGCACTTTGCCCCAGTGCTCTGTTGTGGTTCTTCCTACAAGTGACCGAGGCTTTCCTCTCACTCTTCAGCATTGCTAAACAGCTTGTGGCCTTTCCACTCTCCCTTCAGCATAGGAAGGTGTTGACTGCAAAGAGAAAACACCTCACCTCACTATTGTCAGTAGGGTTCAGGACAATGCAGACTCGTACTTGTCAGTAGGAGAAACTGAGTAGATCCTGATTTTATTTCTTTTTGTCAAAGGTGTTCTCCAAATCAGTGTTCAAAACACAGATTGAAAACACGTCCTGGGCAAAGCCTCTTTGACATAGGTGGGCTGGGGAGAACACTGTACAGCTGGAGTACCATTGTCCAGAACCAGTTAATCTTTTTCTCACGTTAAAAACCCAAGAAACAGGACTTCTGTGAAGCTGTCACATTGGCCAGTAGGTTAATGACCTTTGCTGCTAGAAACAAAATGTAAATCAATGCGTTCATATTTATTTTACTGTAGTGACCACTAATTGATTTGTTAATATTTAAGTCATTATGCTGGTAGGTTGTTTTTGTTTAAGTAGGAAAATTCTACATCGCACTTTGCTTTAGGATCGGAAGAATTATTTATTATATTTGTGAAAATGTTTTTCTCCCACATAAGTATTTTCTTTCCCTTGATGCAAAAAAACCCCCGCAAAACCCATCCAGGAAAACCCACCTCAAACCCCCCAAAAATCCCGAACCAAATCCAACCAGTGGAACTTCGTTTCTTTTTATGCTAAACAAAAAGGGGATTTCCTTGCAACTTCTTATTTGATGTCCATTTCTAATTTCTTTTTCCTCCAATGGTTCCTTTACTAACTTGGGATGATATTTTTAGAGACATTAAGTTCATGCTTCATTTAAGCATTTCTTTTAAGGCAAGAAAGTAAACCATGTGGAATCCATGAATTTGTGAGGAGTATGAAAGTGTTACTGTTTTGTTTGTATCAGGCATTAGCTGTTGTTTTGCATTCTGCACTAATGAGTAAATGTGTTAAAATCTTGCCTAACACTGGTCTATTTTTGACTTTTGCTTTCTTCCTGTACATTGAAAGGAACAATGAAAACTTCTGTGGAGTTGCTTAGGATGGTCATCAATGTAACAAAATGCAGATTTTTTTCTGTAAAGCTGCTTGTCTTTTTTCCTTTCCTGGATGCCCATTATAGGGCATTAGAAGGGAAAGCTATTGCCATAAGCATGGATTCATATTTTAGCTTATTAATGCATGATGTCCTTTTGCTACGTTACTGAAGTGATGCTCTCACTGTAACCACTGGGAATCTTGCCCGGGTCAGGAGTAAATGAAATACCTGAGCCAAAGATATTATGTTGGCTAGGGCCAGGCAAGGTACGTTGCTAAAATTTGTCTTTTACTTCTGTGTTTGGATTATAACACTCTCAAGGTTCTGCTTTTTGAAGGCCGAGTAGCTGGTTCTTTAAGGATCTGGTCTTGCTCCCTCTAAAATAGTTTCAAAGTATGTTTTTGACTTTAGTTGAGTAGGAGCAAGCCTTGAAAACCTTCAGGAATTTCATACTGCTGATGTTTTCTCTTTTATGTGTTTTTTGTTTCGTGCTTTTTAAAAAAAATTTAACAACCATGTATACAAGGAAGCTCTGGATGAGATGGACATCTGCTGCTGGTTATGGAAAAACAAATGCCACAGCTGCCAAAGGATAACAGAAAACGGAGAAATATGGACCTGGTTTCTTTGAAGTTAGTGGCTAAGCTTCTATTATCTTGAGCTGGGCTGGCTTCTTTGCCACCTGCATAAAGTTGGAAGGGAAAATAAAATCCACTTTGAAATAAATGCAGTCAAATAGTAGTTCTGGGATCTCTCCTTTTAAAAATGTATCACAGATAAAACTGCGTCTTTTTACCTGAAATATCTGCAGGTAAAGGCAGGACTGTGGATTTTTAAAAATAAAATCAGTCTGTGTTTTTCAGGGGAAAAATTACTTGATTTAATTTCTTTCTGCATCCGTACAGCAACACCATTTGCAAGTGCTTTGAACATGTTTCATCTAGAGCCTTCTTGTCAGGTTGTTTTGTTGTTTTGTACATTTTTCCATATTTTCTTTATATTGTACTGACCCTTGTGAGGGAATACTTGATGAAAATGAATTTTTTTTTTCTTCTTCATTATACAATAAATCATCTTGCTCTTAACGTTGTGCAGCCTTGTGTTTGGTATTGGTACTGCTCATGGCTGGACTATGCATGACTGAATTGATTTTAGCCTAGCATCGAGTGCAACTACATGAATATGTTTTAACACGCTGATAAAGGAGTAGAGTTCATGGTGGAATTTGTTACTCTGGAGGAGGGTCATTTACTTTCACCTATTACTGAAAGCCAGCTGAGAGCTGTCTTGGCTTCAGGAGGGGTTGGGAGTGCTCAGCATCTGGCAGGATGGGAGCCAGAAGGTACAGAAAAGGCTCTGTTTCAGTTTGCTTTCCCCTTCAGAAGACATCACAAGCTCTGCAATAGCTCCAGGCTGAACCACGGACTGACTTTCAACTCTCACTGTGAAAAGGTGGGGACAAGCTGAGCCTGATACTTACACTTGCACTTTTTTTTTTTTTTTAAACCAGTGTGCTCTCTCCCTCTTTCATTACTTGAGGGCTCCAGAAGAGCATATGCTTATGCAGCATAGATGACTTTCCAAACAGAAAGGACATTCTGAACTGGAGGCTCGGAAGCAGAGAAAATCGGGTGGTTTTGAGTTCAAGTCAGGTAAGAGAAAAGCGTTGCCCTTCCTTGGTGCTGCAGCCATGCTGTTGGTGCTGTGAGCTGTTGACCTCAAGGGCAGTGTCCTGGTGGCACACCTGACATTTGGGATGTGTGACTGCTGTTGGGGCACAGCTCTGAGTGTGTGAGCAGCTGTGAACAGGGATGTGTCCCTGCTCTCCCCTGTCCTCTGTTATTCAAGGCATCAGACCATTACAGGGAATACTGACACTGGTGGAATTATCCTGATTTACCATTTGGGATGAGAGCTGCCTCAGTGCTTAGGTGACTTCTGTGCTAACAAAGCAAGAGGCTTTATGTGTTCTCATTTATAGTAAATAGAGTCATAAAAACTTTTAAGTGCAGTTTAATGTTAAATCTGACCCCAGCCCTTCGCTGTCTTATGCCCATCCAGGCTCTTGTGTGTTCGGTCATCCCAGGAAGCAGAGAGGAGCAAACCTCTACAGGGCAGAATGTCCTCATTATCATGTGTTAAAGCACTGCCTTTTTAATACTTACATGTGGTAATTGTGTTTTATATCAAATTCCGTAGCAGTTTGGTACAGCCAAAAACCATAGTGATACACAGAGATACCTGGGCACCCTAATTCAGAGTCACAGGCATTTCTTAAGTTAGGCAGCAAAGGAAACACTGCAAAAAGGAGATGAAAATTTTAAGGCTAAATGTAGGATTTCAAAGCATAAATAGCTCTGTGTCTGCTTCAACAATTGCCCTGGTGTTTAAGGATCTGACTCAGTTGTCTTGCAACATTTTACAGCTGAGGAAGTAAAGTTTTGGGGGAGAGGGGGAAAGTGATTTGCCCAGAAAGTCTGTGGCTGAAAAGGGAGATTGAACTCAAGGCCTTTAAATACCAGGCTACTGACCCTGCCTCTTCTCCATCCACCCTCCCTGTTCACAGGACAATGAAAATGACTGAATTTTAAAACCAATTTGATGAATAGTAGTTGGCCTTTCATTGTTTATATAGTGGCTTTATAATGCATTAGGAAATGAACTTTATCATGCGGTTTAAATAATGAATCCTGGCAGAGAGATCTTCCAGTATTGCTCTGCTATTAAACCTTAGTGGAGAGGTAGAAAAACAGCAGCTTTTAGGAGGATTGAAAAGGGTGCAGGTTTGCAAAGCACAGGTTTGGAGGCTCTTCTGTATTCATTTATGTCCCCTTCACATAAATTCTCTTTATTCCTACTTCTAGTTCTCCTACAGTGTTTGGATTGAATGCTGCTTCTGTGTTTGGGAATAGTAATGAGCTGCTGTAACAGATAATACTGAGGATTCATTGGCCTATCCTTCAGTAAATGACACTCTCGACTGGCCTTATTCCACTGGGGTTCCTTCACGTCTCTACCTGTGTGAAACAGGAGCAGAGCTGTTTAAAGTCAGTGGAATTACATGAGTGTAAAGAGAGATAGGAAGATTATCTACAGTGTATTATCTGAGACTACAGAATGTGGCAGGTGTTTGCAGGACATATAAAGATGTTTAAAAAAATATAAATCTAAGGCTTGTTTCTTAGTATCAAGGTACAGAAAAGGTACTGTGAGGGAAGGAACAAGGTGTGGGGTTATAAGAAGAAATGAACACAGTTGCATGATAAATAAAATATGCTGCGTTTGGTGTGCCTGTGGAATTCTGCGCAGGAATTCTGTATTTATCTCAAGAAGACAGACTATGTACTTAACTAAATGCAACAAGACCAATAGTGTGAAAAACACTAAAGTTGAAATGTAGGTATGAAAAAAACTCTTTAAAGGCAAACAGCCAAATCCCTGAGCATCAGAAGAGATGATGACATATGGATTAACACCTGATATTTTGGGGAGTCTGGAAAGAATACTTCAAAATTAAGGGACTTGTAAAAACAACATCATGATGCCAAAAATCTCTGATTGCAGCTGACTAGAGAATTTGGGGGCTGAGATGTAATTTATGACCTTTTACTCTGTGTGAACTTGTATTGGGGGAGATTGTTTCAGCGAAGGAGGGAGGCTTCTGTGCAAGGCAGGGCTGGCTGTGGTCTCAGTAGCCTTCAGGGATTCATTCCTCTCTTCTCTGACCTGCCATGTTTGTGCTTGCACGTCCCTCGAAGGACTCTTCTTCCTTGGTATTGTCCAGTAATTATGAGAGATCATTTTTCAGTAGCTCCTCTAACATTTTGCAGCATCTTGGCAGCAGCGTGTTGGGCTTAATGAGGAAATGGCCAAACTGCCCAATACCTGCGAGTCTCGGACAAGTAGCTTCTGTCTGTAAAAGCTGGTGAGCACCTGCTGCTCGTGGGACAGTGATACTCAGAGCATGTTCAGATTAGCAGGTCTGAATTCAGACAGACGAACAATGCCATTTGTCTTGAGGATATTGTCTTGCCTTTATTTATGTCAGGTGGGATTATGGGTTGCTGTGCATTCTGCTGGTCTGTCTGGTACCCAGGCACAGGAGCTGGATGCTTCTCACAAGATGCCTCCTCTTGTGACTGCTCTCAGTGACTATGTGTTTGAGGGTCTGTTTCTGGCTAGTCTATCTGTGGTTTACCTTGTCACACAGTCACAGAAGGGTAATTAATAGGACATCTTTTATAATGTTTGTTTAACCGCTTTGATTTAAAAGTCTGTTTACTTGTGTGAAGCGCAGATTTTTATTATGCAACCCCCAAGTAATTTCTAATGAATGTTGTTGAAAAGTACAAAGAAGAATGTTAACAGAAGAAGGCTATAAATAAAAATAAGAGATGCTTCAAGGTTGTGGTGACCCCAGGCACACAAAACTGAGGAGGTAGAAGTGGGAGGCAGCAGTGGGTAGTACCGATCTGTCTTTTGCCAATCCCACGGTCCCAAGACACACTCTGGATGTTCAGCTGCCTTGTTGCAATTATACACTTGAAATAATGTCTGATTAAATCCGGGCTGTGCTGCTGACCGTTTGTGTTAGCCTTCCCTCGAGGCTGATCTCCTGCAGTTCCAGACAAGAGGCAGGATGCAGGAGGCTCGGGGATCGTTCCACACAGCCAAGCAGGCTGAGCCTTCCCCTGCACTCCCTTCCAGCAAAGGCAAAATGCGGCAGGCTGGGTTAAGCCCTTGTCCTTGGGGAGGGCTGTGTGTTAGCCTGGTGTCAGCACAGAAGAATGACAACCATTATTAAAATGTAGGATGTGGCCACATACCTGAAGCTCTGAAGGAAGCGTTGGAGGCTGCGGGTGAACAGAGCACGAAGAGAGACATCGGCAGTTCAGGGTGGATGTGGGTGCATGGAATGGCATCTCTCCTCTTAACAGGTTTCTTGACAGACAGTTGCATCAGCCTGGAGTCCTTTCATGCATTGCCCAGTGTCTGACACGTGGGACGGATTTCTGCAGACACCTTGTTAATCTAGATTAGAATTGATCTTCACACAGCTCCTCACAGCTGCTGAGAAGTGCAAAGGTGGGGCAGAGCACAGCTATGTGTCTGCACGTGCTGGCTGTATATTAGGGCATAATAAGCTTCCAAGGGAGGAGTTCTTCATTTGGGTACAGACTACATATGCTAATTATATGGCATCAGTCCTGGCAATTAGCATGCACACTTTCAACTTGAATTTCTGTCTGAGGTAACAAAGCCAGCGTTGCCTTCTCCACTCACTAACTTCAAAGGCTTTGTCTTGATTTAAGAAACGATGTCCTAAAGCTGTTAGGAGAAAGTGAAGCTGCGTTACCGCTTCTGTCAGGCTGCCCACTTAACAAACTGCATGGTAAATGGATGAGCAACCAAGCTCCCTGCAATGGCTCATGAGAGCTTTGAGGTTATAAAACGCCAGCCAGCATTTATTGTCATTGGCGTACAACATAATATTCCCACAGTGAATGCAGCACAGGTCTTCCAAATCAGAGCATGTGTCCCTAAAATATCAGGACCCAAAGATACACCTTTGGGCCAGATCATAGGCTGTCATACTTAAAAGATAATATAATGTACATGTCCCAGAAGGGAAAGTAATAATTGGTGGAAGAAACAAGAGTGGAAACAAAGAGACAGAAAATTTCCCTTCCCAAGTTCCCTTGGGTGATCCTGCCAACCCTCAGACACAAGACTGGCATAGGTTATGAGCAACATTTAAAAAAGTTTGTCACCTTAATGTGCTTGGGTGTTTTCATAAATCTCAGCAGACATTTTAAATTGCTGTAGCATTTTTTGTAAATCTGATTGCAAGCCATCTTTGAAAACTAGGCTTAAACCCCCAAGTGAATTAGTCTTTTACAAACTTTAACCCTACAGAGAGGGTCATCAGCATGTGCTTGTGCTACTGCAGTTGTAACCTTTGGGCCTGGCTAGAAATATCCAGGGCAGTTCCCTATACAGAGCTGGGGTTACCTAACTACCTACATCAAAATTAAAGACTACAGTCCCCTGTTGCTCCCAGGATGCACTACTGGTTCCAGTCCCAAGCTATATGTTCCACACAGAAACCCATCATCTCAGTGCTGCGGTGCCACAGTCAAATTGCAAATATTTGAAAGACTTCCTGGAGACTGGCTGAGGTCACCCAGTGCCCAGCAGGTGCTGCTGAAGATGATCTAGATTTCCTCCAGAAGGAAGTGAAGCTGTGTCACATCATGCAGGAGCATCACTTAATGTTTGGCATTTGGGATGAAACTTAATGTTCTACAATTACAGCGTCTGATGGCTGGCAGCAATTTTTCCAGACAAATATCACATGCCTTTCCCAGAGGGATTCAACCTTTAATATTGTTTTGATGCTGGAGGCTTTTCCAATTTCTGTTTATTAGAAACGACTTATCTGTGTTGGAAGTGCTGCCTTTAACCCAATACAGCTGGTTCCAACCACAGCCCTGCAGAAGAATCACGGCTGCAGCATTTTGCTTCCCTGAACTTGTAATATGACCAAAGTAAACTGTCACCTTGCAGAAATTAAGCCTTTGAAGGGCTAAACGAGTGTCAGCTCTTCATCTGCTTTGTGTGCTTTGAGGCTCCTTCCAAAGTTTAACTGTTATACTCTCAAAGCACAGAAATGTCTTTCTGAGAATGCTGGGAGATGTTGAAAGTCAAGGGGTGCACGTGGGAAGTCCATGGAAAGAGAAACAAAACAGGAGCTGTTAGAGGCCAGGGCTGTGCCAGTCCAGAGCTGAGCTAAGGAGAGGTACAGCCACCAAATTGACTCCTTTTTCTACCTTTATGTTATTACCTTTCTAAACCAAAATAACCAACTGCAGTGGAATTCCTTGCTGTGAAGTTAAACTGGTGATGAAATGTAGTATTTTGGGGGACAATCTCATTCATTTGCAGCACATGTACAAAACCAGGTGTCCTAATTCCAGGCAGGCTCTACTACTTGGCAAAGATTTTCACATTCACAAGAGGCCATTTTTTAATCAGCATCCTCATGCCCAGCCTCCCTTAGGAGCAGAGAAGGGGGAGCAGCTGTTTGCTCCATCTTCACCTATTTGAGCCACTGCTTATTCTTTTAATGGGACCTTAGTGAAGCTGTGATGTTTCTCTGTCTCAGGAGAATTTTTTCTCTCTCTCTGGGGAAAGAGCAAGTGTGGGGTGACTGGGTTCATTACTATTTCAAGGAAATAAGATTCAGAGTGTAATACATGAGTGGCAAATCTGACTGTGGTGAATGTCTACGTAAATGCAGTGATGTGCTTGATCCTTCTTTACTAGGGCAGCTCAGGCATTTTTATGATGCATTTTATGGGGTAGAGGAGACAAGTGAGCAATGATGGTGTGAGATGACGAGTCACCTTCCTGAAATGCTCTAACAAGTATTTAATTTTTATTCCCTGGAGGAATGGCTTTAGTAACTGGAAAATTGAGAACAATAGAGAACTGAGGCTAAGTTTTGGAGGAAATGGGTCACAGTAATTCTTAACTCAAAAATAACTTATATTAGTTGGTATCCACCTTCCCAGGCTCCATTTTTGCCACCTCCCTGCAGATCCAGCAGCTTTGCTGTGGGCTGTGATGTGCTGCTTGGCCAGCACTGACCAGCCTCACACCCGCTGCAGATTCAGGCTGTGTTCCCTAATAGAAAAAATATCCCTACCAAAAAAATATCAAGAGAAAAAAAATTACAAAAGCCTTGTAGCCCCTTAGAAGACTGCAAGTTTCCATGTGTTTGAGCCTCCTGGATGCAGAATTCCCATCAGATCTCAGCAGGATTAGGGCTCTGAAGTTCTGGCTGCAGCTGGAGGGATGTTTGCAGAGGTGGCCACGCTTTGTGGGTGCTTTTACAGGTGCCTGGAGCCATCAAGATGCTGTTGTCCCTGGAAAGATGTGTGTGGGATGCCTGTCCCCACATTCATGCACCAGTGTCCATCTGTCCTGATGGTTGTGCTCCCTAACCCAGCCGGCTTGGCCTCGGCTCAGTCCAGCCTTCCTATGCTGTGATCACACCTCCTGATGGCACTGCAGACATACTTTTAGAAATCCCAAACAATTCCCTCCTTATACCCATATTTCAAGCTCTTGTTTAATATTGCCCCCTTTTCAGAGGTTTTAGGAAAGGTGGCAGTGCTTTATTGAGATTGGGTTGTTGTTTTGAGGCAGGCAGGGTGATGGTATTTTATTTTCATTTCAACAGCACACCCATTAGGATTTTGAAAGGTGGTAATGTTCCCTGGAAACAGAAGAGGGCAGCTGTTTTTTGGGAAATGAAGAGTGCATTGACTATTTTTGAGAATGAAATAGCAGTCACTCACATCTAGATGAGAGAGGGATTTATTTTTTTTTCATGAATGAATAAAAATAGCACAGTATTGCAGGGCCTGTGCGAGTGTAATTAGTGTGTGAAATAGCTGGACCCCCATCACCTTCCTCAGAGTCCCTGGGCTTCGTCTGACAAAATTAGATTGCTTGCAATTTTATTGCAATGTAATTAAAAAGTAACCAAGGGAATACAAAACTGAGTCGTCAGAGATGTTCGGCATCAGACAGAGGAAAAAGCATTTGGCAGCTCACCGGATTAAGAGCCAGTTTCTTTGTTTACGGCCCAGAGGGAAAAAAAATGCTCTGAATTGTCTGTATGTATGGAAAAATATGGAAAAATAAGATTCAGTAAATGTTATTTAGCCCTCCAAACAGTAGCTGCTGGAGCTGAGGAAGGCCAAGTATCCATGTGGGACTTCCACCTTCCAGTGCCTTCGTTGGTCCAGTTGGTAGGTAAGTTGGAAAACTCAACAGTGACTCCTGCCCACTGTCACTGGGTATTTCCAGCTCTGAGAACAGTTGGGAATTTTTGTATTTGGCTTCACAGAAGAACATGTGAAAAGCAAACTGTCTCTTTTTTTTTTTTTTTTTAAATAGCTCCAAGGCAGAAATAATTAGGAATCCTCCGTAACGAGACAGTACCTGACTGAAAGGGTAGCCCAAAAAACTGCTCTTCTGATGCAGGAAATAATGAGGGCTGCCCTAAACTTTTAATCAGGAGCTCAACTTTTATTTGCAGCTCCTGACAAGGATAGCATCCTTTAATAATGCTTCTGACAGTTCCAAACTCCTGAAATTAATATGAGAGCAATGAGAATTTAATGGAAGCGCTAATTACAGATGCTGGAATTATTCTGCTGCAATTCAAAACCTCTGATGTGGAGAAACTCTTAGCACGGTTGGGCTGTCATCTAATTTCTATGAAGTTTTGCTGTGAAAGGTGACCCTGGCTTTACCCACCTGCATTCTGCAAGATGTGGGCATCCTTCCCTCACTTTGACTTCCACACCTTGCAAAGAATTAGGATGCAAGCAATTAATTCTTCCTGCTCTGGAGACTGTACTGCTCATGCCCCTCCTGCGTGCTGTTCCCTCCATTTCCCCTCTCATGATTAGTCATAATGTCCTGGACTCAGGGACTCACATCCAGGCTTTTCCCCAAAAAGCTGGGTGATTATGCAGGTGGATTAAACACAGCTGGCTGTAGCAGTCTGTACCTAAAGTGCCACCTCTGCAGCAGGAACAGCTGAACCACACATGGAACAGCTCCTGCTTTGCTGTGCTTCGTGGTCGAATTTATTAGAACAAACTGGTACCAACCGTTTGGTGCCACTTGATGTGGTTATTCAGGTATCAGTGGTGCACAGACAGACGTGGTGGCCAGGCAGCCTCTAGGAGATGTGGGAGAAGAATGTTTCATGGGGAGAAGCCACCTCAGACTTTAATATACCCATACTCCTGAGTGCACATCCCAAGAAGCACAGATCTCTGGAAAGCAATTTGACATTATCAGAGAGAATGTCTTGCTCCAGAGACACTTTTCGTCCTTCCCCCAGAGAGGTGTGGAGATCCTGCCAGGTCGCTGGTGCCAGTGAGCCGTGGGAGGTGGTCCCAGCTCCACAGAACAGCCAGTCCTTGGCACGCTGGGCTGGTGGGCTGTGCCCTTGAAACAGCACCTGACTCTTTGCAGCCTTTGTGGTGATGCCAGGAGATTGCTGTTGGACTGATGGGATGCTCTAAACACCCAGAAGGACCCAATTATTACCCTTCCAGAGGTTTTGTTGTGTTTTTGGAGGCTGGCTACATGGCAGCAAGCCCACACTGTCCTCCTTACACATCCTGAAAATGCTTCATCTGGATGTTTAGTGTTCAGAAGAACAAGAATTAAATTTCAAGGCTTTAAAGAGAGATCTTTGATTTCCAAGATGAGAGGAAGTCACAGACTGAGGCACTGGACATGGATTTTCCCCAAAACATGAACATCTTTTGATCTTGTAAGTTTATTTCCTGTCTTTCTTACAGCCAGCTGTGAAACCTGAATCTTGATATTAGTTCCAACTGTTGAATGGCATTAGATGATTCATCTCTTCTATTAATACAAAAAGTAATACCATTTTCTGCTTTGCACATAATGCCTTTTGAGAAATAGATGAAGACATAAGGGACATCGAAGAATTATTTAATCTAAGCTTTTTTTCTTCAGCCCTGTGTTTTGTCGCTCCATTGAATGATTACACTACAGCTCCTGCCCTTCCCCAGTTACTCTGGAGACGGTGCACAAAGGCAGGAGCCATCTCGTCCTGCTTCAGTGCCCCTCTCCTAAGGGAGGGGTGTGCATCTTTTATCAAAAAGTAATAAATGTCCTTTGGTATAACGGAGTGAAAAAAAAGGAGGGGAAAATCAACAAGCTGGTTTCAATATGCTCTGTTAATAAGCCAAAGCCACTGTCATAAGAATGCCAGCACCAGCACTGAAAATCGGAGTATGGTCCTAATGATTCAGCTGAAAAATCTAATTTTGGAAAAAAGGTGGCTTGGAGATTTTCCACCCTCTCTGGTCAATGCTCATGGAGTCTTGTGCATAAATACAAACATTCCTAGGGAACTTTGCAATGAATCAATATGCTCTTTGGCAATAAAGATGGATAAGTTTTTATGGTTGTGGTAATTCTTGGCATGTGATGTGGATTTTGCAACTGAAATACTGGCAAATTTTATGGATTTTTGAGCTCTTATTAGATTGTAAGGACCTTGTTAGGGTGGAATTTGAACATACCATTCCTCCTCCCCTTTCTCTCTGATACTAAAAAAGGGAGCAATAAATCAAAGATGAATTGAGAGAAGTAAAAATGAGAGTCAAGAGAAATCTTACGGCATTAAATTTTGGGGAAAGATATTTGTAAACCAACTACTTAGTTCCAAATATCTCTGTAAAATAATGTTCTCTCTAAATTTCCCTAAAATCATGGACCACATGTTAACTTATGGATGGTGAGTGCTGAACCATTAGTTAGTGTTATCAGACAAGGACTGATCTCAGCTCACATTGAAGCTACTGAAGTAAAGAATTTTCTTACCAAAATTTTTTACTAATAGAGAACTTTGGGTGCTGTCAGTGGGGAGAGAATGATATTTTACACAAGCGTATTAAAAGCTCCTGTTATCCATTTAACTTAGGGGTGGGTGGCCTCCTAATAAATCCATATTTCTGTTTACTGGGGTTTGTAAGTGCTGTTATAACGATGGTGAATTATATGGAAAGAAACCAGTTAACTTCTCAGGACTGGGAACAGAAAGTCCTTTCTCCTTTAGTGCCTTTCTTGCTTCTGTCAAAGGTTCATCGAGAGGAAGCTGCATTTTTCTCAGCACATTATTATTGTGATGGTTTCCCCCACACTGACAGGAACCCCAGCACTTTCTTATTATTTGGTAGATGTGCAAGAGCCTGCTCTGTCTCCCATTGAAGTCAATAACTATCTTTCTTAATTAGCATTCAAATTACAATCGGTCTCCTAACATTCCTATCAATTAGGCACAGCACAGCCACACTCTGTTGTTTGCTTGAATTCTTCGAAATGAGCCGGGTCCTGAGAGGCTGGGCGGGATCATGGGCAGGAGCCAGACCCCACGGACTTGGGTTGCATCCACTGGTAATCATGGGCTCTGAAATGCTGCTGGAGGAGGAGGAAAAGGAGGCTCTCCCGAAACAACGGACCCAGCACAGCTGGTTTAATTGCCCTGTTCCAATCAAATGAATAACTGGAAAGTGTCAGAAAGGCAATTGTATCCACAGAAATGGTGGGGTTTTTTCTCCTTTTTCCTCTGTGCTGGATGCTGAGGGCTGTAGTGACCTTGGCATGCAGTGAACTTTCACCAAATATTGGGCAGGGGCCCGGAAATTAAGGTTTCCGAGGCCAATTCCGGCACACAGGAGCGAAGGATAACCGACTGGGATGCTGCAGCTTGGAAAGCCGGCACATAGTAGCGCTGGGCTTCCTCAGCTCCAAGCGCAGGATGTCAAGGAATTGATGCAGGTGTTGAGGAGGCACAAAGGGAGTTTGGAATGATTGATGTGTCGTCATGACTCCTCTGAAGCAGCTGCCGAGCGGGAAGCGGGACGGTGCAATGCGGGTACCGGGGACCGCGGCCTGTGTTTGCTGTGTGAGATTGTTTCTTCAGATTGGGATCAGAGTATTTACAGTACCTCGGTCAGAAAAAAAAAAAAAAAAGAGAAGTGGAAAAAATAGAAAAAAAAAAAAAAAAGAAAGAAGGAAAGAACCAATGTGTTTTGATGAAGTTAAAGCACAGAACAAACAGAACAAACCTGGCTCCCTGATGACTTTACCAAGGTTTTCTGAAAATTAGCTTCTCAGCACATGGTGGTATTTGCTAGCAAAACAGACTAAATGATCTAAACCAAAGCACATGGGGCTGTTATAAACCTCCTATGCCTTAGAACAGAAAATTACTTGGCACTGGCAGTTTGCTCCTAACATCCTTTCCCAATCTAATAGAGACCTCTGAAAGGTCTGTTTTCTACTGTGCAAACTCAGGCTGCCGCCTATCTTCCTCTGTCCCCAGAGCTTATATTACATTTGCACTATTTAAACTCCTGATTATTTTTTAGACTACTGTGTTTTTCAACCACGTGGTAGACTTGAATTAATTCTGTACGTGGGAAATGGAGGCAGACAGAAACCTGTTCTTTGCCCATAACGTGGGAACGAGGATTATTTCCCCTTGGAGCTCTGTACTTCACCTCCTCTCTCCGTTTTCCTTATCTGACTTGATAGAAGACCCTCTTGGCAAGGATAGCAGTTGTCCATGTGGAAAAGTGACCTTTTAATCTATATTTTTCGCTTGCTTGGATGCAGTGAGCATCTGGATGAAGGAGTGCAGCTAATGCTACGCTGCCAGAGGGTTTTCAAGGACTGCCAGCAGCTGGTCCATGGAGGTAAGGCAGTCAGCTCCAGACCAGAATGAATCTATTAGCGTTAATTAAAAGACAGAAGTATCTAAATGTGATGGAGCTTGCCCATGTTGCTGCTGGAGAGGAATCTCAGTCTTATTTATTAACCTCTTTACCGTATATTGAAGGACAAGCCTCAGTCACCCCAGCACTGTCCAGTGTGAAAACACCAGTAAATATGGACAACCAGGACTTTTCCTACAGGACAGACAATGTGAGCTGCCAGAAAATACAAGAATGGTGCTCAGGTACCACTTCAGGTGTTCAAGGCCAGCTTGAACAGGGCCCCGAGCAACCTGATCTAGTGGGTGGTACCCCTGCCTGTGGCAGAGAGATTGTAACTAGGTGATCTTTAAGGTCCTTTCTAAAACAAACTGTTCTGTAATTCACCTGGACGTTTAGCCAGGACTGCCTGTCAGAGCAGGAGATGAGGATTCAGGAGCAGGAAGAGGAGCAGCAACCACCCCCCCACACCCCTTCCATCTCCACGTCTCTGCTGTCTTTATTCATTTACGTCTCACAACCAGATTTAATTTATCTAGATGTGCCAGCTCAATGAAACTTCACTTTCTTCTCTTAACTGCTGCGATAATCTCACCTCTGCTGCCTTTTGAAAATAGAAAAAGCCGTGCAGCTAAAATGGCCCATTTCGATGAGTATCTCTGTGCTTTTGCAGCTTTCTTTGCTTCACAACACAGAAAACTTCAAACTCCATCTCAGCACCTGAGCGCTGATTTCAATTTACTTTAATTTCGGACATACGAAGTGATTCCCTAATGGCTGAGAGCATTGTTAAAGCATGTCTTTTTTTGAGGTAAAGAATGAAGAAAAGGGTCTAAAAGTAATCCACATATTTTACATAATAACAACTCACAATGAAGCAAAACCCCTTAATGTCCCCATGAAAGTTCTTGCAATAAAATATATACAGTCCCTTGTTTGGTTGTTAATTCTTATTTCACACTTTTTATCCACTGAGCTTTTCAGTTTTCTGAGGAAGACGAGAAAAATGAACTCTTAGTGCTCAGGGCACAGAAGCCCTCTCATGGAAGAGAAGAGAGTTTCCTCTCTAACCTGGAGTAACTCACCTGCCTTCCAGAGGAGAGGTGGGAGATGAGGGGAAATCCTCATCCTGATAGGGTTTTCCAGTTACAATTGCAAGGTCTGGTGGGGAGTCTCCTGAGGAGAACTTCAAAGACTGGTCACTTAAAACCCCAAATTGTGATACATATTCTGACAGAAAGGTCACAACTCTTTCTTCAGCTTGGGAAACTGAAAAACGGCTTTATTTAACAGCAATGTACTTATCCCCCTTGGAATGTGAATGAAGATTAATCCTCAGTCACGCTGGGAAAGACTTCACTTTGAAATGACTGTTACAGTGATTTTAAATTAACATATAGAGCATGCAGAGTGAATTCTTTTCCTCTGAGTGTGTCCACTCTGGGCACTTTTTACCACAGTTTAATTGACTGCCAATTAATGTAAAGTAGTCACACATTTTTAAGGCGAGTGTAGACACTTTCCCACATTAGTCTGCAAGTTGGCTGATAATTAATCTGAGACATCTATCCTCACCAACCCCAGAGGTAGCTTTACCTATCAGATATGAGGCACTTGTTACTAAAAAACATCATTATATCTTCATTCATAACAGCTGAGGAGCAATGTTTAATTAGTTACTTGATATTCGTGGACAACTGACTTTCATATAGACAGGGTCTCAAGTGATCTGAGTTATATATTTAGCTTTGCTGTCAGGTTTGTAAATCATCTTGGGAAATCATTTGCTCCTTTGTGCTTCTTTTCTGACCTCCTACTTAACACCAACAAAAGAGAATGAAAAAAAACGCTGTATCAAAGGTAAGAGATATATTTTTTAATACTGAGTTTGTGGATTTTTTTTTCCAGTCAAGGAAATCTCAAGAAATTTAGTAAAATATTTCTCTCCAAATATTAATTCAACCTGAAGTTATTTGTGACTTTCTTTGCAAAAAATGGAAGCATTTTGAGAAGAGACAGGTGCCTACAAAGCATGCTGCTGTTCTTGCCTGCACCTGGTTCATCTGCCATCACTTGAAACTGGATGAAGTAAATATAGAGGTGCTTTTGCCTTCGCCTGACATTTTCCATTCACTCTGTACACAGACACACGATAATGTCAGGCTCACTACAAGCACAGGATCTGTTTGGTACTTTCACTATTTGCTTCCCTTGTCTTGCTGAGATACCCCAGCACTCACAGACACAGCATCACCTCCCTGTACGAGGGTCCTGCCCCTTCATACAGCCCAGCCCTTATCAGGAGCCATCCTGCTTATGGTGGAACATACAGGGGAGTGAGCAGCTCATAGAGACCTCAAAACCTCTCATTTCGCGTCTTATTTCTGAGTGAGCACAGCCACCTGCTTACAGCTGCCTAGCAATGAAAACCATCCCCTCTGCTGGCCAATAACTCTGGTTGAGCCAGGCTACTCCTTGAAAGAGATAAAACGGAGCTGGCAGAGCCTCCTGCTTTCTGCTGGTACCCACCCACCTCCCAGAGCGCCAGTGACTCGTGCTTAGATCTCAAACAACAGACGTGTTGCCCAGTATTGTTGTGACAGATGCTGCCAAAACCGTTGGGGCCTCTTTTCTTTGCTGAACCAAAGCAAAATATTTAAGTAAGCGAGACCAAGTGGATTGCTCTGCTCCCAAGGCCCTTGTTGAGCTCATTGCCTCAGGACTTGCACCAACACTTCAATGACTAGGTTCTGCTGGGCCCACAAAACCCCCAAACCCTAGAGCATGTCTCAAAGCCGTTGTTGCAGGAAAGCTCAGAGGGATCTGAAGGAGGCTGGCCCATATTCCCGAGTCAGTCCTACCAAAACTATGCTGTTCACTGTTCCTACTGTGGGGCGGTCCAATGGCTGGAGCTGACACTGCAATATAGGCAACGAGGACATTCACAGGCATCCCCACTCCCCAGTCAAGAACAATAAAACAGCTGTCACCTTCACTTGCCGAGATGAGCTCCAGCTTTGTGATTTCCCCACACACCCTATCAAAGTCCCTCTGTAGATATGCCTGTGGCTTAAGGATCAGAAACTTCGGACAGGCTGGTTGGAGCAAAGCCCCTCTACAAATATTGAAAGGGTCTTAATCAAAGTCAGTAAGTGCCAGAGCAAAATGAATTGAACTTAGGGTGAAAAATGGCTTTTATTTTTAAGGAAGGTGGATACTTTCTATTGACTTTTTTTCTTTACTCAGGATTTTGCAGTGAATCCATAAAGCAACTTTCACTGCAATGTTCTTGGAAATAAATGGACCCCATATTATGCACATTCATTTAAACCCAGCAGATCTATTTAAAAAGAATAGGAACTGATTGAGTTAGCTTTCTGTAATTGAAAAGGGGCTTGGCTGTACCAGTCTTTTTGCAAAGTAATTTATCTTCTTGAAAGTTGGATCATCAGCTGTAGTTAAACCTCATTTTGCTTTCAAGATGCTTGTTTTGTGCTTCCAGTCTAGGCTTTTCCTAAACCATCCTGAGCTTAACTTTTAGCTTAAGCTTGCACAAACTTCAGTGGATTAGATCACAACTAGGGATGATCCCTGCTGTTAGTCCAGTCTAACCACTACCACAATCCCTGACCTGTGGCAGCAGACCATGAAGTGACCAGAGCAGTTCCTGGGAAACAGCCCTTGGTGAAAAAGTGACACCAATGTGGAGCATAAGCTGTGAGGAATTCTGCTTTTTTAGTGGGGATGCTTATTAAATATGCCTGTTGAATATACACCTTCCATATCCTGTTGCCTTTTTGTCTCCTGTCTGGATGGCTACACAAACTATGCAAAGAGACAGAGTAGCTTTTGGCCTGGCTGAGGTCTGGAAGAGATGCTGGCCACTGACAGAGGTGTACTGCCAGGCCCTGACAGTGTTTTTTCCTGGTTTGTAGCTGTGGGGGAGGAAAAGCATTCAGGAATCAATATTAGTGGATTTTAAATTAAGTACTAAATTATCTCACCTTCAGTCACAATGGATTTACTCCAGAATGATTCCTACAAAAAAATTTACTGGTTTTTGAAGGAAAGAAAAATATGGTGAGTACAGCAATCATGTATTAAAAAAGAAAAAATAAACGAAACATTAACAATTCCCTCTCCCTTCCCAAATCTATGCAGAGACATCCAGATCTACCTCACAGAGAGTTACTAGTGAAAATATCATGATGTATCATTATTGTGGGAATAACCCCCTCTGCATTACTGCTTCATGAGTCATAGATACAATAACGATATCACACATCACTCTGGTGAGATTATAAATATATGAATAGAGAATGAACTCCAAGCTGTTTTTTCTCTTGGCTGTAGGACCAGGTGCCAGTAGCTCTAATCAATGTACACTTACGTATTAGTGCAACGTGAGTAAATCTTTTTTCACAGCAGAAAAAAAAATAAAATCTTTTTGTGATAGAAAAACAGCAGTATAAATACTTTGTAATTTCAGCCACAGCTGCTCTGTAGCTCTTGTGCTGAATTCTAAGAGATAGTAAAACCCGTAATCATTTCCCTCTTCTGCAGTTTGTAGCCAAAACATAATTACAGTAAAACACCAAGCTTTGCAAAACTCAAGAGGTGAAATTGTGCCCCTCAGCACCACCCCCCAAGAAAAGAGGGGTATAGGGATGAGCGTGCAAATGTCGCTATCCTCCATGGAGCTGAGTGCCCTGGGGGAGCAAAACCTGGACCATGGGCAAATAGCATTATGCTTGTCGTGGGTCACTGGCCCCATCCCAGCTTGGCCTGGGTCAGATACTCAGCCCTTACTTTCTCTCTCTTGCAGTCTCTTTACCCTTCATGTGACAAATGCGTCCCACCAGTGAACACCAGAAATTTTTGGTCATGAGCACAGTTATAGACAGGTTAATTCTTCCTTAAAGAGACTTGAGTCAAACTCCATACCCTGATGCACACACTGTATTTAGTAATTAAAAGGTCTTATCACACCAAGTTCTGGTTTAAAAATAGTTCACAGTTCCCCCTGGACTACGGAAGGAAAAAGTCATTCTTAAGCAATGTATGATAGAGAAGCCTACAGGTTTCTTATCCCTTCTGAAAGCTGGGTGGGGACCCCTTTCCCAAGGAGAGCTGGAGGAGGAAATCTGGAGAGACAAAATCAGTGAGAGAAAGGGAAGAGGGAAAGAAGACTCACAGCAATGACATATTCACCCTTTTCTAAATTAATACTTAAACTCACTTAGTGTTTCAGCTGGATAGATGTGGAAAGATACCCCTAGGGAGGAGAAATGTTGAAGGGCAAAAGGAACAGAAGATCAAGTTTCACTTTGGCTTGAAGCAACACACTGTGAAGGGTGCAGGAAGGCTGGTGGTGCCACCAGGGTTTGTCTCCATCCTTCTGGGCTTGGTGGTGGTGTTTCTGGAGCTCTGTGATACAGGGGCCACTAGCATACTGACTATCATTTTTGGCTCAAAAAAAGAGAAAATTTGGTGTGCTGAATGTGGAAATGAGGGTGGGTTTTACATCAAGAGAAACCTGCTTACACCTTGCCCTGCACGGCCCCGGGCATCCTCTGAGGATTCTCTGAGTAGTCTCTTGCCCAGTGACTGAAAAATATCAGCATCTCTATGGAGTATCCATGACGGTCTGGTGAGAAGCCCAATCCAAGAAGATAATCAGTGGGTGGAAATGGGCATTTATTTCTTCACTTTTCTGTTAATTCAGCCTGACAATGCAGTAAGGGGAAGGTCACCCCCTGTGCTGGGGGTGTCAGGGTGTTGCATGGCTGGGGTGCACTGTGTGTGAGGACGGAGCCCCCTCCTCCTGGCTGTGCTGCACGAGCCCGTGACACGCTCCGCACGCATCACCAAATTACACACACATCTGTTCCAGCACCAATTAGTCATGTGATGTTTGAAACATCAAATATTCTTTCCCTGCTTATCAACACTGTAATTATGGCCTGTCAGGGTTTTATTCTCCTCTTAAAATAAACACCATAATGCTCGCGTTAACTCTTCCGCTCTCTGGGGCCGTGGGATTCCAATGCGGCTCAGGGGGGTGAGTGGGGACCACAGGGCTCCTGTTGTGGGGCAGAAATGGGGGAGAAGGGCAGTGATTTGTACAGCTTGTGCTGTGCTGAGGCCAGGGTTAGGACCAAAGCTCTCAAATATCTGCTCTAAGGCTTTAACAATACGTCAGCTTTTTGGCATGCGTGTGACGATATGAATACACACAGCTACCTTGGCTGTGGCAGAGTTTTGGAGCATCCTGGGCCAAATTGCTGAAAATTTTTAAGAGAACCCCTCCTTTCCATGAGACACATTTTGGTTATTTTTGTGTAATTGAAATTTTACCAGAAAGAAACACATTTTAAGGGAGTTTGTTTTCATTTTGTTTATTAAAGGATGGTTTATTTTGATCTGTCAGCCCAAGATATTCTTGCTTTCAGTTTAGAAAAAGGGGATGAAATCCAAAAATCTGTTTTAAGCATTTTTTTTTTTTTCTGATGTAAGGAAAATTTATTTCTGCAGTTTCACCCTGGGAAAACTGGTTTGAAATATGTTTTGTTTTCTCAGCTGCCTGAGCCTGTGTCAGTGCCAGCTGATGTCGGGTGTGCAGCATGGGGCACACTGCAGAGTCTTTGCCCGGACAGGTGTTGCAGAGACTGTGTTTCATTTTGGAGGCCAGACAGGTCCTGTGCACTGGTTTGCACCTCTCACAGCTGCTGCTGCCTTTCCCAAGCATTTCACACTGTGACAGGTGCTGTGAAGACAGAGAAGCCTTGAGGCACTTTGGGGTCACAGAGAGGAGAGGTCAAGCTTTGCAGAAGTACATGCAGTAGCTCACCACTGCGGAGAGCTGAATTATTCAGACCCAAATGATCTGGGTCATCTCTTCCAGGCCAGTTCTGTTTGTTGGTTTTTTTGTTGGTTTTTTTTGATGGGATGAGCTTGGCAGCCAGTGCTCAAGAAAGACCCTTGGCTATGTCGGGTCAGGAGCAAGGGGCACTGGCACAGCCAGCCCTGGGAAATCAGCTCTGCTCTCACCTTGGGAGGTGTTTGGGTCTCTGGATGCTGTTTGGGCTTTGAATTTCCCATTAAATTCACTCTAGAGTAAGTAAATAAGCAGAGAGGCTGCAGGAGAGGTCATGTATGGGCATGTGCTCCAAGGAACGGACCTGACTCTGCTCTCCCGTTCTCTGTGACCTTACTCTCTCCACTTTTCACACCTCTGTTGGCTTCACTATGCAGGGTTTTGTTTGGAAACTTGAAACTACACAGTACACTGCAGTTAATGGTAATAACATGCAAGCTTGATTTTTTAATTTTTTTTTTATTATTCTTTATTGCTGCTTCATGACCTAAACATTTTGAATGCTTTTGATAAGTTGACTGAGGTGTATAGATTAAATTTCTAGAGTCTCTGCTGTGAAGGGCTCTTAGAAATGAGCAATGTCACCACTAATCCGCAGCTCTCAGGGCCTGGGACATGCTGCATCAATGTGGGGAACCACAGTCCAGTAGCTGTAGAAGTCCTGCTTTATTGATGCTGCTCCAACATTTCCTCTGCAGCAAATGTCAATGTCAAGCACAGAAGAAAGGTAGTGGGACTGACCTGGACTAAGAGCAGCTCATCTGTGTCCCAGGCTGCTCTTTATGGGTGTCACATGGGACCGTCATTATCCAATTTTATCTCAGCCTTGGGGTTACTTATTTCTTGAAGGGCAAAGGTTGCTGCTGATTTTCTTCTTGAATGTCTGTTCTAATCCAATGCAACATTCCAACTGTTCAGGCATAGTTGCTCAACTTGTACTTTTGCATCCATCTTTCAAACAAACAAACAAGCTGTAGTAATAATAATATTAGTTACAAGGGTATTTTAAGAATTTATATTTTCAAACAACTCTTTTCCTACTATTTATCCTCCAAAGGCAAAATAATAATGTCTGGAAGATCTGCATTTCCTCCAAGAGCTGTGCTGGGTGCTGCCTCCCCCTGGCTATGGGTTGGGTTTGGAAGACAAGCTCTTTCACAGGTCTCTGTGTTGTGCTGGCCAGGTTAGCCACATGGAAACCTCCTTCACAGGTGCCTCATGACTCCTGCTCTGCTCAAGGGTTCTCTGGCAGCAACATGACAGATGCAAACACAGCTGGAATCCAGAGGCTGAGGGGGATGCTGCTAACGAGGGGTATCAAGCCACAGGGTGCCTCGGCACAGACCGACAGGCACAGCCTGAACTGCTCGGCTGTTTAGCAAATGTTTGTGTGCTTTGGAAGGGCTGTTGGCCATTCAGGGGCTGAGTGTCCAAAATGGCTTTAGGACAGCCTCTAAACATGCTGCTGTAACATGGCCCTGATCTTCTGGGCTCTTCTAAGACCTGAGCTTTGTATGCACGTGGTATTTCTAAGGCAATTTTGCAAGGCAGAAGGGGCCCATGGCTGGCTGATTGCCTGAGACCACACTGCAGCATGAGCTGGGCACGGCAGTTCACATTTTGAAATACTCAATTTGTGGGCAAATTGTGACTCCAAGGGTATAAGCTCAGCATCTGGGTTTGAAACTGTGCCTCTGTGAGAGAAACGTGTATTACTCATGGTTGAGGACAGAGTGCCTCAGTTTCCCTTCTCGCACGGGCCAGCTCAGCTATCTGGCAGGCACTGGCAGTCCCTGACCTGCTCACAGGGACCCTCAGGTAGTTGAAAAGCTCAATTCAGATCCAGCTTTCCAGCCCAAGTCATTACCCAGCCTTGGAGTGCTCTCCCTGCTGAGCTGTTACTGCTGCAGGTTCTGCTCCGTGCCAAAACCAATTGCCCTTGACAAAACCGAGTGTGAGTCCTTCAGGTCTCCAGGTCTCCCAGGCCAAATACGACAGTGATTTCCCTGCTCTTTCTCTCATCCTCAGACACTGCAACTTTCCAAATTCTTCCCTTGTGCCTGACAGCAGTTGGGTCTTCTGGGGTGCTCAGACTGTGAAATACCTGCTCTGAGTGTAGTAGCTGGAGCCTGGAACTCTACTCTGCACTGCTCTACACAATGGTCTGGTTTGTGGTTTCTTTTAACTTAATGGTTCAACTTAGTGCAAATGCCACAGTTAGGTGATGACTCACTTTGGCACCAAAATGACATTTGATTTGTTTACAATAGAAAGTAAATAAAAGTAAGAAATACGTTACTTTAAATTTCAAAGGGAAAATCCTCATCTGAAGAGATCAAATGCCTTTTTTGCACCTTTTAAGGTAAAATGTTATCAAAACTGTCACAACACACCCGTGGACATTTTGCGATAAGGAATAACATTACCTGATAGAAAAATATTTTGCTAAAAAATCACTTATTCTGCTTCTGTGAGAAATATCTGACACCTGTAGAAAGATGTGCCACTGGGGAAGCCTTTCAATGCTTGTACATGAGGCCACAGTTGCTTCTGACTTGCCCAAGTGAACCTGGCCAAGGTGGAGGATGCAACCCTGCACAAGCAGCGTGTGGGGGCAATGCCATTGGGTCACTTCCTTGCCACGGTCTTCTGTCACCTTGCTCATTCTTTGAGCTTTTATGGCCCTGTGGTTTGACACAGGAGAACTCCCACTTGCCCAGTCCCTGCTCAGAGCAAATTTTTTGTTGTCATGCAAGAGCCATGTAAGTGTCAATATGAAGAGGCTCTGCTCATCTAGGACAAACCTCTCAAGCTCTTCACACCCTTAGTGCTGCCCTTGCAGGTGCCCGGGGCTGGTGCAGGGCAGAGGGGATGCACCGTCAGCGGCTGCGGGAGGCACCGGGCTGGCCCGGCTGTGAACTGAGTTGCCTGACCTCGGCTCTGGATCTTCCTGATCACAAATGCCCAGTTCAGCCTGGCAGAGCTGGAGCTTGTAGCTGCTGGTGTGTGCTTAGATACCCAAGGACAGCAAGGATGCTGTTATCAGCTCTTGTCCCTTACAAGCCCTTACGAGTGAACTCGCTCTGGCTGCCGCTGGCAGGTACACAATTAACCTTGTTAATCAGCAGCTCTCTGAGGAAGGAAGTGTACTGCTCCTGCAGAGAATTCATTTTTTTTCCCCTTCAGGTTGATTGATATTCATGTACTTCAATATTTTAGCATTCCTGTGCTAAGAGTATCAGTTCTGGCTGTAGCAGGAGGGATTTTTCCTCTGCTAGAGCAAGGCAGCATTGCTTCGTGGAAGCTGGTATCTCCCTGCAAGGCTGATCTGGGCTGGGAGCTGCTGGAATGCTTAATAACACTTAAGGAAATAGAGGAAAGGAAGAGAAGGGATCAAAATCTACAGGGGAAAACATCAAGTGAATTAAAGTAGAAGAGAGAAAATTTGGATTGAGTGGGATTTTGTGGATCCCAGGAGGCTGTCTGTGCTGTACTGTCAGCTGGTCCCGTGAGCCCCAGTCTAATGTGGGTCTTGCTAATTCATGTGGTACTTTGAAACTCAGAGATAAACTGAGTTGGCGAGTGTTGGTGCCTGTCCCAAATGAACAGAGCAGACCTGGCTGTCACAGCAGGCTGAAAAAGCCTGGATTTCAGTTATTAATTGCCAAGATACCGTATGAAGGAGTGGATGCTGCCTGGGTGAACTACTTGGCAGGACCCAGCCCTGGGTACACCCTCTGGCAGCAGGCAGATGTTTTAGCAAGCTTTGGAATTAAAACTTGGTCCAAACCATGATGTGATAAACTTGGAACTTACCATAATGTTTCCAAAAAACACCCTGTGGAAGGAACCTTTTTTAGCAGCATCATGATTAGCTGCAAATCCCTTCTGCAAAGCAGACCTGCATTTTGCCACTTGAGTCACCTTCCAGCAATGAAAGCGAGTCCCCAAGTTTGGGGAAAGAAGGAGATTCCACCCATTAGCACAAGCATATGCATTTACAGGCTATATTTATGCAAGGGAAAGCCCTATGGTTTTTAAAGGCTGTCCTTGTGCCGGTCCATCTTATAAAAATCCATCTGAACATGCAGGTGAGGTGCTCCATCTTTCCAGGGTGCTGGTTCAAGGCATTGCTGGTGCCCCCATTACTTTTGCTCACCACCTTCAGCACTGGAGAAATGTAGCTGTAGAGGAGAGCAGCTCTGTGCCCCAGCACTTGCTCCTCCAGATTGGCTGTGGCCTCAGAGATGCTCATACTCTCTGTTTAATAAAATCATGACTCCTTCTAAGATGTTTTTCCCTAACTGAATTTATCAGTTTAAACAGCTCAATTAAAAGGCTAGCAAAAAGTCCTTAAGGGCACTGCCTTTCATCACTGGTGAGAAGATGAATGCTGTACAAATAGATTGCAGAGATATGACAAATGGCATTGCAAATAAACCCTCAAAATTAAAAGGAAAGGAAAAATTTCCCAAGAAAATATCTACATTTTCTCTATGTGTTACCCCACGTGGGCCTGGCATGACAACCCCACCTTGTGCACCATGGATCTTTTTTTGTCTGATGGGTTGAAATTTCTTCCTTGTGGATCACACAGAGATTTTGTGGTTGTATCCACTGCAGTTCCTATTCTGCAGAGATTCATCTCCTGTCAGGAGCACACATAGGAAAGTTTTGAACTGCTACATAGTCCCCATCTAGGCTGTCTCATCTTCCATGGAATCATGTCATATTGAGAAGGTATAATTTCTTTTCTTTTTCAGTTCAAAAAGATAAAGTATTTGCAACTGGCGTATGCTTATTTGCCTCACAAGAAACAGGAGGTGCTACACAGTACAAATGAGTTATGCATTGAGGTTACATTAATTCTTTATATTTCCTATGCTGAAGATATTCTGGAGTCACTGAGCAGGAACTTTGCCAGATCCAAACCAAATGTTATAAAAAAAAAAAAAAAAGATGAAGTCACTGAAAACAAGGCCCAGTGAGAAAGTCTGTTCCACCATGTCCACTGTCTGTGATGCAGCAGTTACCGGGGGAAAAAATTTTGGAACAACCCAGGTAAGTCAATTAGTTTTGCTTCATTTCTTCCTGACTGTTGCTTTGCCTTATCATGTTTCACCACATTTTGCTAGAACATGGTGCTGTGCAGGAGGGCTGCTGCTGGTTGACAGCCGATGGTAAATCCAGGTGGACACTCAGGGTTTGTTTTGGGTATTGTCTGGGAAGAATCCTCTGTGAGAAGATCAGGATTTGTTCTGTCTGTGGGACTGATGGCTGGTTTGACATTTCTGAGTGCACAAACACCCTAATCTTTGGCCTGGCATATGGGAAGGCCAGGATGAATTGGAAGAATATGGTGGCTGCAAAGTTTCTGTGTCAATAGGTTTCATTTTATTTGAGGAATAGTCAGAGATAGGATTTTCAGGGAAAGTCTGTTTGCCAGTCTGATTCTTGTCTATCTGCTTGGCTGTGAAACAAGTCATCAGACCTTTCTGGGGAGAGGTGGGGGAATTAGCATGTGTGGGCTCCCAGAGAAGGGGTGGTGGAGGGGAGCAGCCCCTCACCGTGGACCCCTTTGGCTGTGGGGTACGGTGGGTGGGTGGTTTGGTGACGTGGCACTCAGCTGACAGCAGCCACCCAGAGCAAAGGGGTAAAGTGAACCCTGCTGCCAGGGCACTGCAGGGGATCGAGTGTAGACTTCTGTCCTGCAGCACTTTCCTTGGGTTTTAACACAGAGGAGTTCAAAAACTAAAATTAAATTGGCCCTGACTTCCAGGGGCCAGAAGAGTCTGAAGATGATCAATTTAGAGCTGTCAAAATGTTTCCTTCAAGTTGTTTTCAGCAGCAAGATGACCTGCTCGGGCTGTGCCCTGCTCAGAGCAGAGCCCAGTGTTCGCATTGCACCAGCCCAGCGGTTTCACCGATGTTCGGCAGAATTGAGCAGGAAGAGGATCAGCAGGATTTTAGGGAAGGGAAGGCTCTCTATCAGCCTGCCTTAGCTTAATCCTCCCCACCCTCACAGACATCACAGCAGTGTTCTCCTCTGAAGGACATCAGGCAGAGGTGTCTCCCTCTCCGACCCTTTCTCTGACCATACAGTACCATGGCTGCGACCCTGCCCTGGGTACCACAGCCTCGTAGCTAACTTTGTATGATCTGCCGTGGAAAACCAGCTTAATCTGAGGGTCTGCTGGTGTCCATCTCTGGGCTAGCTCAGGGTTATGTGGCTATCTCTGGATGGAGCTACTTCTGACTTCTTCACAACAGTTCTGCTGGCAGAGCAGCATTTGGCAGAGGTGCTGTACGGCATTGAGAGCACACACTGAACGACAAGGGCTAAAAAAAATGCTGAAGAACAACTCACTAACCAAGGGTCATTTGTTAGGGGCAGGGCCAGGGGTCCTGTGGAAAACGGTGTATCACTGTATAGTTAGAGTCTGTGTCATAATGCATATATACCAGCAGCTCAGCATGGAGGCTATCCAGGCAGCTCTATTTCTGGCAGTCTGTAACTTTGGAGTGCTTGCTTTTGCAATGTGAATAATGTTCTTTTAAGTATAGAGTTTAGGGTTTTTTTTTAGGATGTAATTATAATCTTGTTCTACATAATTTAACAGCATCAGGGCAGGAGATTTTTATCCAAGGCTGGAAGTAATTGCCAGGCTAGTATTGAACAGTCAAGCTACTCGAGGGAAGGACAGGGCTATGCTTTTTCCAGTCACATAGTGGAGAAGAGGACAAGCCCACCCGTGGGTGTGCACACACAGTCTCTGCAGTGGGCAGGATGTCTTGTGAGCCTGGGGCACGAGAGGGGTAAAGATCACCACCAAGATACCTGCACCACAGATGTAGAAGACACTAAATGGCTATTTGGGACTTACTCAGTGCCGTGGTGGCATGCCCGGGGTGGACTGCCACCTGCTGGCCTGGCCTTGGTGTGAGGTGTGAAAGCTTTGAGGGTTGTCTCAGGCAGGGGTAGCAGAGTTTGGGAGCTGGGGATGTGGTTCAGCTCAGCAGAAAGGTTATTGGCCAGTGACTACATGAGAGTGCCCTGGATGCTTTGGTCCCCTTTGGGGACCTTGAGTCATTTGTGGTGATGGGTCCATAGGAAGCTACTGGTGGTGCTTACCAGCACCAAAACCAAATGGTTTGGTGACACCAAAGCCTCCTTGCCCAAGCATCTGAGTTTGGGTTAGTGCTGATCCAGTTAAATGGCTCTAACATTGGAAAGTTGATGGCATTTTGGTTTTGCTTCTCCTGCTTTCCTGCATGTGTTGATCAGCATGGCCAAATTCTCTGGAGAGAGTCCAGAAGGGGTAGAAGGGGACTCTGAAAAGGTACAGGGGAACAACCAATTTCCTACATCATTAATTTGCTATTTGCAGCCAAAATGTTATTGGCCCAAGATGAAGGACAGCCAGAGACAGCAGCAGAAATCTGGGACTGCAGATGTTTTCTCTTCTTAAGGTGACTTGCTGAGAAACCGAGTTTAATGGCAGGACACTGGAAAATCAGAAGCAGCGAGGGCCACCCAAATTCCTGTGCGCAAACCATGTCTACAGAGCCATGGGCACTCAGGATCAGGCATCATGTGATGTTGAGACAGGGACATTCAGAGCTGCCTGCTCTCCCTCGTGCCCCTCTGCAACATGGGCTGCAGTCCCTCAGTCCTGGCTCCTGTCTCAAGATTAAACCCCTGGTTGGAGTTATCGTGTAAAACCTCCTGGCTTTGACAGGAGACAATCTGAATTCCCTCTAATGCCATTTCTAATTTTGGTGTTTCTTATCATGGGGAAAGCCTCCTGGACGGCTCTGTCAGCTCTGCTTCTGTGTCTTCCACAGGATGCTTTGAGTTAAAAGAGTGAAAAATGGAGTGTGGTGTAGTATTAGCAGAAAATCAGGTTTTTAAATGAGGTTAATGAAATTCTCCACTCACAGCCAAATCTATCACAGCTTCTGACGTGACTCCTGTTCCAGTGACAAGACCTATACTTGGGGTACTTTCCTACCAGCTGTTGGGATGTCCAACCCCCCAGCTCAAGCAGGGTCCTCTACAGCACATTACTCAGGGTTGTGTCCAGATGGCTTTTGAATAATTCAGTTTTGACCCTGAATACTCAAAACTTTTAGCATCTGGCTCAGTGGGACTAGTAAGCACCTACTCCTTGGGAAGCAGAGATTTGTGAAGGGCCGTGTGTTGTGCCCACAAAATGAAAACCTGAGTGTTACATCCAGACGGGATGTAACACAAAGAGTGAGGCCCTTGAATGTCTCATGCCCTGGGAAGCCCTTGTGTGGGAGCAGAGGATCCTCATTTCTCCTGAGCAAAGCAGAACATCTCATTTACTCATGTTTGCTCTTTGTCTTTCCCACTCCTTTCTGGTGGCTGTTTAATAGACACCTTGGACTGATGGCCCTTTCCCACGTCAGTTTGCATGCTATGAAATAACCCACTCTGTGACAGATTTCCTGGCCTGTGTCACTATCAGGTGGGGGGTAATGTCTAATATTTGGAGGCTGAGACCCAGTAACTCCTGTGCAGGGCTGGAACCGAGTGTGTGTTGGGGAGGAGAGAGAAGGGCCGGCAGTGGGGAAGGTGCTGCTGCTGGTACAAACTCACTTTCCCAATGTCTTTGAGCATATGGTGAAGTGGTGCTGAGGAAATGGCAAGTAATTACACCCAGACTCCCTCTGTGTCAGGTTTTGCAGCCTCTGCAGTGTTCACAGCCTCCTGTTGCATTGTGTAGCTGTCTCAGTGTATTAATGGCTTTGAACTCTTGCTTGTAAGGGGAGTGATTAAGGTGTTGCTGCTTAGACATCAGACTTTTCTTCCTGCTTAATCTGTGATGAATATAACAGAGCTTGTATGGTGATTGAAACCGTAAGTGTGCAAGGGTTTCTAAGTGCTCTTCCTTTTTTGCCCAATTGATTTTGGGTCTTGAGTTGCTCAGCAGCCTCTGGTATGAGAGACCCTTTGCTTGTGATCTGGAGTTAAGTGTGCAGGTAGTTGGGTATTAAAAGGTGCTTCATAATCAAATACAGAATAGTATCTGCACTTATGCAAAAGAATTGCCAGGTTGGAAACTTTAGGGAGAGATGATGAAACCTCCCACCTTCCTCATACACATTTTCACACGGTAGAATGGTTTGTGTTGGAAGGGACTTTCCAGATCATCTAGTTCCACCCCCTGCCATGGTCAGGGACACCTTCAATATGATATATTAGAAAACCTACCTTAGGAGACCTAAAGATTTTAGCCTGAGTTGAGTGGGAAGGAGGCTTTCAATTCCACAACCTTTTAGCTGTGTTTTTCCTATCCTGTATATGGGATTAGAAATTAAAATCTTTAAAATATTCTGCAAACGAAAAAATCTGAAAAAAAAAAAAGTTGAGTCAATATAAAGGGTGAGGTGGGATAGTGATAGATCACTCTAGGTGCAGCTTTTGGTTGTATATTTTTTTCCAAATTTTGAAAAAAATGGTATACTAGAAATGGTGTCTTTAAAAATGAAGCTACTTTTGGGTATACTGAATGGTAAAAACAGTGTTTTTTTCCAGTGTTTGGAGAAATTTGATTTGTTTAAAAAATCCTGGTGTGAATTTACCTGTCAACATTGCTGAAAAAAAATTTTAAAGTCATATCTGAAGGGTGTAGAAGTCCTTTGTACGAAATGACGTTTGTTTTACATTCAACAGCTGCAGTTTAGGCACAAAGAGCGGCTTGTTGGGAGACTGGCACATGGCCAGAGGCAGCACAGCTTTGCTGAGCAGTGAGGACAGTGCCCACCACTCCTGGTTCTTATCTGGGACTTGCCAAAATGCAAGACAGGACACAGACTGTGAGAGCCAACTCGTCATGGGCTGTGGTGGCCACGCTCCTGGGGCTAACAGGGCATGGACTCCACTCGCCCAGGGGTTCTGCCTGCAGGGTTCTCCCTAAATCACAACAGCTCAGATAATTGAATTGTGTGACCTGACTGCTCCATTTTGAGTATATAAATAAATAATTAAATAAATAAATAAAAATTAAGGTGGCTTAGTTTAAAGTGCACAGGGCACACGAGCGGCTCTGTGAAGCAGCAGCATCTTCTGTGGGGATGCCTCTGCACCAGAGAGGAGCTGATGTTTGGTGGCTGCTGCCCCACACAGGTGATGATAACGGGAAAATGCTCCTTTTCTCCTTCCTGGTGCCTCCTAATTCACTAGCTGTTATATTCTTTGAGGCAGGTGTTGTGCTTTGCTTTACTCATAGTGATGATCACTGAGATGATGATCACACACACGAGCCTGGCTGCATCCTGGCTGGGGCTCCTGCTGGTTGTGCCCATGTGATGGAATCTGCACTTCACTGACAGGAGAGAAGAAGGAAAGAAATGAAACATCTTGCTGGTCAACCTCACCAAGAAAAAAAAAAAAATCAATCAAAATCTTCACTGAAGGGAGCTATTGCTGATAGTTTTGCTTCACATCAGAGGGACTATTATATTTATTTTTCAAGTTTTCCTAATAAAAAACCCTTCCACACCCCTGGGTTTCAAAAGGCAACATCAATTCATACTGAAAAATGGGAGCATCTTGTTTTCAAAACACTGAAACAAAATAATTGATGTTTAGCCCTGCTTTTCGCTCTCTCCTGCACAGTGAAAAACAATTTGGCAAAGCTTGTATCCAGTTGTGAGATGTTTGGGTGCACCACAAGCTGTGCGTGGTTTTCTTCTGCAAGATCGAGTGCTGGGAAGTGACAAGTGTTCAGTGGAGCAGAAAAGTGAGGGTTTTTTCCCCGATCTTTGATGGATGATGAGCAGTACAGCAGCTAATGGAGAACTGATGCTACTGTGCTCAGATGCTGAGTCTACGGAAAAACTGTGTTGCTGCAAAGATATTGGTTCAATCCCCTTGAATGGCTGCAGCTAATTTAGTAAGGGCATGACTGCATGAGAAGAAAAATTAGCTGAACAAGTTTTAAGGTGGTGTTACCTTGAAATCGCCATTCTCTTTAGAGGTTGTACTGGTACAGTTATACTGCTGTAAGGTCAAAGCTTGTGTAGCCAAACAAGTGCAGGAATCCTCTTGGACCAGGCTCACACCAGCCAGTTCTTTCTCAGCAACTTCTTTCATTGAACTCTTCTGTGGTAATCACTGCCTTTGTGTCTTCTCGAGATATTGGGCTCTTGTGTTTCCTGAGCCCTCTCTCCCTGCGCTATTCCCTCAAATTCACACTGGACATAGGTGCACTTACGCTGCAGGTACATTTTATGTGATAAAGTGATGTCTCCTCAATTAGGAAATCTAAATCAAAATAAACTCTCTGTTGTCCTAGCTTGTGACATTTAGTAAATCTGCTGCGAGATGCCAAGTTTTGGAGTATTACAGCAGAGATGTTCACACTTCAGCTTCAGATTTAGATGTTCTAGAATTGAAATAAAGCCTGACATAAATAATTTAATTAAGAAAATAAGAACTGCTAAAAGGCCATATGAATTTGGTACCTGGAATACTTAATGCATATTGTAAACCCCTCAAGAGTGCCTGTCATAGGCGTCTGATGCCTGTGAATACTGCACAATCTTTTTCATATTGCACCTCTCCATTCTGGGGTTTTCCAGCACAGATTGTTCCCTGCTGTCCCAAATGTCCAGCTGGGACATCAAGAGGTAATATGTTTGCGCTGAGAAGAGTCAGAACCAGTCTTGGAAACAGGGTGGGTTTGCCCAATTGCTGAATTTCACTGCCATGTTTGCCTCTTTCCTTTGAGCTGCCTACAGGAACATCGATTCCTTTTGCAAGGGATAAACATGATATTAAAATGGAGCAGAGAAAGAAATAGCACAGACTAACATCCCCACTGAAGCACCACCTTTCCTTGGGGCAGCAGGAGTTGTCAAAAATCATGTTTTGCAGTGCTGACACTTCAGTGGGGGGTTAACTGTGCCAGGGATCAGATGGATAATTCCCTTCAAAATTATTGTTTTACCTCACTCCATCCAATTACTCAAGTTGTTTTGCTATCCCACAGATCTCTCCCTTAATGTCAACAAAATGATTATAGCCTGCAACAGCGTCAAGATGTTTCACCCACAGGAGCTCTGCTGAAATGTTTTATGGCGCGATGTGTTGAAAACAGCGTTTGATGTGTAAATGTCAGGAACAATCAGCTTCCCTGTCACAGAACAAAGAAGCACAAATACAGGCACCAAAAATGTCACACGCACAACTAAAGGGCTGCTTTATCACAAGGCGCATAAATCACTGTGTAAATGGCCAACATCAGTGTAGGTAATGGTTGGAAAATCCACCACGACACATTTCTGATTTGGGAATCGCGATCGGCAGCGCTGTCTTTCCTTTGGCATCGGTGACTGAGGTCTGATGGTGGGGAGATGGACAGGGACAGTCAAGGATGGCAACGCCAAACACAGATCAAACCTCTCTGCTTGGGAGAAAATCAACTTTACCCAGGAAGTAAATGCACCCTGGGAGCCACACGGGCTGTGTAGAAATGGGTCAGGATGCCTCCATGGCTGTGTGGCTCCGGGGACCTCACCTGGATACTCCCATTTTGGCAGAACTGCAGGATAAGGTTTTGTAACCATGATGAGCATCTGCAGCCTGAAGCCTCTCACATCAGGGGCACCAGGCAATGAATCCCCATGTCCCCATACTGGTGGTACCACCAAAACTCCCAGCAACTCTGTCAGCCTCTGCAGAAAGCAGTGGGGCACTGCTGGGATCTGCCATCTCCACCTCCCCATCCACCCTGGCCCTGGGGGTGCTGGAGCGTGGGTGGGTCGAATGAAGGTTTTTGTCAGTCCATTAAAGACCTTGCGATTCCAGTCCCTTTGCTGCTGAGGCTCCCGGATCCACCGACCACAACGGTTTCTGCAATCCCAACATATCGATCAAAACTTCATTTTTGCAAATGAACATTTATGAATTCCCTGGTGCATCAGCACTCCTCATTTCTTGGTAATTCAAGCTACAGATAACAGTTTGATGAAACAAGACAGTCCTGAAAGCAGAAAATATTGAAATCTAGAAGATTTAATTTAATATTTTTATTACGTATTTTTGGAAACTTCATCATACCCCCGCCCCCAAGGAATTTAATTACCTAAGGAAAATTGTACTACTGATTACAAGATTGCAGGTTCATTTTCACTGCTGAGAACTCATATTTTTTTTTACAGCTCACGTTACACTTGCATGACTTGTTTTGTAACATCTTGAAATTTTTAATGCCATGTTGCAGAAAGGTACTTATATAGAGAGAGATGAAATAGGCAAAATACTTGTTTTGCAGTCTTTTTGAAGGGAAAAATGTTAGTTTCTTAGTTTGAGTAGGCTTGCACATGGTTTCTTTGAGCTACTGGATAATGAGTTCAAAGTGTGCTCCCAGGATCTGCCTTGCATTTGTCCTTCAGGCTGGGTGCAATGTGAGAAACTGAGAGAAGTGTGTTTAAAACATAAGAAGGAATGCTTTCTATAGGGGAATAAAAATAAATTATGCAGGAATCGTGCATGAAATTATACTGGCAAGTATACTGTGGTAAATATTTGACAGATAGGACAACATTTTAGTCAGAATCTCAGTTTTTCCAATAAATCATTGCACCTGGGCCTTATAAATCATAATTCATGTCAGCCAGCACTGCATACTGAGTTAAGGTCAGGAGAGACTTCCAGATGTGTTATGATGATTATCTAACAATTCAGTTAATAGAGCCATAGAATTGGATGAGATTTTTGTCAATTCCCATGTCATAGCAACAGAGACCTTTGACTGAAACAACATCATGAATATTGGATAAGATCCTGCAGTGCTGCTCCTCCATGTTATGATATTATCCAAGGATGAAGGTTATAAATACATGACTTGTACTGTTCATTTTTCAGTGGGTAAAAACAAAGGAAAAAACCCCCATAAACAAGTTTCAATACACAACTAGATATAATATAGCTTTTTCTTTATATATATATATATATCTGTATATATCAAGTAAAAAAATCTAAAATAGTTGGAAGTAAAAAATGAAAAAATAGCTGATTGTGTTATTTTTTTCTTTACAATGATATGGTAGCAAATACAAGACAAATGAGTAATAAACCTTTACATAAGGAGTTCTGGTCCCACCTCCATCAATAGGGCTCAGAATAGAATAGAAAATGGAACAGGGTGGTTTTTGTTTTTTGGCTACAGCTTCTGCAAGTGACAAAGATTATGTTGATAAGACAGAAAGAAATCATAGCACTAAACAAAACACAACAAAACTCCAAAGTGTTTTCCAAAAGACCTTAAACACCACAGGGCACAATTTACTTCTGAACTGTGGGAGCAAACACAAAGCATCACCAAGTCTTACTGAGGCTGAAAATACTGTACACTTGTTCTGGTCTCAATATGCGTCCTTTTTGTGCCATCTTACCACAAAAAAATCCCAAACCCCTTTATCAGTGCTTTCCCCCCCAGTCCTACAGCCATTAATAAAAAAGCCAGAGCCATAAATCCTTTGAATGGACCCAGCCAGATGTGAGACCTTAATGATGCACAAGTTGGTTGCCCTTTGTCCAGTGGTGAATTTCCCCCAGAATTCTTTACACTGAAAACGTCAATTGACTAAGCTTGGCAAATGGTCACACTGAGCCCTATTTTGGCTGTAGAAAAGAAAGAAGTACTAGTCCCAGAATAAAACAAGATCATATAGACGGTCAACACAAAACAGTAACTTCTTCAGTTGTCTGCATAATAATAACATCATGTTTGCATATAGAACAGCTTTTGCATTATTGCTCTACTTATAAGAATATCGTAAGGAACTCATAACAGACTTGCACATTACAAACTTAAGGTTCTTTGGTGAAGAATGAGAAAACAGTATTTTCACTGTAGTCAAATTTCAGAGAAGTTTTCATTCCTATCTGCTGATCCTTTGGATTCTCTCACAGAGGAGGGAAAGGTACTGAGTCAGCTTTACCATCGCGACGATGGCGACCCCACCGATCATCATGCAGGTGGGCCAGAACAGGGAGTGGAACAGCACATTGGAGCTGTACAGTTTGGTTAATATCACGTTCTTCTGAACGCCCTCGGGGTCGTAGAAACAGGAGAAGCGTTGGTACTTCCTGAAGTTTTCCATCACGACATTCACCAGAGACATGGACTCCTCATAATTCTTCCCGCACTTGGGGATGTAGGAACACTGGGAAGAAATCAGAGGGAGAGAAATACATTTCTAAATCAGTCACAATGTCTGTTTTCAGGTGGCAAGTGGGAAAATCTCAAGATGATTATGCTTTTCATGTCAAGAGTGGAATACTATTACGCTAATAATAAATTTATCACAGCAAAACTCAATATTTTGTGCATCTACAGAATTTCCCATTGGAGAACCTCCTAGTGCTGTTCAAACATTAATGCTTTAATCTGCACAGCGCCTTGTGAGATAGGTGAATATATTATTATTGCTAATTTACACATGCAAAAATAGAACTGATGAAGTACCTCTTCATCTTAAGTGGCACACATATGCTCGCAGTTAGATGGGTAATTGACTCTCTGTAAATACAAATCTGGTAGTTTAGATCTCACTTGGCTCACATCAGAGCGATCATAGTGGGCACAGGAGTTCACTCACACAGGAAAGGGATGATGAGAGACCTTTATACAAATTTTCCCATGGGACTAATGCCTCTATTAGAGACAAATAAATAGTCCAGGAGAAAACGTAGTTTTCCTAATGACAGCCCAGAGGACTTTCATTCAGCCTTTAGCTGAAGATCAACCTGGATACCAGGATGGTTCTTTGTGTTGTTTTTGTCCTTGACTCCAACATAAGTCCAACAGTTCCTTTTCTCTGAATATGCTCCTTTAATTTCAGTCTCATTCACAAAACAAAAAAATGATATCGGGGTGGCTCTACCTAGCACATTTGCAACCTGGAGGTCCAGAGAATACTAAAGGCAAATTAATTAAAAAAATACCGTATGGAGTCCATGCATTGAAGATATTCCATGGGACATGTATGGCAGCAGCCCTGGGCTGTGCTCCCCATTCCCTGCAAAGAGCTTGTGTGGGCTGGTGAGGTGGTGGGCGGACACACAAGGGTTGAGGCCACACCTGGACCATTTTTAAACTAGAGCAGAAAGCCCTGAACTTGCTGTTGCTGCTGCTGGTCTGGAAGAAGATTGATGAGAGCAGCCCAGAGTCCCTCATTTCTCCTCTCATTCATGCACTTACGCCCCTCCAAACCTGATGGTTTTCTAGATACCGCACAGGATTTTGATTAACTGCTTCAGGAAGGGTGGAAATCTGCTGCTACTTGACTTTTTGTTTAACATGGATGATGGGGGGCAGCAGGTCACTGCTCCCTCATAGTTATGGGATGACAGTGGGTCCCACCATGCTCCTGCCTGCATTGCCAAACCTGCATGTCCTGGTGAGTATCTAAAGTAGCTCCAGATAATTGAATGAAAAAGTGAGTTTTGCAAAGGAAAAAATATGTTTTGATTACAATAATGTGACCCATGGCTTTTGATTATTATTGTTATAATGTACATACTTTATAAAATGTCCCTTTGTTCTTTTTCATGGACTCTGCTGTGACTTTTTTTGTAGCATACTGTGACAAGTCTCTAGTCCTAATTATGATCAAAGGATTAACCTCATAACAGGATTTGATTGATTCATTGGCAAGTTATTAGCACAGAATATGATTTGAAGCACAGCAGAAAGACTGTCTGGCGTTAGCAGACTGAAGCATTAATGGCAGAGCATGGCTGCACTGCCATTATGAATATTTCATAGAGCTCTAGAAATTAGCGATGGAAAATATCAGAGCAGCAATATCTCATCCATCTTCCTGCTGGTGCATGTCTGCTCCCTCCAGGATATTCTCTTGTACTCTGACCAGTTTTGCCTCAGATGTCCAAAGTCACAAGCCCTCTTCCAGCGCCCATGACTCTTCAACACATCATAATCTACTAAGTAGAGGAAATTTCTCAGTGAAGCATAACTCATTTTCTTTTAATAGATTATGTGCTATCACTGTCATAACAGCAGTATTTCATCTTCAAATGGGGTTTTGTTGAGGTTTTTTCCTTGTTACTTTGTTGCTATACATTTTTGTTTCTGGAAGTCCCATGAGGGAGGTGATTAAATGAGGACTTGGCCACTGTTGCCAAAATACAATTTTGAGAGCACCAGGACCCTGCCATGATGGTGTTTTGCCGTGTTTCATGGGTGACTGATAAACAAATAGGAAGACACAATAATGAGGCGTGTTGACGTTTTCTTTGTTTTGATCTTCAGTATTTTTCTCCAATGCCTGGCAGGGAGTTTTATACCCACAATTGTTATGCTGCACCTGTGAATGTAGACCACTGAATCTATGCTGATTTATTACACTTCTGCATTGTCAAACACTTGGAAATCTGGGCTCTAACTCAAGTGAGGGTTCTGTGGTACAAAGTGACAAAAGTGGTTCTTGTGTTACCTGCAGTCTGAGCACAAGAAGGACCTACCAGACAAACAGAATTTACTAAGTTTCCAACTGTACTTTCTTAATATAAAGGATTGGATAGGTATCCTGTCGGACCTACCTCTTGACACATCCAGTCCAATGCCCTGCTCAGAGCAGATTTGCTCAGGGACTTGTCCCGTCAGATTATGAATATCTCCAAGGATGAAGATCACACAACTTCTCCAGGCGAGCTGGAGGCAGTTTTCTTTAAATCAATGATGCTACACTGAAAAAGCTGTTGCCAGAAAAGCTCCCAGTTGAGGCTGGGCAGCGAAATACATGACACCCCTCATACATCTGTGGCTTGGGCTGGTGTCCTTGCTGAGCCTGGCAACTTAGACAGGATGTGCTGTGGCAATTTTTGTGAGAAAGCGGTCAGGATGTCAATTTATATCTATTTTGGAAAGTGCAACAGGTTTGGACCAAGGGTTGGAGGAGCTTCATTTCTGCATTGGGCTGACATTGATTACTCCAGATAGAATTCTCCGGTCCCAGCTTAGAAATGAGTCTACTGGAATCCACAGCCGAGGACCTCTGCTCCCCCTCCCTGCACCAGGCAAACTCCTCCCTGGGTTATAAATACCCGAACCTTCAGTGAGAAACCCTGAGAACTCCCATCATTTCTGAGTCTCAGGCAGTTACAGCTGATGCTGGTGATTAAATCCTGCTTGTTATCTCCCTTATGGAGCACAGATATAAATCAGCAGTAGCTCCGATGACACGAAAAGAATCAAAATGATATAATATGAGATCAAAATGAGGTCTCTCTAATTGCTTTAACTGCCACAGCCCTTCCTCAGGTGGACAGCCTGGCTCTGCAGTCCAGGCACGAGGAGATACTGGACAATTTACCTCTCACAGAGGCTGTTACAGCCTCTGGAAGCTGAGGAAGGAAAGTGTAGCCATGGAAGCATTTAAATCCTTTAGTCTGTAGTACTGACAAGGGGCTGGGCTTGTCCTAAAGGTGAAAGTATGCACAGCAAGAGCAATGAAAAGCCGTGAAAAATCTTGTGTGCTTTTCTTGGAAAGACTCGAGCAGCCTGACAGGAATCCACAGACTTCCCACTGATTCCCACCAGAGACTGGCAGCAGCATGCTGTAGATCTCAATATAAATTGCACCTACTCCTTACTGCACCTTCTGAGCTGACAGCCAGGTTAGACAGCAAGTCTCCTGGATAAATCATTATTTAAAATCAAAGTGGATTTTGCTCCTTCCACGTTGGCTGGCGGGGAGAGGAAAGAGGCAGGCTCCAGCTGCTGCTGTGTGTGTGTGGTGGTGCTCAGCGAGGAGGCAGAGAGGTTGGTGAGGGGGTGCTGACCTTTTGAAGGTCACTCTTGTTGGCCTCCGAGGGTAAGAACAGTGCTCTGCAACATCTCCAGTGATGTCAGAGCTCAGTGGGCCAGGGACGGCTTTTTTTATTTTGTTTATTTAGCAAGGAGAAAGACGGGCAACACAGATCTGAGCAGGTGGATGGAGAGGCACAGCTAGCACCCAACTGGAGCATCACCATCCAGTGCTACTCAGGACTCCTCATCCCACTGCATGGGGATGTTCTCTGGCCAGGGAAGAGGGAGCTCCTGTCTGGGATGCTGAGATGGGTTGCACTGATCTGAACTTGGAAACTCTGCTGATCTGAGCCAGGCACAAGAAGCCAGGTATTTTATTTTTGCAAACTTCCACTCAAAACTGCATTTGAATTCAGGTCACATAACCAGCAGCACGTCAGGAAAACCTGGGAATCCTCCTGAGAGCAGAGCTTAACCTGTAAAACAACCTTGGTCTGGAGAAGTATTAACTGTGCCTACATTAAATTAAGACAAGATGGCATCTGGGAGAATTTCAAAGTCCATTTCAGCAAGCAAAAATCATCAATAGCAGAATATGGAGATTCATGCCAAATCTTTTGATTTATTTGAATCAGTGGAGCGCAGAGATTTATCTGATCTGCCTTAATCAACCTGCAGTGTGAGTGTCATGATTTTGCTTGTGCCCCAGCAGAAAGTGGGGTCTATCTTGCCTCAGGCTTGATGGGCAGTGAGTGCCTCTTTCTGCACTGATGCCCGAGAATAGGGGAAGAAAGGGGCACTCTTCTCCATTTCACACTTCACATCCAGAGGACTCCATCTCTCAGCCACAGAAGTTAATTATCCAGCAGAATAAGCAGCCTAGTGCAACCATGCCGTGCTTTGACTAATTTTAATATCACTTCATCTTAATATGCAGAAGTAATTTGGGCTACTGAATGACTGCCATAAATAGAAACACAATAGGTTACGTTGTCAGCAGGCTGAACCGGGGCTCTGCTGTTCCAGGCTGTGCTTTGCCCATAGTTTGGGGTTCAGTGACCTTGGACAACTGAGCAGTCAATGCAAATCTGGCACCTGTAAGTCTAATGATTTCACCGTGTCCCAGCTCACCGGACCTTGCATTCCTGGGGACCCAGGCTCTGTAGATATGAAGAAAGGAAGGTGGGGAGCGGGTCATTTCTTAGTCTATTTCTGCCTTGCTTTGTGGAAGGAGTGAAGAGCCACCTGTGAAGGCGGCCTCTCTCCTGGCTGTGATGCACAGCCCTGCATCAGCCACACAGCTGTGGCTGCGGCTGGCAGGGAGGTGCCTCCTGTGCATCTGCTGCCTCATTATAGCCTCCAGACTGGAGCTGTCTCCATCCCACCTGGATGGAGTTAAGCTGGAGTTCATCTTTGCTGAAGCAGAGAGGTGAATTCTTCTCCAGATTTGTTCATAATAATTTTTTCAGTTCAATGTCTGGAACCAGGGAATTTGTGCTATAAAGTGGGCCGACTCCTTAGCTTGTTCACACCCCAAAGCCAGGCCTTTTATTTCTATGCTGCTGCTTTTATCTCAACAGTCCCCACTCAGCGAGCTTTTAGGATCTTTGCACCATCAGCAGTGGCACAGCTGACCCTGGTGGAGATGCTCAGGAGTTTGTCCCCAGAGATGGAGGTGGGGTTAGGGTTGAACACAGGGCTCTCGTCTCTCTCTGCCACCTTGGCTGGCCCTGCAGTAATGATGCCATTTCCATTCTCACCACTGTGGATGCTCCATGCACATTGCTGGGAGTGTTCACTACCCTGCAGAGCCATACCCGGGTGGGAAGTGACTTGTCCACGGCTCCACAAGAATATCAGTGTGATAAGTGCTTGGTGCTACCCTGTGCCTGGTAAAGCACTTGCAAAGAATGAAGGAGGCTCCAGCCTTCGAGGACCACACCCTGTGTGGCATGAGCTGTGCTTCCTGAGTGGGATGGAGATGGAGAACTGCCCCTCTAGACATGTGAGCTCAGTCTGTGCACCAATTTCTGCTTTCTCTGCTCTGTATTTCCCAGTGAAGCAGAACCTGGAAGCCTTATATTGTTTTAAAGTGAGGAATGTGTGTAACAAGGCGAGCAGCCCTCCAGAAACCCATTTAGGGAAGAAATTTTATTCTGTGCTCCTACCTCAGAATTAATTTTCATTGTTTCCTCGGTGTGGTAGAGTAGAAGCTTCTGGCCAGAAGAGGTGAGATTAACGTACACCTGGAGGCAGGGGTACTGAGAGATTTTCCAGCAGTCTGGGCCGCAGTTAAATGAGCAGTTGAAGGTTTCTGTGATGGATGCATTGAGAAGCGAGCACTGAGTCTCTTCTGTCCAGACACTAAATAGGAAAAAAGGAGACATTAGAGCATGGCAAGAATGGGCAATAAGCACTAAACACATCTCAGGCTTCCCATCAGGGATATACTGGGGGCGTCTTGTAGGAGGGGATACACATAGCAGGGCTCTGAGCAAAGCTTGGGCTTTCTCACTTCACACACCACAGACAGTGTTTTATTCTGTAGTACCCAAAGTTTAGGCTTTGGGCACAAAATTACCCGATTTACTTATGTCTATGTATAAAGGAAAAGGGAACTGCAACTTTCATTCTGGAGAAGGTGTATTTGAAAGGGTATCAGCAGAGAGATAGCAGAAAACTGAGCAGCTTGCCCTGGGGAGAGCACAGTGCACACGGTGCTGCATGACAAGACACCCTGGGCCAAGACTTGAGGGTCAACCACCAAGTCCAGCTCAATTTAAAGCGAAGTTTGGGAGGACAATTTTGAATTACCAGGGTATGCATGAAAACACAGTAACTCACAACGGGTACCCCATGCAGATCAACCTATGGAAAAGCTTTTTCTAGTGGCGGCTTGCTCTGTTTTCTGTAAGTTAAGCCAATGGTTGTAACCATTCTGGGGGATTTCAGCTTGTGTCCAATTCACCAAAGGCTGAAACGGCAACGATGGAGCCTGGGTGTGCACCAGCAATGTTCACTTGGGTATCTGGCATGTATTTAAAAATCTACTGCTGCATTTTGCTTGGGGAAAGGGCACACTGAGGGCTCTGCAGAAAGCCTTTCATGGGCTGGGGGAAGTTTTCCTCCAAGGTTCCCCTTTAACCCTATTCAGCCCCTCAGCTCACCCCCAGTGTGGCTGTCCTGCCCTACCACGGAAGGGCTGAGGGTCTGCTTGCCCATCACCAAACCTATGAAACGCTTTACACAGCTAGAGATATCAAAAATTTCTGACTAATTCTGTTGCTTTCATTGGCAGTAATTCTGCTTATGTATTCCATTTTACATTTATATTAAATTATGCTGTGATTTCTGGGGGGAAATCAAGTGGAAGGATTTTTTTTCCCCTTCTGGGCAGTATTTGTTGGAGGGGTATTGCTGCAAAGGAGAATAACCCCTGAGGAGATCTGGCTGTGTGAAGAGAAGTGACAGCAAAGACTCCTGGGTTGTCTTCTCCTCACTTTCACCTTTCTGGCTACTGTTTTATTCATGCAAGGGGGTAATAAAGTAACACCTACCTACCACAGACTTGTGAAGATGGAATATTTGATAATCTGTAGGTGCTTTGATATCTTCTGGCAATTTTTTCACATAGCTTGTAATATAAATCATCTCTTTCCACATGAGTGATTTTGACCTTAGCAGCCTCTGCAATTGACCCTGATATTGCTGAAAGGTCTGGGAAAGCAATTTGGAATAGCAAACGATCTTGGATGCCTAACAGGTCTTGATCTCAGTTTTCAAAATCTAAATTTTGCCTGGACTTGAAAATGGACAAGTAACTTTATTGAATAAATAAGATGCTGCAAATTAATACAGCTCATCCTCGTCACTACTTATTTCTTATCATTGCAGTGTTGAGCAGGAATATTCTCTTGCAGGTGCACCACTATAATTGAGGATGTTCATACCAATTAACTGTAGACACATGCTGCATAGAAGCCTGTGGTGGATAAGCCAAAATGTGCCAGATATTGGCCACCGCCCCGGGGTAGTTTGGGGCATGACTGACTAATATTTTGATCCCCAGTTACCCATTTTTCATTCTCCTAACTCCACCAATCAGGGCAGAAAAAAACATCACTGACAGCATTATTACAGTCTGGGCTGGGTTTTAAATAGGACTGGTGCTTGAAAACTGATTTCAAATGCTGCTAATGAATCACAGGCCAAACCCTCTGCTTGATGGCAGAGGAGAAAGCCAGAGAAAGCCTCAGAAAAACTAGGTGCAGGGCAGTAATGATGAAAGATGATCTTTCACTTTCAGCAAATTACTACATTTCATGAGAATTTCACTTGTTAAGATGAAAGTAATAACCGACATGTAAAGCTAGATGCTACAAAGAGCTCGATTTCCTTCCCAAATTAATTCTACATTCTTCATTTGAAAGCGTGTTGTTTCTCGAGGCTGTGAAATATTTTTGCTTTTTTTGCCCTGAGTTTGGGCTTTGCAGCAACAGCCCCTGAGAAGCTTACAGGGTTCAGCATACTGCCGACCAGCTGATATGGATATTATACTGGTGTTAAGCTGTGCCAAGTCTAAAGCCTGCAGATCAAGATTTTGTCAAACAGGGATCTAATTCTTCCCTCACTTTATGCTGGTGTTACTCAAATTGCTTTCACCGTGGTTGTGCCTTATTTATTCTGGGGTAAGGTAAGGAAGAGCAGCCAGGCCTGCCTATGTTGACCAAAGGAAAAATTATAAAACTTTAATAAAAAGAGTCAAAAGAATAAGCCACATGAAGTCAGCTGGAGCAGGGAGTGTGAGATCAGAGACCACCATGAAATTACCTTTGCATGTAGGAGCGCAGCAGCGTGATCCCCAGGAGGAAGTACATCATGATAGAGCACACCATCATGGCCAGCCCAAGGAGTATGGCCCGGTCTTCTCCAGCTTTTAGGGCTGTGACTGTTTTCCTTTTGTCCAGTAGGTCGTGATCCCTGATTTTTTGGTAAATATTTCTGAGGTTGAAAATAATACATTCTTATGTGAAGTTCATATTTAATCAATGAAGCCTCTACAGGGTGGGCAGTTCCACCTCCATACCCATCTCGTGGGAGAGAAAGGCTTTAAGGGTCCTCAGGTGTCCTTTTTCAATGGATTCACTCAGACCTGGTGGAAACTTATTCATCTCCAAAATAAATTACAGCCATTTCTGAAAAGGTAAAAACCTCTCACAGCAAATACAAAGATTAGACACTTGTGCCAGCTCAGTAAACCCTCCTTTGGTACAGCCTCTTTGGCTCAGCTGAATTATACCATAGGTGCATTTGACCCGTCAATGCCTTCTTAGGCCACTGGAAGGTGTTCAGGTGTATGAGGTGTCTTTTCTTCAGCTGCATATGGTAACAGATCTTATGTTACCATATGCAGAAAATTAATCTGAAGGAAAGTCGTCACTAACATTATCTGAAAGGACCATGTTCTCTTCTGATTCCCTACAGGCTACTGGTTTGGGCAATTTTCTGCCCTGAGTGTGACTCAAAGCTCGTGAAACACTACGGGGATTTTGCAATTGATTTCTGTGGGTTTTTTTGATTGTGAGCTTATTTACTGTAATCATAATATTATTTCTGGAAACCCAGTTACTCATTACAGTGAAAACCCTCATAGAAAATTATCCACCAGAGCTATTTGTTCTGGGATTTAAAAAAAAAAAAAAAAAAAAGAAGATACGACAAACCATTCCCCCTTCAGCAGAGAGTCCTTTGCATTTTCTAGCCATAAGTCCTTCTTTCATCTCCAAGCCTTTGATGATTCAATGGGTCATGAGGACACAATGGCGAAGAAGGAAATATTCGAGTACATTTCAAACACACTCAAACTTTGTGGGTTTAAAATGTACTTACAGACCTGAGGCTGGTCAAAATCTCCTGTGCTTTCTGTTATGGTTCTTTTGAATCATCCAGGCAGCACCCGAAGCATGTGAACCGCACACCTCTGAGCCCTGGCACCACCATAACATGGACACAGTAGTACACGTGGAAGAAGTTCCTCTTCTACTGTCTGCAAAATGGCAGGTGAGCAACATCAACATCACTTTGGGCTCTGGCAAACCCACCACTCATTTAAGCTGAAAGCACCAAGTTTCACTCAACCGTGGAAAAAAGCACTGAGTCAGATCAGCCAGATAACTTACATTGGCTATTAAGGACAAAGAAATAGAGTTAAGACAGATATAAAATCATACATAAACACAGCAGAAACAACAACAAAAAATATGTTTAATCATAGACTCCCTGAGATTGGAATTGAATTTGTATTTAGATGATGAGTCACAGTCAGGAAAAGCACATATGGCGTGGGGTTTTATAGCAAAAGTCTTGCTGCGATCGTACTGCAGTCAGTAGTCTCCCATACCTAAGACCCCTTGAAGTTTCTCCATCCAACTGTAATCTACATCTTTAGATGTCCACGGTTTCTCTTGCAAACCATCCTTTAAAGCTTGTCAATCTTTTCCTAGTAGGAAATGAAATGGTAATTCAGCCTGTCAAAATTTTCTCTGGTGTTCGGGGGAAAAAAATATATATTGTGAACTGGCAGATGCGATTGCATTCAAAGAAGTAATGTAGAGTAATAATCTAATGTTACTTTTCTATTATTATTTATCAAACTGTATTTAACTCTGAGAGCTGCTATTAGGATTTGCATTGCTCCCAAGTGGAAGCAGACAGGAAGGCAGAGATTGTCGTGCAGTTCCAGCACATTACCCGATCACAGAGCATAACTTATGTCGGCGCGTAGACATAAAACAGACACCGTGCAATCGCTCACCAATGCCATCAGAGCAGCTAGGACATAAAAGGGATACAAACGGACAATTTAAAAACAAATAGCCAAATTGAGGATGCTTACAAATACTTCCCATGTGGCCTCGAGCCAAGAAACCTGCCATCGGGGTAAGGAAAGGATGGGCTGAAGGGTATGTGGTAGAAATGAGCTATCTGGCAGGTGACTGGCAAAGGGGACTGTGTGTGGTGACCACCTGCCAGGTGGATCCTTCATGCTCACCTGCCATAGTAGATAAAGCAGAAGAAAGCTCTGCCTCTGAGGTCAGGCTCAGAGCCCTGGTTCATTTGCTCTTTTGCAAGTATTTGTTGTTCAAAGCCCCAGACAACAGCAAAGTGGTAGCCTGGTGCACCTCGCTGAGGAGCTTTTTCTCCTGAACCCCTGCCAGGCATCAGCCTGGTGATCACCCACTGAGGTGTGCGGTGGCGTGGCACGTGTCAGCGTGTGACACACCAGCTCCACAGCCCAGGAGACATGCTGAGTAACCCTCCCTCCTCCTCCTCACACTCGTGCCTGCACGGGGAGATGCCAATTTTCTCCATATGGTGGTGGGAACATCTGCTATTACCAAACTTCAAGTTTTTGCCCATTAGAGCCCTGGTTTGGGGAACACAGTATGTTGTGCACAATATTTGGCCACTAACAGAGCAGCCTCAGCATTTTCTTTGTTGGAGCCATGGCCTGCACACATGCGTGTGCTGCTGCCCGGGGGTGGATTTCGTGTACCTGTGAACTTTTGGCACAGCCCAGGGACCTCCTTCTGCTCGGTGAGCTGGAAGAATGCCGTGCTTAGCTGGCTGATTTTGGATCCCAGAGCCGCACAGCCACGTTTAGCTGACTGCTGTGGGGTGTTTAAGTACAGATCACTGCATGCCAGACACCACTCATCTAGGTGACTCCATCTAATACTTGTAATTACCTGTGACAACTCCCCACATATGACACTGAGGGGGGCTGCTTGCTTTTATAGAAGTCCCAGGTGGCAGAACATGGGGTCTCTCCACCCTGTGCAAAGACATCTAATAGGAAGCACGCCTCCAAGGACAAAAGGTCTTTTCTCCGTTGATCGTCTCCATACTGAAGTGCTCCCTTGCTAAATCTCCGTGTTCCTTTTGCCAAGTTGCTCAGAGGATATGGGCTGGCTGCTCTACCCAGGCTCAGCTGCCAGAGAGGAAATCTCAGCTGTGACCATGCCTGCTGGGGACAGAGCAGAGAATTCCCTCTCTGTGTCTCTCTGCACAGCAGCAGTGCAGGGATCCCTCTGCAGTGTGGTCAACAGACGTTTACGTGATCTCCCACTCCAAAATAAGCAGATCTAGGAGCTCTGCAAAGGGTGTTGTTTCCTAATGGGAAAGCTGAAATAACAATAACCAGGCATCTGCAATTGCTTCTTCTTTGTTTTTGTTTTTTTTTTTTTTCCCAAATAAACACAGATTACCTGCCTTCAAACCCCTTCCCTTGCAAATGGACCACGGTGAGATGCTGAGAGAGGCACTGCCTCCTCCAGCACCATGCAGTCATGGTGCTTGTCAGATGGAGGTGCCTGCCTGTCTAAATAATTCAGAATGACTTTGAATTCACATTCACTTCTCTGATATCACAGCTGTTATGCACATCTCACTCAAATTACCGCATGGTGAGGTGTTTACTGATATCACAAACCCTTGAATGCAATGGTCAAAAACCTGTCCTGCATCTTACCTGCAGAATTCCCAGTACTCAGGGACTTTTCTGCTCAGAAGGCAATTTCCTTATGTTTTTCTTTACAGGTATATTTAGCCACAGTAGTTTTTGTTACTAGACCTATCGCAACAGGAAAACTCTCTGGAGGTCTCAGGAAAGCCTCAGTGATGGTTGTAGGATTCCTATTGATATTAACAGATTTTGTTCACTCTTCCCTCTTCCCCACTGAACTAGACCAAACTGAACCAAACCAAACCAATGCTTTGGTTTCCCAACCTTGCAGTGTTGTGGAAAGCCTCACTGACACCTGAGAAAGAATGAGGACTTGAGTAGTTTTTCAGAGCATAAGAAGTGGCAGCTGGGGAACTGTCGATGGCTAAAACACCAATGAAATACAGATATTTTGGTGCTGATCCTGCAAAGAGATCCTGAGATCTCCTGAGAGAGATACCTTCCATCCAGGAGGAGGTGATTCCTCTACAGCAAGTGACTCATTACAGCTCAGTTAATATTAAAGTGCAATCCCTCTGAAGTCTGTGGTTGTAGCATGTGTTAGGTGACAAGTTTGCTCATCTACATGACAATCTTCCTGTCTGAATTTTAAAGAACAAAATTGCTAGGAAAGGGTCATTTAAGGCAAGTAATTTCTCTCAAAGGCACCACCTGTTTGATATAATGATGGTGCTGGTGACCTTACACATGTTGAAATCACTGCCAGACACTGGCGGATGAGTTTCTCCCACTGGCAACACTTGCTCTGTGTTCACACCTCTCCTCTGCAGTCCTCAGGCTGCCATCAGCACTCTCTTATTTCCATTTTCCTTTCCTCCCTTTTCCCTCCTGCATTTCATTAATCACCCCCGAGGTACAAACAATTCCTTCTGTATGGCTCTACAGCACCACTTGGGAAATAAACCCACCCAAAGGCTTGACAAGGCACCTGAATTTACCATGGCTGGTGTGTAGGCATAGAGATACTGCTCCCTGCTGCCTATTTCTGCAGGCAGACAGGGATGAGCTCTGCTGAGGGTTTAGGCTGACCAGACGCTGATAAACCCTGTTTAGCACAGCCCTCAGCCCAGATTAATAAACCCCACTGCAAGGCATGGTGAGAGTCAAAGGCAATGCTAATCAGGAGCATTTGGCTTCCAGCCAGCCCAAAGTGTGGGCAGATATCTCCTCCAAGTGTCTAAGCTTGGACCACGACAGTGTTTTAATGCAGGAGAATATTAGCCTGGGGAAAATTCAATTAAAGAAGAGACTTGCAGAAATACAGGAGGCAATTAGATAACCAGCTCCAACTGGAAGTTCATGGAAACCTGCTTCCAAGTCGGCCTTTTGGTCTTCAGAATATCTGTTTGGGATCAAATTATCCAAAGAGCCGAACACCTATGCAACCTTTGTAGAAAGTTCAGCAAATGGGTCAATTCTCCAAAGAATCTCAGGGACCTGAGGGCAGCTCTGCTGAATTCAGGAGAGCATTTTCCCAAGCAGATGCCAGGAGTAATGTCTCATTAGAATAACTGAAGAGTGTGTTTTGCTAATTGGCACTGTAGATGAATTGATATCTGTTTTTGTTTCACTTGAGTCTGATTTTTTGTGATTATGTGTAATAGTGACTGCAAGAGGAACTGAAGGAGAGGAGGGAAGGGGCAAAGGAAAGAAAAGAAAGGCAAGTGTGTCCTTGTGACAAGACAAGCTGTCCAACAAATCTTACTACAAAGGAGAGAGATTTTGGAAGGATGAGTCTGAGCATTACCGACAATTGTTCTTTCATCATTGATATTTAACTTCTTTCATTCCCAGTGGAGCACTGCCTTTGTCTGTGGACTTCAAACCTCTCCTTCCCCTTCCTTCTTTTTGCACATTTCCCTGCTCCTCTGGGAGATCCAGTAACTCATTTTTTGCTGTCTCCTTCAGCCTGTTCCCTCAAGCAACACCACTTAAGTGGGCTGGTGAGCTACCAGTTCACTTTCAAGCAGCTTAGCACCCTCCAGCTACTGTGCAATCCTCTCACAAGTGTCTGGATAACCAGGAAGCATCTCTGACAGTGGGATGCATCACCCAGATGTGTAAAATCTGTGTGGGGCAATGATCTGGCTGGGGGACAGGAGGCATTGCATGTGTGTGCTGCCTGGAGAGGGTGCAGGAGCAGTGTGGACAATGGCTGGAAGCAGGAAGGACACCTGCAAAAAGCATAAAGGCTTCACAGGGGTTGGAACTGGGACTGCAAACCTAGGGCTGGGGATTAGTGTGCTTGTGTGCTGCCCTCAGAGATGGTCACGGTGTGCTGCTGATGTGTGAGAATAAGGAAGACTTTGGCCATGACTGTGGCATTGCCCCTCTGCCCTGTGCTGGCATGGCACGTTAATCCTGGCACTCGCTGGCTGATCCTGTGCTCAGTGGAGCAGCAGCCGGGGTTGTGAGGCACAGGATGGACACTCTTTGCATCCCTCCTCCTTCTCCAGTGCCACCACTGGGGAGGAGCCACGGGCCACACTCCTGAAGATCCAAACCCATAAGAGACAATCAGCACGAGTGCCGTTTACCTTTTCTCATCATGTCTGTAAGATGTAGAGCTCCGGCCACTGGTCCAAATAAACATTTTAGAGGGTTGCCCAGTGTTGGCTCTGCTCGCTGCAGTGGGACGATGGAAGGACCTGGGGGAAGAGGGATAATTTTTGTCACTGCCCATCCAACGTGGCAGACCACATAACATCCAGCGTGCCAAATCCCCTGTGGCCATGCCCAGTGTGCTCTGAAGATGAACTGTTTTTTAAACTTAAGGTGAGATGTAAACTAATGGGGATGAGAGATCAGCATGTGAGAATGGAGAATAAATCCCATTAGCCCCGTTGGTAAAAGGTGAGGCTGGCTAATCAGGCTTAGCTGTGCTCCACACTGCAAGGGATTCACACCGTGGGCAAGAAATCATCAGGAGTTTAAGAAAAGGTAATAGCTGCATCCAGTGTTCTTATGGCAGCATTTCTGGGAGAAAAAATGGCTATTGTTTAAGCACATACACACTCACTACAGGGTATTGGCTGTTCTGCTGCTCTCAGTACGGTAAGGCTCTCAGTGAAGGCATCTGAATGAGGCACAAGTATGAGATGTAAATGCAGCATTTTGTGGAAATGTAACTGATGTGACAAAGATGTCTTTTCCCATGGAGAAATTACTATCCTGAGGCCATTTGGCCCGACCAGTTAGATTCCTGCCCAGGGGCGTCTTTGTTTCACTGTATGGTGTGACACCTACTGCCTTCTCTCAGGGTATCAGGCCATATTGGACTTGCTATTGAGGCTGTGGCTCCCCTCATAGCTCCTCCTGATCTCCTCCTGGTTTTAGTGAGGCTCAGTTGAAAATCTCCATTTCTGAGAACTGGGCCCTTCCTGTGAGGGCTGTATTTTGCATTATTTTACAGCACAGCACTTTGTGGTTTTAATGCATTCAGATAAAAGCTTGAGAAAAAAAAAAAAATATTCCAGATACCAAATACTTCAGTGCTGAAGTTTTTTATACACTGGGGGCCATTCTTTAAGTCACTGAAAAATAAACCTGACGGTTGATGCTGTCAGCAGTGAAGGCACATGATCTGAAGAAGTCTGTAATGTCACTATCTACATAATCATGCAAAGGGCTAATTTCAATATTTGCATAGTGGTGAACCAGGAGAATACTTAAATACTGTAGAGGTGGCTGCAGGGGAAGACTGACATGAATGGGAGCCAAAATCCATCTGTATGCAGACAGGCTGATGGGTGCCAAGGGACTGGGCTCTCCAACTGGAATCAGCCCAGGGCCCCATCACAGGATTCCTGGTGCAGCCCCAAGCCAAACCCACACCCCCGCTGGGCAGCTGGCTGGGCCAAACTGGTGGTCCTGTCACCTCCTCCCTGCTGGGATCCTGCTGCCATGCTCAGAAATGCTGTCTTGGGACTGGGATTTGCTAAAATAAGAGGTGGCAATATTTAACAAAGGTTCTGTGAACAGCAAATTGGACAAGAAGGTGGTCCAAAAGAAGGGAGGAGAAAGGAGGAGAATCTCCCCCAGCCCCTTCCCTGACTCTCTGGTCATCATTGCAGTCTGAGAGCCCAAAAAGACTCTTTCCTTACAACGACTGTAGTAAAGTATTGGGGAATAAACAACAAGATGAAGCACTTCCTCCCTGAAATAACTATAGTTTAGAAGGTGAAGTAGCATCTCCCAGGATCTAACCAATATAGCCACTGACTAAATATTTTCACAGTGATATTGGTCAGAAATTTCAGTGGTAAGACCCTGTGTCTAATCCTCACTCTGGTAGGTAAGATTTGCACCCACATTACCTAAAGCAGCACCACAGTGACCACCCAGCTGGTGTTTCTGCACCGAGCCACGCAGGAGAGCTCAAAGCAACTACCCAAGGGCCTGGAGAGCAGACTGGATGCTGGATTGAGTCTGTCCCAGGCCGAGTCCCTCATTTCTGGAAAATAAAATGATATATTTGCCACTGCACCCTCTAGTCACACATGAATGGCACGACAGGAAAGCCTGGCTGGTTGTGCTGCCACAGTCCAAGTGCTCCCAGAACCATCAGGAGATGGTGATAAATGCTATTAGAGAGTCTGTTCTTAATTAAGCAAAACTTGGGCACATGTTAGAGGTGATCAGCAGCTTCTGCCACCTGTCTGAGCCTACAGAGACATCTGGGCAAGACTGCCTGGGCAGGGAGGCAGATTTGGAATGTCCAGAGCAAACTGCAGGAGCACTGCTGGGGTGAGAGGGATCTGTCCCACTGAGGGGATGCCAGAGGAGAAAAAGGGATGTCTCTCTTCCCACTAAGTTGGAGTGATTTCAGACTCCCTCATATTGCCAGTGCCCTGGAGCAGTCCATATGTGACAACATTAATGCTGCCTGCTTCATTAGTTGGGCAATCCAAGTTAACTACCACTATTAAACACACAATTGCACACCTAATTTTGTGTAAAATTGTAACACTGATGACATCATAGCAGCTACTCCAGAGGTCAGATGTAAGCGACTAAAGCCCATGGTTCCTTTAGGCAGGGGTTACATGTCAGGCAAGAACCTTTAGTGGACCAGTAACAACACAAACTCCCCAAGACCCACTTTGGAAGGCTTTTGGAGGACATGTAACTTAGAACAGTTGCAACCCACATGACCATGTCCTGCCCCACGAGGCCAGTTAACAAACTTCCATACTTTTCTCCTCCTCTAGGTTAGTTCCAAGGCAGGCTTGTAAACCTTTGTCCTTCCCTGCCCCCTCTCTTTTCTGAGAAAACAAGAAGCAGTACTTTTTTTTTTTTTTTCCCCATTGCCTCTCCGAGTCAGCTGCTGGCAACTTATTTTTATCATGCAACAAGTAATCAGCCTGTGAAACTCATTACTGCAGGACGTCAGCCTCACATTCAGAGTCTATTGTGCTATTGCTTGAACAGACGGAGCATCTAAAGTCATGACAACACCTGTTAAAAACAGAGTAGAAGAGATGCTTCAAGCTGCTTTTTGACTCTTAGAAATCTGTGGGGGGATATTCCTATAGGGCAGGTTATCCATAAACTCCTGTACTTGATGTGACTTTTGTTAGAGTTGGAACTCTGGGATTTCTCCCTGACTTTGCCTGAACATCCCTGTCTCCTTCACTATTTACCAGTGTGGCAACAACACAGCTGTCTCTTGATGTGGTTGCCACCTAGACAAGAGACCAAGCTCTGTTTTTTACAAAACACACCTCATTCTTCATGTTTGGGGCTATTCTGAATAAATAGACAGGGTTAAAGAGAGAAACACAGAGTACAAAGTGCACAGTCTCCTACAAATACGTGAGCCTGCAATGACGTCACAGCCTGCCCATGACTGACCCACTCCTCTCATCCTCCCCTGTTCTCATCCTCCTCTTGAACATTACCTTCTGGTGGATCTCATGAAACTCACTAGAAAAAGATTTCCACTTTTCCTGCTTTAACAAGATGAAGATTTGAGATAGTTCTTGTAAGATTAGAACTGCTTTGCCCTGTCCTAAGGAGTCCACCCGATAGCAACTGCCTGAGGGAGAACTTCAGTGTGAAGAAAATATGGCAGGATGGGATTTGTTTCAATTTTCTTCAAAAAAGGATATAATTCTGAGGGTGAACAGCAAGATCCCTTAGCTGATACCTTGGGAACTATGTTATGTGCTCTGTAGTCCTCACTTTCACCCTGAGCTGGCTGTTCTTCTTCCTCAGATTTTGGCTTATGTCACGACTGGTATGAAAAGTCCCTTACCTCTAGGTCACCACACCTATGAACAGCCAAGGAGGGATACTGCAGAGCACGTTTCTACATGGAAAGCTGGGTTTTATAAATGTGTTTGTTGGTAATTGCCTCTGTCTATGTTTATGTTAATCATAGGGTTCCTGAGACCTTGGAGAATCATTTACGGCACCAAACTAATGAGCTTTGCTCCCCTTATGGCATTTCATTTCCTGGGCAGTGTGGCCACTGTAAAAAGAGAAGCACTTGCATTAATTTTACCTCATAAAAGACACCCTGAGTCATCAAAAGGCAACAAAAGCATTCACTTACAGATATAATCACTGACCACCTCAGCTTTGTCTGAATACACCCACATCCAGCACTGTCTGTGCTGAGAAGTGGTCTGGATGCTGAATGCTTCCCAGCCACGGGATTCATTTGAACCCCAAGGCAGCTCTCTGTGAATCCCAGAGTTTTCCTACTAGTCCACTTACTAACCTTTCCCAGTGCCACCACACAGCTGCCCATGCCTGTTCATGGACCGACAGAGCAGCTGTTGTTGAGGAATGGGAGATATTTGATCTCTCTCATGATTGGACAGACCTTTTCTTTTTGGAGTGGTCCCACCCACCATCACCCATGGGATAAGGTAGAAACTGAAACCAAGCATCAAAGGCAACCTGCAAGGAGATGGTGGCTTACTTTGAGATGAATTCACTGAGTATGGACAATTAGACTTTAAGCCCCAATAGGTCTTATGCATGCCTATGTCTGATGATAGCATGTTCTCCTAAGGCTTTGATGAGCCAGAAAACAGAGAGAAGTATTGTGTGATGAAGGATAGGAGAGTAAATAAAGTGGCCCGTTGAATTTTTGATGTAAAATGTAGCCTGATTGGGGCGGTAATCTGGCATTTATGTGCCTTAGAGCATGGTACAATGTCCCAGGCAGAGCGGTGGAGGTAACCACTGGACCAAGACGATCCTGTCTGATTCAGGAGTTGATCCAGGGGAGTTTTCCAGTCCTGATATTGAAAGAATGAAAGAGCTGGACCCAGGGCCCTTGTCGGCATCCAAAATGGAAGGACAGCAAGCACGGACCAACAAGAACAGCAATAAGCTGACTCACAAAAGAAATGCATCTGCATTAGCAGAAGACAGTCACCACTTAGGGAACATTTTAGGCTCTGGCAGCAGCAGCTCTAAATTGTGTAGCAGCAACAGCAATATCAAATGGTGTATTTCTGCCTCGTGACTGGACTCTGCTGCTCCCCAGGCTAATGGGCCCGGTGCAGGACAGAGGGACATAAATTATTGTCCTTGTTGCAGCATCTCGGGAGCTCCAGCTGCACTAACTGACTAATCCAACTGACAGACGACCTTGAATTTGGGGTTCCTCATTATGGCAAGGGGAAAGTGGACAATGGGCAGCTGGTGTTAATGTACTGACAAGAGTTTAGGAGGACTGATGGCTAATGATGCTTCATTAATGATTCACTTCTATTTCTGACCCTTCTCCTAAATCTCCCTAGAGCTCAGAGATGAGAGCTGAGCTCTCCATTTAGATTTTTAGCTCAATGAGGGAGACATCCTGGACACAGGGTGGTCTTGCTGAGCTCCCATGTCACAAGCATGTCTGGGACATTTCATGTCCAAAGGTAGACAATGGGGCCGCCAGTGAAAATGAAAGCTGTGTGTGGAACACAGAGGCATTCGGGTTTGTTTTCAAAGGCACAATTTCTTTAAATGTGAAGTCGTCCTTCACAATTATTAATTCCCTCTCCCCAGTATATAAAGGAGTAGCAGAGATATTCATAAAGGCTGAGGTATCTGTATCTCCCTGCTACATGAAAATATGCAGTATGTTCACACTTCAAAATTAAATATTCCAATGCAACCTCTGAAGATTCCAGGTTTCCATTTCATGATGTTTTTCGTTCCAGTACCGACTTTCTGTGTTTTAAAAAAGCTTTCAAACCCTGCCATTTAATGATGCCTTTCATCCCTAGGCTTCCCCTTCACCAAGAGCTACCTTCCTAGTACAAGTCTAAACAGCCCACTCAGCATGGCTGTAGACTTTATAGTCTTTATTCTTCCTGATCTTTTCAGCTTTAACTTCCGTCTCCATTTTTCTTTTATTTTTTTTTATTTCTTTCCCCCCCCACCCCAGTGCCTCTTCCTACTGTTACTGTCCCAGTGACAACTCGTTTCACTCACCTTGACCACACTGTGATAGTCTTAATTATTCTAATTTAGTTGATTGAAACAGCAACTTTTAAAAGAAATTCCTGTGTCTCTATGTCAGCTACAAAGGAGGGAGCTATTGTCTGTCATTGCATGAGAGTCACGACTTCTTTGGTGACCTTCTGATTGCCTTGGAGCAGTCTGACACTATGGCCTCAGCTTCCTCATCTGTACAAGGGATGTGCTGGTCCCATTGCTGCACCTGTCAGAGGATACTTCCAGGCCATCTCCAGGTAGCAGAGCATCCAGGGAAGAGCCAGCACTTATTATCACCCTCATGTTTTGGCGCTGGTGAGTTTGCAATCCAAGCACGAGGCAGTGCCTCCCTTGGCATGTTGCAGTCACAGGACTCAACATTTGTGAGGAGCAGCTGAGGATAATTGTCCCCTTTGCCTGTCAGGATTCTGCAAACATTTTTAGCTTTCTGTGCTGAATTTGAATTTACGCAGCAAGTGACACATTGGACAAGCACTTTATTCATCATCTCAGCTGCTCTCTGGTTTTGGAGAAGGGCACAGAGTGGCATAAAATGGGCTGGCTCTGGGAGGGAGTGCAGCAGTGGCAAGTGCTGGGTCACTCCCTTGCAACTCCTATCCAACTGAGCCAAGAGAGTTTTATAGGGAGATCTGCTCTGTCAAAGACCAGGTAGTATTACACTGATGGAGAGGGATCCTGGGGGTAAGGATGAAGGCAGTGAAAGTGCTGCACTACCTCACTTGATGCTCTCCTTTAAATCTTGGTGCAATTCTCTGCCATTGCAGAGGGATACTTGGGTACCTTGGGTACTACACTGCACTAGAATAGCTATATGGCCCTGGACCAGGCTGGCTGGCTAAGAGCATGTGGGTGACAGTGAAGATGCTCTGTGACTTGTGGTCATGCCATGATAAACCAGTGGGAAATGGAGAGGGAATGAGAGAAAGGAGATGAGGTGGAGGCATTGTTTCTCTGCTCCCAGGGAGGTGTTTCTAGCTGTAGCTCCATGCTGAGATCAGTCTCTTTTATGGTCATCAGGAGAGAATGACCTTCTCTCCAGCTGAGATTTTGTGGGTACCTACTTGATTAAATCTTAGACAAGGCTCTTTTGGACACTAAAAATACTATTTTAAAGAACAATTGGTTCCACAGTGGGATTTGGACACCTCTGACTAAGTTGAAGTGGCTTCTTACTCACCTCCTATGCCCCTGCACCACTGTCATCTCAGGGACCTGGGATTTACACTACAAACTGTGAAGCAACATGGTGTTGGCGCTGCTGTTGTACAGGTGATGGACAGAGGCACAGAGGCACAGAGGGTGCTGAGACTAGGTCAAAGGCTCTCAGGAAGTCTGGGGTGGTTGTAGTGGAAAAAACAGACTGAAAAATGGTAGACAACCACCTTCCACCCAGCGAGGAGGGATGAGAGCCAACACACGTACATATTCCCATGTCAGAGAGCAAAGGCAGAGCCTTGCTTTGTGGTTGTGCCAAGTCCCATCCGCGGGGACACTTTGTCCAGCTTTGTGCAACTGTGCCTCAGCTTTACACCCCTCCAGAGAAGACCTAATCTGAGAAGTACACGGCTTTTAAGTATCCCTGAAGAGGGAGCTTAATTTCAGTGCTAAGATCCCGGTGATGTGTTTGCGAGTGGGAGCACACGGACGGGAAGGGTGATGTGCTTCTGGGGACACGGGGGACACCAGCAGCTTTTAGGGAAGCCATGAAGGAGAAGTAGATTGCAGGAGTGATGTGGCTTGGGAGAGAGGTGAGGGCAGAGAAAGATAAACAGACACAAAGCAGCACCCAGAGGAAAAGCACAAAACAGGCAGGGCAGATACAGCAGGAGTGGCTTTTCTTGAGCAGGTCAATCATCTTTTATCTCCTTTGAGTCAGTCCCTCTGCCATTGAGAGCACCATCCGGAACAAAGCAAAGGCAGAGGTGAGCTAAAACTACTGCCCAGCGGGAAGTGAATGCTCTGGCACTATTTATTTTTGAGTCTGCATTTGGATTAGCTGTAAAGAGCTATGTGGATAAGCGAGCAGGCAATTACAGCTGGGACGTGCTGCTCATGAATGGAAACAGCTCCAATCTGCTCAGGACATATTGAAATTCTAATTCAGTTAGATTCCTTTAGTTACAGTGCTCATCACAGACACTAAAAGAGATGGGATTAGAAAATAAATACAACTCTTATGTTGCCTTTGGTCTGCCTGCTCTGCTCCCCTTTCCCACCTTCCCTCCCCAGTTTTAGCTGTCATTTGACTTTATTTTCTGTGGCAAAATACAGCACTCTGCATTTAGACTTGTTGTTAATTTTTATGAGGGTCTAGCAGAGCGCAGCTGGCCTGACACGTGTGCTCCTAATGGGTGGGCAGTCAGCAACAACACGGGACCACTGCTGAGGTTTCTCATGTCACATCTTACTAAAGACCAGGACCACGACCGTGTTAATACTGCAAAGGTACAGGTGTGACACAGAGAGGCTGAGCAAGGACATGATTTGCAAAAAAGCTCTTCCCTGGCTTCACCCCTTCGAAGCAGGTTGGCTCTCTGCTTTGGGTATTGGTGTGAAGCTACTTCACCGTTGCAGGCAACTCCTTTTGCACCGTGTTTGTGCAGGTCAGTTCATAAAAGATCTGATCCAAAACAGTGACCAGGGAAGAGGACCCTGAGTGCTGGATTTGCCCTGCCAATGTGAGCTGGAAATTCGTGCAAGTTATTTAATTGTGCTGGTTTAGCTTCCCTGGCTGTCAGTGAACGATGCTGTATTAAATCTGCTGGCATGTGCAATGAATAGACTGTTGAGATCTAAATGTCAGAGACTACTGGATTGGAGGAACAGGAGGAACATGAACTTGGGTCTCCAGATGGCTGGCAGTTGTGTTCCATTACCACTGATCTCTGGGATCTGCTGGAGGATCTCTGGATGCAGAGGGATGTCTACAGATTGGCTGTGAATAGTCCTGCCATGTCAGCTTAGAAACCTGGTTATGACAGACACTAAGTAGAAATTACCTTGTCTCCTTTGAAACTAAGGAAAGGGCTTGATAGGAAAAGACAGATATAATACCACAATACTGCTGATACTGAGTCATGGAGCTGTGAAATAAACAACTGTCTGGTAAGAGCATACATCCAGTTTAGTTCTCATGAGCATCTTTTCTCTTTGTCTTATTACGAAAGGGTAAATTTTGCATCATAAGCAGTCTGCGGTGGTTTGTCATCTTTTCAGAACACAGACTTCACCATCTGTAGCCCTCTTAGTTGAATATGATCAATTGCTGTGTCAAATTCACAAAGCAAAATTTTGTGCCCAAGTGCTGTAGAAAAGCTCCAGACATATTTTTTTTTCCTGCATACATTTCAGGTCATTTTCACTGAATTTAATATTTGTAGTGTCCTTATTTTTTCAAACGTAATTCTGCAGGTGCAGCTGCCTAGTGGCTCTTGAGTCTAAGTCATGTGCAACATGGCTGTAACATGGCTCCGTGGACCTTTGAACTCGTGCATGTGTCCTCTGGAGCTCCCTATTTGCTGTGCCTGATTGCTTTTTGCTAATTAGTGGCGAGGAACTGTTGTTTTAACAATGAGCTCAATATTAAGATATTAGCTGAATGGAAGGGATTTCTCTCCATTGACTAGTTCTGCCATTCACAGCAAAATAGAGCAGCTGGGTGGGAGTAGTGTGGTAGCAATATTTCTAACGACCCTTAAACATGTTATAGCAAGCTAATGCTCACCAGGCAGGGACTCCTGCTGATATATGATCAGATAGCTTTTGTAATAAGCTGTGGAGTGAAGGTAAGGATCTCCAAGTCACAGATTAGGGACAGAAGCCAACTGGCTGATTAGAAAAAAAATGCAAAATCCTAATTCCTACAGGGAAGGTGTCCCAGAGGATCCTTTCCTCTGCAAGAGGGCAAGATGAAAGCCTTTCTAATGGAGTCCTTCATGGTTAGGACACTGATCAAACCCAGTCTAAATGAGCAAGGCTGGGAGAAAGTTAGAAATTAAGTGGGTCACACTAAGGCAGAGTATTAGAAAGGCAGGGAACACAACACAGGCAGTGGTGATGTGCCCGCACAACAAAGAGTAGGAACAGCTGCATATTGCAGCAAGGCAGTAATGCAATGCACAGAAGTGGTGTGAGGTGGGTGGGAAATCTGGTGAGTCAAAGAGTTGATTGACTAGTGGGACGAGGCTGATGCACTCAGGTTAATGCAGTGCTGCACCAGGCTGATAGTTAGAAATTAGCGTGAGCACTAAAGCACCTGCTTTGCAGATGAGTTCAGTGCATGATACACTGGACAATACAGATGCAGATTCAGCCTTCTTAGAAAAACAATAGCTCAAGAGTTCATGAATCTCTTAATAGATGTGTTCTTGTAATACACTTTTTAGCATAAAACCAATTTTTCTTGAGAGTCAGGAAAAAAGATAATAAGAAAGAACAAAGGCAAAGTCTCTCTAAGAGAGAACAGTGTACTTATGCCCTCTATGCAGTTTTGAACCAATAAAGAGAACAAAATCTCTGCTGTCCTCTGAGGGCCTGAACAGTGAAGGGGCCATGTCCATGAAACAAAAACACAAAGTATTTTTGGTCTCATAACTGGTCTGAAATTAAAACAGTGGTAGGAGCGGGCACAGATACCTCCATTTCTCAGATGGCAATAATCTATATTAATTACTGCAAGTGTCCAGCTTCGAACAATGTCACTGCAGTGCTATTATTGTTGAAGAGTATTGAGTTTCCAAGGAGGTGAATGTCTTTTTCTCTCCCTAATCATGATTACTTGGCTTAGTACTTGGGCTAAGCTTTTATTTAACCAAGATAAATGGATATTTCCAAAATCAGCGAGTTAACACTATGCATCACATTATTACTCTCTTCCCAGATTTCTTGCCTTGAGTGCTATTTTATTCAGCTTCTAAACACAAGTAACAACAAGAATAGGAATGAGGAGCTGTGCAGGATCCTATATGGATTAAAGATAAAAAAAAATAAATCCGGTTTTGACCATTACTTTGCCCTATTCTGTCTTAGCATTTTCCCTTGATTGTTATGCAACATTATTTTTTTTTTGTTTAATTTCTCTTTCTTGAAACATGAGTGTCCACAGCACATTTTTGCAGACACCACCAGCCTATCTGACTAATATTTTTTGGTTCCTATTTGAAATCCTTATTTATCATTTAAGTTATGTGCCAGTACTGTAGGTTAACATTCAGAAGAGCAGATGGGGAATTAGAGACAAAACTTCTGTCAGTGATAACGGGACTTCCATGCTTCATTTCCCCCAAGGCACAGTGAATGTTTTCCTTTTCCACAGTGCCGGGTAAAACTGCCTTAAGGAACTGGTGGCAGCAAAGCTGTGAGCTGGCAACACGCTGAAGTTGTCAGGCTGCAGGAATAGATTTTGGGCTGCTGGGCCATTTGTGGGAAGTTATTTTGTATTAGCTCCTGGAAGACACCCATCTCAGTACTGAAGTTCCAGTGCAAAACACTGAGCGAGAATTGCCCTTCTGTGAGAGTGAGTCAGAGGTCTGGCACTGAACAGCTTCTCCTATGCAGGTGGGTTCATCTGACCACTCGCTGAACAACTGTCCAGCTTGGGTGACCAGGGCAGGCTGCAGATTCAGGAGAAGTCCTAACTCAGGCCTCAAAAACCTTTCCAAATCCCATTATTTCAGCACCATCCTGATCCCCATTGCTGCTGGGGAGGACTGCAAGGCTGTGCGTGGGCAGCTTAACGTGGGTGGGTCGCTTCCCACCCATCACCCCACACCCTGACACAGTGGTGGTGTCCAGGACAGGCCACATGTCCATGTGTGTGGAGGTCCACACATTGTACACTTCCTTCAGGGAAAAAGCTCCCACTTTTCTCCAGCAGCTCTGTGCACCAATCCCTTTCCCACACTCAAGGGAATCCCACTTGTGTGTTGGGGACTGGCACGTGCAGTTAAGAAGGACTTCCCAAAGTGGGAACTGGTTCATCTGCTGTAGGCTCAAAACTCCTCACCATCAAGGAATGACACTCAGGTGAACATCCCATCTCTGTCTTGGGGACACTCTGAAGCTGGAGGGCCCTGTGGCACCTCCCTGGGATTGATCATCCCCAAGTGCTGCTGGCTTTGTTCTGGGCTGTGCTGCTGATGCCGTCCAGCTGCCACCCAGCAGTTGCTGAATGACAGGAACTATCAGGATCAAGACAGAATTCACTGTCCTGACACACCAAATGTCACATGGGAGATTAAAAGCCAATTCTGGCTGCTAAAATGTGCACTGGAGATACATAGGAGACCGGCCCAGGCAGCAAAACTTGCCTCTACCCTTGAGTGCCAGGCAGATGGGATTTGTTCAAATAATTATCACAGATGCAGCCTGCACCATCTCACCTTCCTTGGTCTTTGTCTTTAAGGTGTACATCATTTGGCCAGCTTCCAGCCGCCTTCTTCCAAACAAGAAAAGGTTTTCACTAAGCATTTGGTACTGCCATTAACGAAACAAGCCAATAGATGGTGAAAATCATATCATCTGTGTTACGTCTCTATTCTCTGCTCTTTAGTGCGGTTTAACAGTTATACATTAATTTTCACCCACTTTAATGCTTTTATGAAAGTTCTTCCTGCCTCCATCTCTCCTAAAAATCCCTGAGCCCCAGTAATCACGTGAGTTACATTCAAATCAAAATGCAGAAAATCTGTGTTTTCACATTGACCTTGAAATCCAGAAGACCATTTCTATTACAAAGGTGCTTTACAGCAGAGCTTGTGACTGAGGAGGCTGCTACAGTAAGTAAAGCCAAAAATGTTTCTCATAGGTAGATATTCTCAGGATACTATCTTGCTCCTAAAAGCTGGTATTCAAATTCTTCCACTTACTTAGCTCCTTTTAGGCAAATATATCTGTAGGAAAACTTGTGAAGGTAAAAGGTAATTCCCTGCCCATGACTTGAGCCATCCCAATCGTAACATGTGTGCCTCCCTCTGTAAAACTGTAGTAGGTAAATAAAAGCTGGTAGTCCTTTTCCTAATGTGCTCAGAGGGTTATTCTCCCCTATTGATTTCATAGTAGTAATTCAATTACAGGAAATATTATCAGAGGCTTCTATAATAGGGGCTGCATTTTTATTGTATAGGGTGTAAAATTTAACTTTCACCCCACTTACTCCTTTTCCTTACACTGGAACTGCCTTTCTTTAAAATTCTTCTTTTAAAGCTGCTGTACAAGCAATGAAGTCTATAATTTAAATGTTCTTTGATATGGACTTCAGAAGAGCCCAGGTACTTGATTCTTTTCTTATTTACATCAGTGAGGCCAGCAGCCGAATGCGGAAGCAGGCAAAGGGTAGGGCAATGCCACAGAACCTGTCAGCACCACAGCAGAGGCATTTCTTCAGCTTGCAGTGGTCCCTTGGGAAATCCTAACAACTGCACTAAGGCTGGATGTAATTGAAGAAATGTGCTCCTTAAACTGGCAGGCAGTTCAATATTTAAACATAATGCCTGCTGAAAGAATGCCTAAAAGCTGAATTTTGACCTTCATGCAAACCAAAGAAAGAGAATTTTTTTCCCCGTATCTGTACAGATTCAAAAAATGATGGGGAAAGTTTTGACCAACAGTAACTTTTTTTATTTCTTCATGCTCTTTGTATTTATTTTTCCCTTTTCCACAATGGAAATTCAATCAAAGTCAAGGATTTTATCGCCTTTCCTCTCAAATGCCTGAATCAGATGTTTAAAATGTAACACCAGCAGCACTGTGAGCAGTTGATTAAAAAAATCAACCTTGTGCTCTATAGCCCAGAGAAATACCTTTTCCTTTTTTCTTATCCTGGTGGAGCCATTTGCTATCAGAACACGTTGTGACCTGAAGTGATCTGCTATTGGTACCTTACAGGTTTTGGAAAATGTTGTTACTGGAGTATTTTGTTTACCAGAGCTCTCCCCAGTCTGACCAGTTGGTTGGTGCAAAGTTCTGGGCTCTCAGAGGGAGTTCTACTATCAAATGCATTTGGCAACTGGAAATCAGCAATTTGCTTCCTCTCACTCAGGTGCAGAGAAAAGCAAAGTTTAGTTATTCTGGAAAGGGGAAAGCCAGAGTGGAACAAGAATTACTATTGCTCTGCACCTTTCCAGCTTTCCTTTATGCCCCTGGAAATTCTAGTTTTTGTCTGTCACCCCCTCAAAAGTGGTGACTTCCCTCACTCCAGGAGTGCCCTGGCCCCCCCCTTTTCATCCATCTCTGAAAGAGCATCGCCCCAAATGTTAGTTTGGCAGTACTTGGAAGAGTACCAGCAGTTACCATAAGTAACTGACACTATTTCCCAAGGCTCTGTATTTTCACTTCTATGGAAAACATGGAGCTGATGTAGGAGCACCTAATTCGGGAGCTGTAACTCAATCACAGTGAAAGGCGGCACTGGAACACCACCCGTGGATTTCAGCAGATCAGATCCCCTGTAGTTAAACTGAATGTCATCACACTGTACTCAGCTGCTGATTCCAGGTTCGCTAATTTGTAAAACAATGTGAAGAAGATGCTGCAGTTGTGAGCAGAGCAGCTGAATTATAGGTACTTAAGCTGCACGGTAGGGATATGAATTCTGTTTATTGCACAAAGCTGCCTCTATAATTAATAGAAATAGTACCATTCCCTTGCTCTGTTTTCATTAATCCAGACTGATAGTTTTGGAAGACCAGAATAGATTAGGAAACACATTTTGGAAGAACAAGAGAGAACTAGAGGACTTTCTTGGTTTTTCAGTATCACTCCAGAATCTCCTTCTTCAATGTGCAAGGAGCAAAATTACCAGCAATGCTCTGTGTGTACCAGACCATCTGCCATCATAATTGTAGCTTTGTTTTACTTTTCCCTGCTTCTGGAAGGAGAGATCCAAACTTCCTTAGCTGCCTGCCTGAACTGAACATTTATGAATTGTACTTCAGAACCTTGAGAAACACCCACAGTAGTCATCCAAAACCTTCTTAAACCCCAACAGCCCTCTAAGACCAATGCCAGCAACTCTCAAGAAAAACTGGCTGCAGGGTTTACCTTTCAAGCTGCAAACAATCTGAACAGCCATGTCTCCTTTAGTAGGAATTTTATAGACCTCTCCCCCTCTCTTAGGAGGTGTAAACACATCAAGATTTAACACTGTGCTTTATTTATCTCAGTGGTATAGTATGTTATCATTCCCACAGAAGCACTGGTGATACTTTATCGTGGTGGAGAGGAGGGCACTGCATGAAGCAGAGCTGATGCATGAGCTGGCTTAGCCATGGCCAGTGACAGCTGAAATACAGCACAGGCTTCGGTCTGTGAATGACCGAATGAGATATAATATATAATATAATAATATCTCATTATTTTGGATGCTTTGGGGACTGGAAGCAAGGGGTGTCCAGAAATGAGCATGAAAATCAGACAAGCTACACAAAGGGCAGAGGCCTTCACCTCTCTGGTGGAAAGCTCTGCCCCAACCCTGTCCCTCTTGAGGTCTGAGGCACAGGAGTAGGTGTGTCAAAGATGACTTATTTTCCCCGTGATTCATTGAAAAAATATTAATCTTAATAGCTTTCTAACATGAAGTATGTACCGACCACTGAACTGCTCCAAGGAGGGCCCTTTATTGATGTGACTCCTTAGCCAAATGTAATGCAATTAAATGATTGGATTTCATTACGTATATTGACATGGTGTCACTGACAATTTCCATTCTCTCTATTATTTCTATAAATAAAGTCATCTGCCATAATTAGAAAATATGAACGTGCTAAGACCTCCATTAATTCCTCTCCATATTAATCTAAGAGCTGGGCAGATGTTTATTAATACCTTGTTACACTGCGTTCATCAGCTGTTACCAGGAATAGAAAGATTGAGACCTGATCCCGTGCTGAAGGTTAAATAAGAGCAGATCTGGCCAAGTCTTGGCTTCTGATTGACTTTTTGACAAAATCTTGCTTTTTTTATCAAAATGCTTTTTAAACCTTTGGCTTCTCTCTTTCTTTCTTCCTCTAAGTGTTCTTTGAACCCTGTATGAAACTCAGGGGCATTCCCCACCCCCAGCATTGCGTTCAGCAGTCCTCATCCTGATGTCTGGTGTGATTTCTGTGGAGATGAATTACATCAGCCCGTGACCGGCCCTCTGCTTCTCCCACCTGGAAACTATTTAATGAGCAGGGGTGCCAGGTGAAAGCCCAGGTCCAGCCCGTTCAGTGCTGAGCACCTCCTGGTGGGTGCTTGGGGGCGGGTGTGAGGAACAGCAGGTATGGGTGGACCTGCAGGAAGCTGCGAGAAGGGCTGTGATCAGCCTGTGGGACTTCATGGACCCTCCTGGTATCCTGTGGTTGGCAGGTTTAAGACCTGGTCGAACCTCTGTTCCAAGCCATCTCCCATCATTACCTTCACTGGCTCTTTTGCCAAGAGCCTCCACAATTTATTTATGTTTCTTTGTTTCTTTTAAATATTTTGCTTTAGAATCCGAGGTCGCTCCAAATCTGCTCCTCCTTTCCCATTTGTTTTGGTGTTTTCTGCCTCTTCCCATTCTGTTCTTTCTCAAAATGAGGCTCTCCAGCTACAGAAAACATGTACGCAGCTACCTGTGCTACTCCTTTACTCTCCCCTAGGTAGATTTCAATAACAGTGCTTAGACCTTGTTTTGTATAAAGTCTTTCAAAATTCAAATACATATTGAAAAATTGAATAAAATCCAGTGGTGCTTCCACCACTACCCATCCCTTGCCCATCTCCTTTGAGCTGGATGTTGCTTGTCTCTTCTTTTGTCTGCCACCTCTGAAATAATCACTTACTTTTTGCATCCTCTTTCCCTTTCTTGGAATTGCCTTTGCAGAAATGCACACAAAGAGCTATTTGGGTCAGCATTTCAATCAGTTTTAGATTGTACATTCCTATTTCCCATGTCTGTATTTATTTATTATTATTTGTATTGAATCTTTGCCTGAGTGTTTGCATTGATTCTGATAACTCTGTGGGGTGCTTATCTGTACAAATAGATCAATAGCTTTTGGACTGCACTTTCTGAAGGAACAGACTAAAGAGACTTGCTTCAAACTTGAAAGCTGCTGTACTGAATTTATTAATACAGCAAACTATTACAAATGCATGGTCCACAAAATTACTTCAATCCCATGCTAAAGGAAGTGGATTTTGTACCTTTTCTTCCTGGTCACTTGTATTTAAACAGTTGCCAGTCTTACACCTCCTTTTCTTACTACAAGCACCCTCACTTCCTCAAGGAAAACAACACTACTGATGTCACAGTGACATTCTTTCCAGAGTTGACAGGGTTGGATTAATTGCTGGTCCCAGCAGGCCAGAGCATGTGGATCAACCTAGACTCCTCCAAGGGACTAATCTGAAGGGAGGATCTAATAGGAATTAATCTCCCATCTCACATGAGGAATGTTCCCTTCTCTTAAACTGCAGTAAAACAAACCCTGTGCTAATCTGATCTGAATTAAAATCAGGCACAAACTAAGACTAATTTCTATTTCTAGCTTCTTCAAGTAGAGACCTCTTGCCCTGTCTTCTTCCGAGCCAATTTTGGGCTAAGTGAGAAAACATAGCTCCACAAAATCTTTGTGTGAAGGCACCAGGAATGCAGCAAGATAATAGTACAGCCAGATAAGGGGGATTAAGATTACTTCTGGGCTTTTTTAAGAAATAAGGGGTGAAAAAGTTAATGGAACACTCAACTGGGAGACATTGCTGAAACCTGCAAAAAGCGATAAACCAAGATAGCTGGGTGCAGCAGTTGCGTTGTAGGAAATACCATTGAGTGGCCAGACTTTTCCATGTACACTGCAGCCTGCTGAATTCCACATGGATTATGGCATGGAAAGCTGCCCAGAAGGGAAGGACTGGGGGTACTGTTTGACAACTGCCTGAACATAAGCCAGAGCATGCCAAGGTGGCCAAAAAGGCCAGCGGGATCCCAGGTTGTATCAGCAATAGTGTGGCCAGCACGACTAAGGAAGGAATTCTTCCCCTGTGTCAGCACTGGTGCAGCCACACCTCAAATTCTGTGTTTAGTTTTGGGCACCTCACTACGTGTGTCCAGAGAAAAGTAACAGGCTCAGGGGTAAACTTATCGCTCTCTACAACTACCTGAAAGGAGGTTGTGGCCAGGTGGAGGTTGGTATTCTACCCTAAGTTACAAGCAAGAGGACAAGAGGAAATGGCTTCAAACTGTGCTAGGGGAGGTTTAGAATGGATATCGGAAAAAAACTCTGCAACAAAAGGGTTTTCAAGCCCTGGAAGAGGCTGCCCAGGGAAGTGGTTGAGTCATCATCCTTGGAGGGATTTAAAAGATCATGTAGCTCAAGACACATGTAGATGTGTCGTGCAGGAACATGGTTTGGTGGTGGACTTGGCAGTGCTGGGTTAAATGCTTGGACTTGATGATCTTAAAAGTCTTTTCCAATATAAATGATTCTATGATTCTATATTGAGAATTTGCTTGTATTGTTGTGGAAATTAGATGTTACTTCAATCGCCATGGTGAGTTTGAGTGGAATATTCTGTAGAGACAATAACAGCCGGTGACAATCCAAATCCAGTGGATGCCTGATCTGGCTTGTGTTGAAGCTGATGAAGTATTTCTATTGTACTAAATGGACACTGGCCTCAGCCTCAAAAGAGTGCACTTCAGATTGAACTTCTCTGCCTTTGCAGCGATCTTATTAAATTTGGAGAGCTGGTATTAGATTTGCTCAGTGGTATGAGAACATTACTATTCTGTTAAATTACTTTTTCAGTTAATAATATATTCTTTTCTACAGGGGTTTTTCTTTCTTAAGTCCTTTTTCCCTCTTTGCCTTCAGCTGCTTTGGGAATTCATTCTCCCTTTCTGCCCTGAACTACTACATGCTGTCATCTGGCAGGGTTAAACAGCTCTCGTCCACTTCTCACATGAGTGCTCTGTCAGGCTAAACTGTACTTTTGTCCCTCAGGCAGGTTGTCCCATTTTTACTGGTGGAACCAAAGCAAGGACTATGAGAAACTCTAAATCAAAACAGCTTCTTGCCCGCAAGCTCTTCCAGGTCAAGGTTCAGCACTAACTTCTGGGGAAGCCCTTTTCATACTTGAGCCTTTTCTGTCCAACATAAAGATATACTTTGTGAGCCCATTTCCAATGAAACAGATCTCTGGGATCCAAACTGTATTATATTATTTGTAGTATTTACACCTGTAATACCAGCAGCATGCTAAGGGCTTTGAAGAGATCTTGGAAGACAAAGTCCCTGCCTAAAGAGCTTAATATTCATATTTTATTCAAAATATAAAAATATACATACTCTGAGTCTGTAAGATACCGGATTAAAAAGGCTTTTCTCCTTAAATTAGCTCACAGAAATCTAACCCCCTGAAGGGAGTAAAGGAGGCAGCTGGGGAGGGAGGGGAGCCAGCACTACCGAGCACAAAGCGACTCTCAGCTGCCTCATCTGGAGATGCACTTTCAGCCTCAGCTTGGGGTCCTGACGGACTCTTTTAGCCCTGGGAGCCCAGCTGGGATCACAGAGGGGCAGATCCACTGTGCCCCACCTGTATGTGTTCTTGTGCAGAAGCAAGTCCCAGCCCCGTTCCATCTGGGACCGGGGAACCAGGGGCTGTGCGGTGGAAACGTAGCCTTCGGACCTGCCTGTTCAAGTGGCAGCTCTCTGTATTGGAACAAAATCAGACTGCTCTTCCTTTTCGTCAGAAGTCAAGAGTGTCTCTCAGTTTCTCAGTTCTGATTGCTGTGCACAGATCATGCTATTCCCAATATTTTGACACAACACAATTGTTTGCTGTTTCTAGGTGCAACACGTCACAGTGCCATCATTCTAAATAAAAGCACGTTAAATTACTTAAGAACAAAGGGAACCTATCTAATAGCATATGGAGAAATCTTTTGGTAAAGTTTATACTTCTGCATCTGTGAAGTTCAGTGTGAGTGGGATACTTCTGCCATAATGGGCAAGTGTCAGTGAAATGGAGCACTGGAGTGCTCAGGAAGGGAACAGTGAATGCAGCTAACACATTTTTGAGGAAAGAAAGGCAGACCCACCACTCTATGTTGACAGTTGAGAAGCAAAATGACAAGCGTTTGGAGGCCATAAGTTCCAGCCTAGAACTCTCCAACTGTAGAATTTTAATGTGTTTCCACATGAGTGATATTTAGTTAGATATTGTAAGCACAGTACTGGAAAATTAGGATTAGCAAATGAGTAAATTAAACTGAAAATTGGGTAAAGAGATTTGAAAGTAAACCTAAGGGCTTCAGCCATGATGGACTTTGCTCTCCAAGGAATTATTTTTTTTTTCAAATAGCCTCTGAATTCTTATTGGGTTTTGAATTCCCGTTACAGACATCAGAGATTTTGCAGGGAAATTTGATGGGGTTATAGAAGAACCATAACAGAACAACAACAGAAGAGATGTAGATTAAAAGTGATGGAGTTTTTACTTGATGTCCTCTCTTTTGTAAAATGCTAATCACAGATTTCTGGTTAAATTTCAGGGATTCATTCCTGACCACAACACAATGACAAAAACACTTAACACAAACCTCACCTTCCCAGTCCCAGTTCTTAAAAACTTGTCTGTGACACTGCCAAAATCCACAACTGTCTTTGCAGAGTTAATTATTTCTGAAACCCGAGGGAGACACAAAGGAAACTGCACAGACGGACACAGGACATAAATAACTCCAGGTATTTGCTGCACGGGGGCAGAAATCACCCAAAGGTGGCAGGCAAAGGAGATGGTCCCTGGTGGACTCCAGGGTGCACCCACAAGCACTTGTCCCAGAGCACCCCATCAAATGCATCAAGCTAAACCCACCTCTGATCACTGGCACTTGGATTAACACAGGAGCTGGGATGCTGTGCAAACCAGCCTTGTACTGACACCGAAATGAACCAGACAACTAAAATATGTGAAACAGAAAAAGCAATAAACATTACTAAAAGAAAACAGTGGGTTGTGCCCCAGTGACTCTCTCAGTATATTGTTTTTCCTACAAAAATCTGGAAGATCTGACACTTCTTGGATTGGTTCTCAAGGAGCATTGCAAGACTATTAGAGATAGGGGAAGAGAGATGCAGAGCAGTCCGATAACTTACCATGATAGTAGCTGCGAGTCAAAATTACATCCAGGGCTTCCCACTTCAATTTGTGAGGTTTGATAATGCTGATTTTATCAGCAAGGTCATTTTAGCACCCATGCTTAATCCAGAATCTATTCTGATATTTGTTTAGGAGATTTGAGTAATCTCTTTAAGAGAATTAACAAGTGCTGGAGTCCTAAGGAACAATCTTCTCTCAGCCCTGACTGGAGCAGAAGGATTGAGGTCATAGTTAGGCAAAGGTTTTTTTAAGGCAGTATGGAAACAAATAGAATTAACTTTAGAGTGAGTCACATTATAGAGTAGGGAGGCACAAAGCTTGCAAATGAGTTTAGGTTGGGTTTGGGTTCAGTTTTCTGGCTGTCCTGGACACAAGCCATGACCTATTACATGATGCAGGTATTGATAATGCAATACGCAGAGAGGCTTGCTCTGAGCCACATACAACTGCAGTCAGTGGCCAAACAACACAAACAACACATCGCAAAAGGCTTTGCTGCCTTTTTCCAAAGTCACCATATGCTGCCTGTTGACTCTTCATGGCCCTGGAGCTCTGTGTTGGGGGGTAAGGTCTAGCTAAGGGAGTGGATTGGAAAATTCACTGAAACAAAGTCACTGATGCTCAAATGCCAAGCTGTTAAATCTTCAGTAAGTCACAGCTCAGAAATCAGTCATCTTTTTTTATAAACAATTACTAATCACTGGATATTAAGGCAAATGTTCACTTATGCTCTTGGGTTAAGTTTTGGAAGGGGCTTTGAGGAACTGACTTTGAATCTTCCCACCCAAAGCTATTCTATTGTGGTTGTTGCAGGGGTCTAAAATAAACCATTTCCACATGCTGTCATCTGAGACTATGGGGCTGACAACACATAAGATTAGTCCTTCTCTTGCAGATAGGTCAAAGAAAATAATGAAAATCCCACAAAAGCAGCATTCCCACAAGAGTCGTATCATGTCAGGCAGAACGGTCACCTACCAGCTTGTGGCACTTTTGTACTATTAACCCTTGCACCCTTTTCCTTCCCTAAAGGCTGATGACTTTCTATCTAGATCCAGAAACAAAGAGCAACATCCTGGCCTGTGGGGGTGAATACTCATCTCAAGCATCCTGCTGTTTCACAGCTGGCAGCAACAGATAAATTTATTAGTCGTCTGAGCCAAGGTTCACCAGATGGAATCACATCCCGCTTAGAGGTAACACTGGGTTATTGCAGGCTCAGGAGTAGAGGTAGCTTTGGATATTAACTGATCTCATCTTCCAGGCTTTGGACTACCAGAAAATTTGGAACACCATTTGGAATCCTGAGGCCAAAGACCCCAAACTTAAGAGAGGATACTACAACTCACTTTGCAGAGGTTTACAGTGAAGTTTGCTATCCAAGCCATAGGAAGGTCGTTATCTTTGTGTGGCTGATAAATTGTAACAGCAGTGATTTTAGGGTAAAAACAAGCAAACCTCCCATTAAACTAGTGAGAAGCAGCATTAAAGCTCATTCTTCTACTTTTGAGAGACTTTTACATAGAGATCTAGTAATGTTTTGACATTTGGTGAAATGACAGCTTATATGTCCAAATGGAAGCGCCTAACATAGCCTGCTGGGCTGGGTGCTCCGTCACAAGCAGCAGTGCTCCTGCAGATGGTCTGACCGTGCTGAACATGAGCCCTCAAGGATTAAATACTTATCTTGGTACTTGCAAAATTCCGTAATAAGAAGGGTTTAAAAGAAAGCAGCCATATGCTTCAGGAAAGGCATCATGCAGCAATCAGCCTGCACTGCCTACTACAGTAGTGAGATGAGGGATCAAACAAAACAGGACCAGGCAGCCTAAACCCTTAAAAACCCTGACTGCTTTCAGGCTCCACAGCAGGAACTCAGCCCTCACCATGGTTTCATGGTGTTCTACATTCAGAAAATAAAACCTGACCGGCTTTCTCATGAAGATCCTCAAAATGCCTCAAAATGCTCTAGCTGAAGCCAGAGGTCTCAGCACTGAAAATGCCCATGTTCCAGGTCCCTGTCTGGGGGCTCCAGCAGGTGCCAACCAGCAGCTCCCTCTGTTTGGCCGACTGCCAGAGGTACCTTGGATTTTCTTTTTCTGACACTCACAAAACTGTCTGACAGCAAGACAGAGAAACAGGCAGTTGAGCTCCTACAGCCTGTGAAAAGGAAACAAGCCCCTGGCCAAGGGAACAGGAGAGGAAAGAGGCATGTGGCATCTCCAGCTTTCCTGGTGCTGTGTGGTAGCAGACATGAGAAACGACCCCCACTGCTTAAGCCCTTAACACTTGGATAATTTCTTCTCGTAGTGTCAGATAGAAAATCTAAAAGTCTGGAAGTGTGGATGAAATCTCCGTTACAGGAAGGCACACAGTCACTGAATTCTCACAAGTCACTGAATTCTCGTTTCTGCAGTTCAGTACAGCTTGATGTACAACTTGTTTCATCAGAAATGCTACTTGCTTCCCTGGGATTCATCCTAGATCTATTCCAGGGCAACACTAAACAAATATTGCCCAAACTAAGAGTTAAACCCACGAGGCTGCCTAAGAAAAACACTGAGGTAAGAAATACCAGCTGCCACTGTATGGCTCATAGGTTTGACCAGAACTTCAAGAAGGAGCAGAATCAGCCCCAGTTCAGACTCCTGGTCACCATACCATCCCATGATCAATTAGAAGAGCTTCAGGCCATGATGAAGACCTGTGAGACTCTGAAAGCTCAACTAAACATTTGGATGATTATCCAAAGGCCTTGTAATGGACCTCTGTAATACCCAGACTTCATGACAGCCAAAAAACACCTGGCCCTATGTCAAACTCATCGCTATTTGCAGAAACAAAATCAAGATGTGAAAACCCTGAAACGAACATAAAGGAAAAGGAGGTATTTCTTTGGTGGCTTCTCAGAGACCAGGCTCATGAGGGTGTAGAGGGACCACATGATTTAAAAGTGCAGAGTGTATGTAACTGTCATATGGGTATCACATTCACATACCAACACCTTCCCGTATGTCAGCGCACCAAACTGGTTTGGTAAAGGTTAAAAATCATCCTTTCCTCTTTTTCAATCACTGTGACAGCAAACTGAAGCCTACTGTTGCCACTAGTGCATTACACACAAAAAAATCTGCTCCTGGTAAAAGTTTCAGAAATAACTCGATGTTGAATAACTCAGGTTTCGGTTGTATCTTATGAAGGGAACTAGAAAGCAGTGTTATTCAAAGTGTTGCGTTGTCAAGACATTTTTGGCATGATGTATCCTGACATTATACCCTAACAATTGCAAGGACTTGTAAAAGCATGTGGAAAAAAGAGTGGTTTTATTTTTCCTGTGTCTATTTGCAGGGTTAGATATAATTGGTAACATAGAGCCTGCTACTACTAGTGAAAGTATTAAGTATATTTTATAGTGCTTTTTATGATCAACTACTATTAGTAATCTATCTTTTCACATGTGAGTGGAAGTGTGTGCTAAAGGCATTCCTTGGCAAGTTTGTGCAATTTACTCTCCAGCCATGACTCACCCCTTACCCTGAGAAGCAAAGCCCAGGTGATCCAGCTGTGGTGAACACAGAGCCATCACCGAGGCAGTTTCCTTAGCAACATGAGCCACACAAAAAACCAACCAAAACATCTGCTATCTCCTGCTTGCTGTTCCTTGAAGTTGTTCTAAGTAGGCCGACTCTACACCTCGTACCTGAATCTCAGAGGTAGAATCAGTGTATCACAAAGCAAACCCTTTCACTTGAAAGCAAGTTAACTTTAGCTACTGCCCCGACTTCAGGCTTAATAAGAAAAATAACATTAATTTTTTTTAATCTATTATCTCCAAAACACTGCTTGGGCTCATAAACAAATAACAGAAGCGGTTTCTGGGTCCTCAGCTGATACTGATTGTCATTAGGGATTTGTTGAAGTTAAGGAAACCAATGGCAATTCAGAGCAATCAGCCCAGGATGAGCTGGGTGTTTATGGGTTCCAGCTGCTCATGATCAAGGCTAGATTAAGAGCAGATAAATAGTTCACCCAGGAAGGTGGGGGGTGCTTTCTTGAGGATTATTCTGTGGTGCTTCTTGCTGAGAGAGTTCGAGGAAAAGTATCTCAGGGGTCTTTTTTCAGAGGTGTTGGACCAAAGAATTGAGAGCTGTTTGAAATGAAGGAGAATGCTTATAAGCAAGTGGAAAAGTGCCCTCTGAGCATTCAAGGTATTGTGTCCAGTAGTCCTAAGTATTTGCTATTTTTGTGTGCATTGCTTCTTAAAGTATCTCTGCTCCTTGTATTGGAGGCTTTTGGGGTGAAGTGTGTATGTTGTACTGCCTCAAGATGCCACTTCTTGTGTTCAGTGTAATCTACATCAAAGTTCAGTAAGGCTGAATGTACATACTCTCCTCCCTGCTGTAGACATGTGGTCATGGAAGAAGTGTGCAGAAATGAGTGTATTGATTTATGCCTATCACTGCCTGACAGGAGCAGGTGGGGGTCTTGGAGTTTTAGTTTACCTGATGGACTGTACAAAACTTGACCTGATTCTGCTGCTGTTACATGTGAGTTATTTTTGATGCAGCTAAATCACTTTTGAAGTATTGTAGAAGGTGAAGCGGAGCTAGCTTTGTAGGCAATAATAACAGAACGAGATTATTTAGGCTAAAATGAGTCAATATTTGGAAAATTCCACTGCTGGTAACAAAACCTTGCCTGAGGGATGCTGATTGATGCCGCCTGTACCAGATGGGAGAGTGGGTTTATAGCATGAGACTGAGCCTGAGTGCTCCTGTGGACACCCCTGATGGGGATGCAGCTTGGGGGGAAAACACGAGGGTGCAATCAGGAGAAGACACATGTGGGCACCAAGCTATCTCCTTGGGAAAAGAATAGCCATGCGTTTCAGTTAAGAGAAGAGGCAGTTTTGGAGAAGATGTAAAATGACAGATTTGAGTTCTGGCAGGGCTTTTCTATGGTGGTCCTGTCCCCACCTGGCACCCAGCATGAGGTGCTATTCCAGGGCTGTGAGCTCCTGCTGGGATTAGAAGCATGAGGCCTTGGCTGTGTTATGCTGACACTTGGTCTATAAAATTGACAGCAATAGAGAATAATAGCCCATATTTCTGCAATATCTTCTTCCTCAGGACACCTACCAACATGCCACTGACAGTGCTTTTGAGGCCTGGATTTTGGCCAGGTTCTTGGAGAAGAAATGTTTTGGCCTTGGTCCCACAAAAGGGAGTTCCAGTTCATAATGCTTATGATCAGGGATGAGGGACTTGCTTTCCCTTCTCCATGCTAGCTACCTCTCCTAAATAAACAACCCTTCTTCACGGCATATGTCGGACTGTCTAGAGGGTCTTTAAGGGTGCTAACTGCCCAGCCTGAGTACCTTGTTGGTCTTGGCTTGATGCTTAAACTCCGAAGCCACTGCCTCTAGTTGCACAAGTGTGTGAGCTCAAATGGGTGGTTTTGGGTGGGAGCAGCTGTCTGTAGAGCCAGACAGCAGATCTAATGACATATCACTGGAGCTGTTCTGGGCTAGACTATGGTGATAACTTGTTAAATATAATTCTGAGGGAGCCAGTTTTGGTGGTGTTGCAGTGATCACAAACATTTGAGAGGAAAAAAATGTCTTCTTTCCACCCTTGGTCTGTTGCACAGCTTGGGACTTCTCTGGTTATTTGTGGACGGAATTTATTGTTGATTATTGTATTCCTTGGCATGAACTGAAATTTCAGCCTCCAGGTTCATGGCTGTTAACCATGGTGGAAAAAAGTGACCCATTTGTCTCACATAATGAGTTTGCCTGTGGAACTGTAGATGCTTTGACTGACTTATGACTGTGCCTGGGTACTTGCATCAGGTGCAAACAATAATGTCCAGTCTGGACCAGGTGCTTGTGAGTGTGACATGATGGTCCCTCCTGCAGACACTGGGCTGGGAGCAATGTTCCAAACCAGCTGTGGCTTACTGGTGCCCTTATGGAATTTGCTGCTTCTGTGTTGAGTCTGGTTGTAAAGGTACAAAGGAGATGAATTAAACACACCTGGTCCTTTACAGTGAATTCTGGTAGAGCCTTTCTGCTCAAACTTTTTGTTTTGCTCTCTCTGACTGCTCTGGCATTAGTAATTTGCTGGTCTTTTTGATTCACCAGCATGAAATGAAGCAGTCATAATTTGTACTGCAGGAGCAAGGATGGGAGCTGAGGCTTTCAAGCACCTTATGTGTATGCAAAGGAGACTAATGCATCTGAGGCTGTGACTGCTCTAAAGACTACTTTAAATCCTTGAGTGTGGGCCTGAGTGGAGTTTGAACAAGCTGTGTGCTTATGCAATTAAGGCAAAGCTGTGCTGCTTCTTGAGCACTTACAGCACTTGATAGGGATACAGACAGGTCAGACAATTGCTATGTGGTCATCTCTTTAATCCCCAAGCGGAGGGAAATTGGCCCCCGTGGTGCATGGAGGGGCAGTGGGTTTCTGTCTTGGACTGTGTAAGAGCCAGCTCAGATTCTGAGCAGTGACTGCCATTTCAGCAGCACCTGGTGCTCTTGTTTTGCTGGTGGTGGTACTTGTTTATGTGGATCAGGAGTCTGCAATCAATTCCAAAAATATCAACAGTACAGTTTGAGCCCATGAGATCAGGAGTGGATGTGCACTTTGAAGAAAGCACTGAAGGAAAAAAATCACACTTTAAAAGCAGAGTGAATTTTATAATCATGGTAAAGGATTGACACACCAAGGCACTGTTTTTTCACTGAGTGATGCAGAAAATACGGAATCAAAATTTCCATATTCTGTTTCAGTTTTTTTCATTAACTTCTCTTTGGAGGCAAACAAGTGCCATCCTTCCTCACTTCTGCCTCCTACAGGCAAGGCAGAGCTGTAACTGGGAACAGCTGTCCTGTGGCTTTAAGACTGTACAGTGATGGAAAGCCTTGGTGAATGCTCCTATGGAGATATAAAATGATTAATCTACAGGCATCTGAGAACACTTATGACTTAGCTTTTGGTCTTGTATCTGTTATTTCACTTATGGGGCCGTTAATAATCTCATAATGCACATCAGGCCTTATCTTAATGATTAAAAAATGATTAAAAAGGGTCTGTTTTATCTCTAACTAGCAAGAAATGCAATTATTTTAAGTAGTGCAATGTCTCTACCACTCAGAAGTAATATTAAATGGTTTTAATAACTTGGCTGGAGGGTTCTTTCGAGGTGCTGGAAGCACACTATCCCTCAGATAAGCATGTTGTGTCACCTCTGGAGCTGGTGTGGGGGCAATGCAGAGGGGCTGGGGGCCATGAGATCAGGGCAGAGGGATGTGAAGAAACAGCAGGAATAAGGCAACTTGCAGTGTCAGGTGTAGTACTTTAGCTCAAGAATAGCTGGGGAGGTACCTGGGAAAGGCCTGGGTGGGAAATCTAACAAGGGTGATGGAGCTGGGGGACACAGAAAAATGAACATGTGCTGAGTGGAAAGTGAGAGGGCTGGAGATGGGCTGAGGGGGAGAATCTCTTTTCCTTCCACACTAAGACCTTGGACTGACAGAAAATCCCAGAAGCAACCTTTGCCTCCTAATGCTGACCTGCCAATCTCTGGGAGGCAGGGACAGTGCTGAGACTTGCTAGGTCTGCTGGCAGTGCTGGGGTGCTTCCCATCATGATCCCCCAACTCTGAAACTTCCAGTGCTCCTCAAAACCACACAGCTTCACCCAGAGCTAATTAACTGTGTTATTAGCAGGGATCAGACTTCTGTTTTAAGTGGAATAAATTCAACTGTAAGCACGTGGGTGTGACGTAGATGGGCTTAAGCCATTTCTGAGGTTTTTTTCACTTGTTCTTCCCTCACAGGAGACATGTTTCATCTCCCCAACAGCCTTTATACATCAGCAGTAGAGTTAAGAATTAAAGCAGAATAAAAAATTGACAAGTTTTCAACTTTGTCACATCTCTAGTATGGTGTTCTGCTGCTCAGTTCAAATGAACCCAGTACAGAAGCTAATTGCTGATAAACTGGGAACTTTCAAAACTCCAATTAAAGGCAATTTGATATCTCCACTGCTATTAGAAAGAATATAACTGCTGCTGGACAGACAGCAATTAGCAAGGCCAGCTGACCAACTGAGGGGGGGTGAACTGACCTGCTTTAGAAATGTGAAAGGCTCTGCTGAGCAAATTGGAATTCAACTGACTGATACTGTAGAAATCTGGCCTGTTATTCCTCCTGCACACCCCAACAATGCAGCTTTGAAGTGATGTTTGAGCAGTAAGTTGCAGGTATGTGCCTGTGCTGGGCTAAGTAAAGCCAGCTTGATCTGAACACAGCCCAGCAAAGATTATCAATGTGTGCCTGAAGCACAAGGGTTACAAGAATCTGTGGGGTTGCATCAGAAGTGCAGATCTGCAGTTCTGTATTGGAGAAGCTTTATATAAGTGACACCTAAATAATTTTCTGCCCAACTCCCTACTTTCCACCTTGCTTCATTTTTGGTGGAACACCTATTGAAATTGCACTGCCTCATACCTTTGTTAACAACAGAATATTCCACCCAAGAGTGTCTGCCTGGGCACACAGAAGTGAGTCTCTGGCCACATGGGAGCCAGAGGGACTTTGCCACTCAGTTCAGCTAACACTAAAACTATCCCTGTTAAAGTGCACTTCTACAGTTGCACTGCAATATCTCTGCTCTAGACCTCTAGTTAAATGCATGTTAAAGTCTAGGATAAATCTGCCTGGCAGTAAATTAATGGTCCATGGTGTAGCTACTGCTGTGATGCCTCTTCCATTAAGAGAGGCAGTGTTGCCTTAAGTGGCTTGTATGTCCAGAATAATGGTGCTTGTGGCTTGCACCTGCATAGGGGATGATGCTTGTTGCATTTAAACTAGATTATATGGCCCAAAAGGCATTGCTCAGCTCAAGAGGCACTGCAGAGCTGCAGCATTCCAAAGGGAGACTTTTGGACTTCTGGCATGTCCCTCCATGCATCGTTTCAGGAAGTTTGTGCAGACCCCTTTGCTGATTGGGCTTTGCTGCCTCTGCCTGCCCTTCACCTGCAGGGATGTTGCAAGCATCAGTGCTGCTGTGTTTGCAGCCTTGAACAAGCATGCAAAAGCCAGGAGACTCCTCTGCTACCTCTGCCCCTCTGCTGGTACAACATCCAGCATCTGGCTCTGGGTATGCCGATCTAGAAAATGATCCTTAAATACTAAGGGCAGAGATGTGGGGCCATTCTGGACACATGCAAGGTTCCAGTACACTGGGCTGCCTCTGGCATTTTGGATAGTAGCCTAGAAGGCACTCGACCTGGAAAGTTCAGTGCTTGGTGTCGGGATCTCCCAACAGCCTGCCACTTGGCATGCAAAGCAGCACAGAGAAAGGGTGACTTCTCCAGCTCTCTTAAAAGAAAAAGGAGAAAGGGGAGTAAGAAACATTTACCAGCTCTGAAGGCAGGAAGGGTTCTGAGGCTTTCTGCTTTTCTTTCCCATTGCCGCGTTCCTGGTCTCTCTTGGGCCCCATGTTGTAAATCCTATGTTCCCATCGGAAGAGTGCGGGCTGCAGGCTCCCTCCAGAGCCCGTTGATGCAATCTGGGTCATTCAGAGAAGGTTGTCAGGAATGATCCCACACCTCCCTGCTGTGCTGGCACTGAGCTTTGCCTTACAGGGCACGGCAGGTGCTGGGTTAATCCTGAGTCCTGTTCTTAAACCTGTCTGACCCAACCCACTGCTGTCCTGGGGCTCCTGAGGGGTGTCCCCTGGGGTCCTAACTGGGTTTAGGCAGTGTTGGGACACCATGTAGGAGACACAGGAGAAATAGCCTGTGCCATCTAGCCACCTGTTTTTCTGGGTGGCGAGAAGTCAGTGATGGAGACTAGGACGGGGCATCCCTGCGAGGAAAAACCCACCTGCCAAGGGGCTGCCAGAAAATAAGGGGATTTTGAGCAGGGCAATGAAGCCCTCCTGGGGAAAGGCAGGAGTAGATTATGACAGAGCTAATCTGTATGGCTGTTTCATAAGTTTCCCCAGTGCCTGGACTCCGTACTCAGCAACAGACACTATATGTGCTGAGAATAACTGATTTCTCAAAAGCACCGTGTGAAAATATGTGGAAGCCTGGAGCAAACTCTATCAGTTTCTTTGTATGTTAGTGTTATCTAACAACCTCTCTCCCCATTCCCACACCAGCCTAATATGAGAGGCCAGATGTGCTGTTAAGCACCACAGTTTGGTGGAGGCCACCCTCCACTTGGCAGCTCACATTTCTCCTAACATGACAAACCTAACTCCAAAGCTGCTTAGACCATTGTTGATCTCCTACTCATTTACAGCAAAATTCACAAGTAAAAGAAGAATGCAGGTGCTCCTCCAGCCCAGAGATCACACCACAAGGGGTTTTGCTACTCCTGGTCCTTGTGCCCAGATCAACTGTGCTGCATGGCAAAAATCACAAGCAGTTAATTTCCAAGACTTTCCAGATTGCTATTATGTGGAAGTGAAGACTTAAATTCCCTTAAGTTCCCATCTTGTCCTGTTCAGCTGCAAGTTTTTATCCAAATTATTTAAATGCTTGCTGCCTCAGTTTTTATGTTTGTAAGTCCCTAACCTGCCTGTTTGCTATTCCTGGATTAAAATTACTGTGTAGGAAAAACAGTTCTTCTAGCAGTTGCTGCTTCTTGTACATATTTGGAAAAACAGACTCTGAATGTATTTTGGGGAACATGGATATTCCAAATCAGCTCAGGGCTGGAGTAATGTCACTGCTGTGATACAGCACGATGTCTGTAGGCTGGGTAGTGTGGAAGTTTGTGCTCTGTCTATGGGAAGTTTGTGTGCAAGTCTTCAGTCCTTCTCTGTTTTAAATGCAAACATAAGTGACTTCAATTCCCCCTAAAGTCAATAAAGATCATAAATATGAAGTCAAATAAGACCCCAAAGCCCAATAAGTGTATTAAAGCTGGCAGCATGTTTTAATTTATTACTTCTACACCTTCAACTTGCCTGACACAGCTGGGAAGTGCTGCCAGTGAATGCTGCATGAGCTCCTGTGTGTGAAGTTGGAGGGGGACGGACAGTGCTGGCTGTGAGCCACAGCTTGGAATTTCCTGAGAGCAGCTTGCTGTCAGCGAGTGTTTCTTGTGTCCCTTCCCTACCCCATATGCTGTTTTCAGTCTCCATCGCAGCATTCTGGAGTATTTTGTTCTCCAAATGAGGTCCACAGGGTACTCTAAGTTGTCCCCTTGTGAAACATCACAGTATACATCACTTAAACATTACTCTAAGTTTCTAACTCCAGCCCACAAATGCTACCAGCTGCAAAGTTCTTCCTCAGAAGAGCAAGTGTAATTTATAAATCAAAACAGCACTTGAAACTGTTTGACTAATAAAATGTCCTTCACTTGACTCCTCAGTTAAAGCCTGGATCGTGCCAGCCTCTTTTCAGATGTAATCACTCTAGGAAATACTTTTTCAGTGTGCACTTAGCAGCAGAGCCTGAATTTGCTCTAATACATGCTTTAATGTTTACTCCCCAATACCTCAAGGCAGCCCATGTAGGCTCTCAGTACCATCCCCATCCCAAATGCCTCAGCCCATCCTGCAGCTTCCCCCCATAAGGATCAGGTTTACCTTAGCAGCAGCGGAGCAGCAGTGCCCAAAATGGAGATTTCAATGGGATCTGAGAGGGAGACTTTACCTCTCATCTACATATTCTGTAGTTTCCACCTTTGGGAAAACAGACTATCTACAAGCAGAAGGTTTCCATATATCTTGTCTCTCAATGTCTTCAAATACTTCTTGCTGCTCTTGTAGTTTCCAGGCAGTTTTAATTATTTTCTGTTTTTAAATAGAGGCGAAGCACCAGAATTCAGTAACTATACAGAAAGAAGACGTCAGAAGGAAGTGGGTGTGAAGACCCTCTGAATAAAGTCAGCCCAAAAAAAGCTGAGCTTTCTGTCTCCAGACTTTATTTCATGAAACTCCTTGTTATCCCCACCTTTATAAAAACTCTTCTTCCCATATGCTCTGCCTGTGCATCCCTGACTGCCGGGACTCCTCTGGGACATGATGGCCATTCCCGCGAGGGCAGGATGCTCGGCGTGGAGTCGGTGCCTTTGCTGTCATTTGGCAAAATTCATCCCTCTCACCTGCTCCTGGGAAGAACACTGCAGGAGTCAGGCAGAACAGTGAGCTCAGGCTGGGGCAGTCCCAATATTGTGCTGAGCCTGTGGCCAGTGCACAGGCAGGCAGCACCTCTCCTGGCCAGCCTTTACTTTCCGAAATGTCAGGGCTGTGCAGAAAGCAGGCGTTCAGCTATTTCTCCAGTGCTTGCTCATCCCTGTGTACCCTTGCATGTGCTGGTGTGAAATCAGGGGCTTCCCAGCCTTTCCCTCAGTCACCTCCATCAGATCACTTTGTCCTTGGGTGGTATTTGCTTTTCTGAGTCAAGAGCATGCCAGAGAGACGTTCCTGTTCGTCTCTGGCTGCTTGCTGATTTCCCACGCTGTGCACTTGCTGTTTGCTCCTGTGGTAAAAATAAAAGCTGCTTTTGCTGGTGTGGTCCACAGTTGGACTTTCCCCCCACCCTGTTTAAAATGTAAGGTCTCACAAATTAAGAAGCTACAGCCTGTCTAGGTCTTATACCAGTCAGTCTCTGATTCATCAGAGAATCTCCTTGGTAACTAGCTGTTCCTCTCTGATTTGCTACTAAAAAGCTCTCCCAATTTAAAGATAAAATACAGTGAAAGCAGAAAGAGGAGCTACACCATATAGATACCTTATACAGAAGCATATGCCTTATGTGCAAGCAGCTATACTGGATATTTTCTGATATGTGTGGGAAGCAACCTCTCTGTGACAGCATGCTATTACCCTATAGATGGCAAATGTGCCCCAGCTGCCTCATCTCTGCTAGAAATCTTTTTTGCTGCTCCAGGGCCAGTAACCCCATCTGCAGGGTAAATAATCCCACAGGAAAAGATGAGGTTGGCATTTAACAAGGGGCTCAGCAGTTCATGCTTTAATAAGCCAGATTTCTGGCCTTGCGTGGGACTGATTGCCAAGTACAAAGATTCAGGGATGGGGTGACTTTCTGCAGAAGGTGTGCCTGGTGTGTTTGATGCTGCTTGGTTGCCCTCTGGCTCTGGTAATGAGCCCCTGCTGCCTGTGTTCTGGTGTCTGTTGGAGTCAGATGGAAGGTGCTCACTGAAGATTTGGGGAGGTTTTTTTGTTGGTGGTTTGTTTTTTTTTCCTTAAGAACTGGCATTGCTGGAAAAGTTGATCCAAGGTGAGGCTAAGAACACACTGTGTTTGAAATAGCGAGTAATTGTGCTCAGAAAGTCAGAGTAAGTGAAGAGTTTGACCCACGAATGCCTGAGGCCAGGAAGCTCTGTGGTGAGAGTTGCCTGGGGTTATTAAAGGATGAAGCAATGGTACAGAGCTAGAAATGAGTATTCATGTTATGCATGTCTGGTGTACCTACAACCAGAAAGCTCTGACACCCTGTGCATGCTGTGCTTGCTCCAGCAGGACTGTGCTGCTGTGAGGGGGGCTCTCTGTGATGCTGAGCACACCGGGGTAGAGGAGGGGACAGACAATTCTAAATGAGTGCAGCTGAGCTGCTTTCAATTCTTCTCACCAGATAAACTGGGAATCAAAAATCATTCCTGGATTTCTCTCTGGCAGAAGCAAACAGAGTGAGAGTGGAGAGAGAGGCAGGTCCACAGCCCAGACACTGGGCAAGTCACCTTCCTCTCCGTATTTTCTCATCCGCCTTATGCGCTTTCTGTCCCACAGCACTAATTCCCCTGAACTGATACAACAAACAGCAACAAAGCACCACATCCATGAGGTGTTTTTTATCCCTGCAAGGGGCTTTTGAGCTCACTGTCGGAGCTTGCTGAGCCCTGGGAAGCATCCAGCAGCTGAAGTAAGGCTCCTGCAGGCAGCTCTGGCAGTAGGGCTATTGGCACCACGAGTGTCATTGACTTAAGACAAAATCTGTGTTCCCAAAAGGTGTTGTGGCATCTCTAATGCCTGAGCAGGAGAAGCACAGGATTATATATTCTGCTTAGGAAGGCATGATCGAGACCTGCTCAGATTCAGACCTGTGGTTGCAGACTGTTTAATCATAGCAGGCAAAAGCTTGTGTGTAAATGTGCTGCCCATACCAGCACAGCCAAAAGTGCTCATATGTTCATTTATAAAGTAATATGGGTGACAATAAACCGGTTCTGATAAGTGAGGGTTGAAATAATCAAGCTCATTTTTTATGCAACTGAACATGTCAGGAAAGTAACCTCATTCTGGATAAGGAACGAGCTTTTAGATAATCAAAGTTGTGATAAGCAAGGCCTGACTCTTCCACCCCACCTTGATCAGGGGAAAAGGGAAGATTGATGCTTGCTCTTCTCCTTCCTGCTCTCCTGCTGCCACTGTGGGTGTCGAGGCCTGGGGAGGGCAGGTGAGCCCCTGCTGTGTAGGGTCTGGTGCTATTGCTTCAGACCTGAAAGGAAATACAAGAAGCTTCTCCTCTGCCTCTTTCCTGCCTTTCAGTTTTCTTCCTGAAGCTTCAAAACCTTTGCTGCTACCAGATCTCTGGGTGGGAAGAAAGTGGGGAGGCAGAAGGAGCCCCTGATGGGAGTGATGTCTGCAGGCACATCCTGGCTGACTTCATCACCAGGATCCCTTGATGGGGGGGAAGGATGGAGAGAGGCCAGGTCCAAGAGCACTGGTGCTAGTACTAGGGTTGTGACCATGGGTGGAGCTGAAGCCACCAGCCTGGGAAAAGCAGGATCACTTTTTGTTTTGTCCAGGGGTAGCAGGAGCTCATCTTCCCCAGGTGAGCATCAGGGCAGAGCTGGGTATCATGTCCCACTATGTAATTCTCCTGGAGCAAAGGATACTCCCTTTGAGCCTGTCCTGCCCCATGGAGGCAGTGGGCAGAGCTGAAGATGGACTGTTTACCTTTGCTGAAGCTCTGGAGCAGCCAAATCTGAATTTTTATGTTATACATTTTAATCACACTGTTGTGACCTGGACCATGGCATGGGGAGAAGTGGAAAAGCATCAAAGCCTGCTTATTCCTCACCCCTCACCCAGTGCCTGCATTTTTCAATTGGTTCTCCTGCAGATGCCTGCAAACATCTCCTTGTCAGGGTTATTGCCCACCCTGTGTGGTTTTGGTTACAAATTCGTATTTATATATACACAAAAAAGAGCTTATGTACAGCGTTTTGCTCTTCCTGTCTCCTTTGCAATGTGTTTCTATTTTGGGAAGAGGAGCAAAGGTGGCTGCAGCTATTTATAGCAGGGCAAGGTGCATGAAAAAGGATGCCCACAGCCTGGATGGGCACAGGGCTGTCTGCCTGAGGGTGACAGGGGGTCCCTGCCATCAGACATACAGGGTTTGTTTGCTTTTTTGTGTCTATTCAGTTCTATTTCAACTGCTGGTCTAATGCTGAATCAGATATGAACTTAAAGGACTGCTAGTGACAATAAAAAAAAAGAAAAGAAACGTGTGGAGCATCGGCAAGTATTTTTTATGAATTGGATCTCTTGAGATGAAAGCTTCATTACTGTGAAACAATGAGCCCGCTACACTTTTAGTAGTACAAATGGGTTTCATTTGTATTAGGAAGATACAAGCTTATTACTTTTAGTTTGTTCTTGTAGCACCAGCAATGTTTAATGTGATAATCAATGTAATTGAGGAACTGAAATTACAGAAAATTGCAACACTCTCAGGAGTGATAATGGTTACAACTGCAGCACGGCCGAAAGGTTGGGAGATAGGCACAGGTGTGGTTAAAGCAGACTCACATCCCAAGTGTGGATGATCCCCTGTCATTCTGGGATCTGTGGGAGTGCACCAGGGGCACCTATATTTGAACAGGTCTTTCCTGAGTTATTTGCAAAGCTGGATAGGGTCACGATCTGGCCAGTTTGGGTTTTGGGTGGGTTTTTTTTCCTCCTGTCTCTCCCTAGAAATTGCAAAAGGCACACTTTTTGCACCAAAACCTTACTGCCAAATTCCCAGCTCTTCTTCCTAAGTACAGGGTTGCTAAAGATTTTCAATAAAATGTTTCAGAGCCTTTAACACAGACAAAACAGCATTTTGTCTCAAGCCCACTGATCTGTTTTGTGAAATTTTGCACCTCTGAAAGTCTGCAGCAGCACCCACCACACCTCTAGCCTGAGTTCTATGAAAATCACAGCTCCTTGGAGGACCTGCCAGCTATAGGAAGGTCACCTATAGCCCATCACCATGGAGCTCCTACTCCAGCTTTGGGGAGTTGCTGGCTGCCATGTCCCAAATCCAACCACTCCTGCACCTCCAGGCAATTTCCCTGCTCATTTCATTCCCTCCGTGATACAGTGGGGTCTTTTGGTTGCTTGTTGGTGATTTACTCTGCGTGTTAGTCCATAAAAAAGGTGGTGAGAAGGACAGAAGCCTCTTGTCTCTGTCCTGGCAGTTGCCCCCTGGGGCAAGAAGGCTGCATGTGGCACCTGGGTTGCTCTGTAAGGTGCCCAGACATCAATCTGGACACAGATGGGTGAGGAGAAATACCTAGAACCCAGGGAAGAATGAATATATTTCAGATGCAGCTTCTGAAGCTGCTAAATTCAGAGCAAGCCTGAAAGAAACAGCAGCCTGCAAGAGTGCAGCCAGCTTTGTTTTCAGCCCTCTCCATTTTAATCTGTTTCTCTCTGAGGAGGGAAATTTTCTGTGTTACAAAAGTTGCCTTGTACTAGTGGTTTCTAATAAACCATGGCTGTAGTCACCAAGAGAGCTGCCTGAGCTCTCCTCCCATGCCAGGACACGCTCCTGTCCAGCCCCACATCACAGGGCTTCCTCCCTCTGCCAGTCTTGAACACGGAACTGCAGAGAAACCAGGTTTGTCCATCAAAAGAACTCACTTTAGCATGTGCTATCAGCTGTGCCATGAGTTAGAGTTTAAGCCTATTGCAATCGATGGTACATTGAGGGGAACCGACGCAAGACACAGCTGAAGGTGATGATTTATGGGCCGTAGTGTTCATGCTCTTAATGCAATTGCTTACATTACAAAGCAATTATCAAGGTTTAAAATTTCAACAGCATTTGGAAGGCGTATATGCCTGGGGGTTTTCCATTTGTGGAGATGTTTCTTTTATTGTACCTACTTGCCTAGTAACTTCACCATTTTAAACACATCAAAGTGTTTTAGAAACCTATTTGTGATCTTTGTTGAAAAACAAAGGCAATCCTGCCAGCTCCACACAGAATACTTGCTCCCTCGCAAGCTGCTCCTAGGGCTCAGTTTGGGTTTTGTGAGGTTTAATGAAGTAAAACCCTCCGTACAGTATTTCCTGCTCCCTTCCTTAAGTTTTGGCAGCACATCCTTCAGCTGGGGCACCGCACTTCAGTGCTCTCTCTATCACTGCGGCACCATCAGCTTTTCCCTGTCTGTCCAACCCCTTCAGGAGCAGCAGTCACTCTTGCAGTAAATTTTTGCTTGGAATAACACATCATTCTTGTGGCCTGCTCCTGGTGCGCTGCAGACAGGCTGGCTGAGGGGGTGGGAAGGGTAAACCTTCTCCCGTCAGCTGCTAAAGACAGAATTTTGCTGCTGATAATTTGAGGTGGTGCCACTGTCGAAAGCAGGGCTTGGGCAGGTCCAGTCCAGTCCAGAAGGGCCAGAACTGAACTGGGACCTACCGGAGGAGGTAATTCAGGCAACCTTTATCACTTAACAAGGGAGAGACTTTCTGCAGAGAGGACAATGTCCAAACCTGACAATTCTACACTTCCCAGCAGTGCTACAGATTCCATAAACAGCATTACAGACTAATTACCACACAACTGTTTATCACAAGCACAACGCATATGAAACCACACGGCTAATTTCCATAGTAACCATAACCATCCTATGTAGGGATTCAAATGCCAGAATGTTGTACACTTGATAGTACCTTGCACCTATGTGTCTGTGCAGTAAAGCACACACTCTTCTGGTAGCCAGTGTTTTGTTTCTGGGTTTCCGCTCCTTGGCTTAGAAGCATTTGCAAAACCTTGATTACTCATGTGTAATACCCTTGCACTAGACACATGCTTCTGTAATGTCTTTAAGGTTATGTGGAATTCTATTTGCAATCCCTCTCATGAAAAAAAAAAAAATAACACAAACCACTTGCTGCTAAATCAGTCTGTCAGCAAGCAAATGCCAGGAACCAAAATGACTATTATTATTACCGTTATTTGCACCATTCCAAAATCCATTAATTTGCTTGTTGGGGTGTTAGGTAATGAACGCTTCTGCAGCAAGGTCACAACTCCATTTTACATCAAATAACTATCTTTACTCATGTATGATACATGAAGCATATTTCTTGCTTAGGGCGTAATGTTTTATTAACGTTATTTTCCTTTGTTCTTTCTTACAGATTGTCTATTATGACTCTAAAGATTGCCTTCATGACGTGTCTTTTTAAATTCAATGCATAATTATATAATGCAGAAATTCATCTGATGCTATGTTAATAAATCTCTCATAATTTTCTTTGAACAGGGGGATGTGCAGCTATTATTTACCAGAAAACATGGATTTAGCTAAGCTTCAAGGAATTTTTTTGTTGCTGACACATGTATTGGATACAGGCAGAGCAATGATGGAAGTGATGTGAAAGAAAACCGCTCAGTTCAAGCCAAAAAGACTAATGGAAGTAGTAAAAATAGTAAAGATATGAAAGCAAGAAGTACTGAAATAAATATCTGAGATGGGAACTCGCAGGGAAGGTTCACTGCAGCTGTGGATGCGCCTGGATGAGTGTCAGCCTGGGTTAATTTGCAGGGTGACAGATGTCTTGGGAACAGGCAAATGCTGAAGAACAGAACTGGTGTCCCTGGGCCAGGTCTGCTCATGGAGCTGAGCTGCTCTCAAGTGTCCTTGGAGCATCACTGACTTACTGCAGCTGTGGCTTTGGCGCTGGTCTTTAAGGATGATTGTGCAATCCTACACCTTTGCAAAAAAAAAAAAAGCTTCACTTCCCTCCTGGCAACACAAACACAATTTTGATTGACTGATCCTATACTGCTTGATCTGCTTCATCCCATTCAGTTGGTTTTGTTTCACCTCTGGCTCTTCCTTTGACCCCAGTTTTCCCTTGATTGACTCTGAGAAACCCAGCAAGAGGTGGTTAGTGCTGCCAGGTGTCTCTGCTTCCCCCAGCTCCTCCTCAAGGAGGCTGGTCCTAAATTTATTTAGGCTGCTCCTAAATACCCACCCATGCTACCCCAAGATGTGATTTCACAGTCCCCTTTCTGCGGCTGAAGGACTCTGAAGTGTGCCCCCAACTGTCGTAGTATCCACGTGCAAGGATGGAGCAGCAGCATGGTCCCCACACCTGAAACTTTGAATTTGCAGAAGGTAAGTGCTGCTGTTACTGTTTTGTAGATAAAAAGCCTACTGGTTGGCAGATATTAAGTGTTTGGCTCAAGGTCACAGCAAGTATCTTTGAAGTCACTTGATAAACACTTCATTCGCAGCAAAGGATGTGCTTTGGGCTGTGATCTTATCCTGTAACAAATGCTGAGATATGTTCCGCCTCTTTCATTCTAGTCTAGTGGTATATGTTGCTCACAGTTAATAATCAGTGGAAGATCATTAATTTTGCCTTCTGATATATGTTTTTAATTTCTTTATTCATAATGAGTTCATTGCTGCAGCAGCAGGAGTGAAATATGTGATACTACTGGAATTTCTTTGCAATTCAGCGTTAATTAATGTCCACCTCTTGCAAAGCGTTAATAATAACATGCCTAATCTTTCAGAAGCTGTTGTGGAAAATTCTCTTTTCTAGCTGGCAAGAAGTGAGATTTGCATGTTTTAGCCTTTTGTTTAAAACTGGCCCTAAAGGGGTTTGAAGTGTTGTAGCAAAGCCGGATGTAGCACCCTTGTTGTCTAACCTGGTGCCATGCAATTGGGATTCCAGTCCGTCCGCTCACCTTGTCTCTTCATGTTTGCTAGTCAGCACAGGGAAGGACACCCCATTCCCACAGAGACCATGATGAACTTTTTGTTAGGAAAACAGGTCTGTCAGCCCTTATTCCTCCTTTTCCAGCAGGGTTTTAGTTAAGTACACTGTGGCACTTGCTACCTCTGAGACTCTTTCGTTTCCCTTGTGTAGGATGGTCTCCTGGGTTCGGTATGGTGATTTTCCTCCTCTGCCCATTGTAATAATAACATGCTGCAAGTTTTGCTGGTCTTTGACTCTCTGAAGGATTAGACATGCCATTTAGCAAAATTGGTCATCTAGGGGCAAAAATGTGTTACTAAAATCAAGTCACCATTTGCCTTTACTGTAAGATTTGTCTTAATATCATTGCAAGATAAAACCCATTTCTTCATAAGTTAAAGGAATGGATTTACTGGCCTGAAATGTTAATTTTTATTTCACTATACCTTGCTGCTGTTTTGTGCGTGTTTGCTTCCTCAGCCCTGTCTGAGGGAAAGGAGGGGCTCAGGGTTGGGAAATCCTGACCTGTGGCTTTTGGCAAAGACTGGGGAACAGTCAGACTGATGGTTCATGACTTATTAGCATTGTGCATCCCTCTTCGTTTAATGATCTCCCTAATTCAGAAGCAGAATTAGGTTAGGCCTTCAGCACCACACTGGATGTCTCTGCTGTGAGGATTAAGGGAGTGACTTGCTATCAGAAGTCTAAGGCTGTTGCACTCCCTATTCCTGACCCTTTAAAGCATGGTGTGACCTTTTGAGTATACAAAGAGAGCTGAGAATATAAATGCACACAGATTTAAACAAGAGGTGCTGCTTTCTTTCGTGAGAGCCCTGTCAGGCTGTGTGGGAATGGGATGATCTTGCGTGGCAAACTTGGGAATTTCTGTGTGACCTTGCTGCTAAAAGCTTCATCTTGTGGCACCAGGGAATACCGGTGAACTTGTGCATGAACTCTAAATGTTTGCTGTTCTGAGGCTGCTGAGTGAGCAGCTGTGGAAGTCAGTGCTTCACCCTGCATGCTTGGGATAGCGTTCCCCAAAGCTCTTGCCGTGGCCCACATCATAAATACTCAGTGTCTAAGGACTGCCTGGGGATAGGGCAGCCTCCCAGTGTGTCAGGGTGTGCTCAAGTGGCTTCACCCCACCCCCATGGCTATCTCTGACACCTTGCTGCAGGCATCAGGTGTGCCTGAGCTAGAGGAGCAGCTTTGCTGGCTGGGACAGTTGCAGCTCGGGAATCCTGCACCCTAACAAGAGTCACGTCTTTGCTGCTTGTTTTCCAGCCCTGCTTTGCTCCAGGTTGGAGCTCACACAGCGCTTGTGCAAAGCAGCAATCACAAAGCTAAATTTTGGATAGGCTTTGGGAATGTGGAGGCACTCTCAGGTCTTGTGCACCAGGGATGTACCAGAAGCTGCATCTGGTTGTTCTGCCCCAGGAGGGCAACCAGGGCAAACTGCTCCTTTCATATGTCTGCACTGTCACATTGGAAAGAAAATGGAGGTGACAATTATTGTGGCTTCCCATCCTTGTTCACCAAGGCTCGGCAGGCAGATGGCACTCACTGTCACAGCCAAGCCTGCCATCTCCTGACCCATCAGCTTTGATGGGAAAACACAGAGAGAGGGATATTGGATCCTGCTCCATCCTGCTTCACTGACTTGTCATTAGGAAAGTTCTTGGTATTGCTTTTGTGTCTAATTTAGAATATGTGTAGATTTTGGTCAAGAAATATAAACAAGGAAGAATGCTAATTACTGCATTCTGAGGGCAATAGCATCACTGTGCCCATGTTGCATCTGACTTACTGGGCCTAAGGGAGGGGCTAAATACAAATTCCAGCAGTAGCACAGGCTCTTTAGTAATATACCATCTCACTTATAAATGTGCTTTGCAGAAAAATAACTACTTAAAACCTTCCTCTTTGCTACACTCAGTGACTAATACAGCCCTGAGTTAGTATAATGCTGTATTTGCAAAGCTCCTCTGTGCATCTGTCTGTGCTGAATTCATACGGAGAAGTTTTTGCGAGGAAATGAATTGCTAAAATTCCTAATGAATTTGGTTATCAGAGCGGCTTTTCTAATAAAGATAATATACGTCAGCAGAGCTGGCAGGTTTTTACTGGGGCAATTCTTCACTGAGTCCAGAGTAGATTTCTGTGATAAATCTTGTTAGTGCTGTCACTCTTGGTCCTAATGGTGTGAATAGCCATTTAGCTTGAGAAACAGCAGAGCCATTCAGTGGCTTGTGGGTTTTGGCATCATGCTCAAGTGTTCTCCAGCCTTTCCTGTCTTTTGCCAATCTCTCTGACTAATTCACCAACTTTTTTATAATGCAAGAGAGGTTCCCACAATGTCTCTTAACCTCTGCTGTTCAGACTCTTATGATAGATGCTGCCTGCTTTCATTGCAGGATGTGATCCCTGCTGCAGTTACCTGGCTGCATTATCAGAGATTGAGGTAACACTTTGTTCTTAGAGCACCTGCATGATTTGTTTTATATCTTTGCCTTTCAAAAGCTTTTGAATTGCACTTCCTCTCTGGCTTTCACAGGCGGTTGCAGCTCTGGACTGAACTGAAGCCCAAGAGATAAGCCCTGCTCTGTGTTCTTTGTGCAGAGTACAGCAGGTTCATTCATTACAGGGGATGCTGCTGCTTGTTGAGCCACCCCTAACTAGTTGTGTATCTTGTGCCATCACAGTCTGTCTCATGGAGACACCCACAGCCCGAGGCTGTGAGTCCACAGCTGTGATGTTTGCTTGCTATCATGAGGACAGTGACCTTGTTTCCCTGGTCACAGTGTAATGCAGGGCACATACCTTGCAAACGGGGACAAGCAGAGAATTTGGGAACAGCTGGCTTGTATCTGGGACTGGTGCTCATGCTCCTGCCTTGCCATGTGCTGTGTGGGACCAGTGGATCTTAGTCCCACTGTGTCAGCTGCATTCTAGCAAGTGCTGGGAGACTTTTTTTATATTTCTTTTAAAATATCTGTTGCTGTTCTTACATGTCAACAAACACAAGTGTCTGAAGCAGAGACAGTACCTTAATGAGTTGTTTAGCATCTGTGGAGATCTTGGCAAAAGCAAAAAAAAAAGAATAAATGCTAGATAGTTCAGTGAGACCTGTATCAGTTTTATCTAATACTGTCCTTGCAAGAAGTCCTTGGATGATGTGAACTGGCTGTTATTGGTAGCAGAGAAAATAAAGTTGCAGCAGTTTATACCAGCTGAGCACCTGGTCATTATATCTAATGTTGTAAAAGTTGCTGTGGAAGCACAGGCTAAAACAGCTATTCATCTTTGATCCCTGAGCAACACAAGAGCCTTTAGTAATCTCTAAGATTAGGGTTATAGAGAGATGAAATTTTATATACAACCCACTAGACCATGTTTACAACATGTTTCAGTTCAAAGAGGAAAGTACTGCACGTGCAATGTGTGTGGGGCTCCCCTCCTTCTCTGTGCCTCTTCTGGGCTTTTAAGTGTGAGTCTGTGATGCCTTGAAAGTCTGACTCTGAAATGCTGTGGGTGCTCTGAGCTGAAGGCCAGCACTGCTGGCCCAGCACCCAGTATTTCCAGAGGAGAAAGTGGAGCTGGGTAGGACTTACCACATATTTACCTATTCTTGGGGAGCAGAGGTGGAGCCAGGCTGTGTTTGAGAGATGATGTAAGACCATTAGAGGAATATACTGTCCTGCAGGACTGGAGTTAGTGGCTTTGCTGCCACTACAAGTTTCCAGGTGACTTTAATTACACTTCTATGTGGGGGAGGGTGTAAAACACAATGGCACAAATAAACAAAATGATCCAGCTAGTAGGAGGCACAGTGGCAGCCTCTTAGTTTCCAATGCAACATATGCTCCAGCCACTCTTTCTAGATTCCCTGTGTACTAATACATGTCTTATATGGAGCAATTAATGAGAAGGCTTTCAAATGCCAAAGCAGAAAGTCACTGAGTCCAGGAGGCAGCTTGTTTTTGACTGTCTTGGGCCAAACCTGGGTCTGTTCCCCAGGCTTCAGCTGAGTGATTGTGGGTTTGCCACAGGAGAAAACATAATTCAGACTGCAAAGCAGAACAGAATGAATTTTGTTGCTTGGTTGCCAAAGTCTTGTTCTTTGAAAGTCATCTCTGACCTTGTGTAGGACAGTGCAAAAGAATGGATTTGGTAAAGGTTAGGACATTTCAGTGACTGAAGGAAAATTGTTTTCTTCCCTCAGCTTTTAGCAGTAATGCTATGTATCTGTTCATAGGTTTCTTAAACTATTTGTGTCCTTCCAACAATATTTGATACCCTGGGTATCTCACAGGCTGCAGAAAATATTTACTCTGTCTTGTTTGCCCTTCTCTCAACAATGCACATGCACAAAAGACAGTTTTGAAGTGTTTTTCCCTTTTGATTGACAGTAGAAATCTTTTGCTTTGAGTTTTGGCAGAATGTTCATGGTCCCAGAAAGCTTTTCAGTTAACTCTCATTTTGTTTGCATGACTAAGCAGTGGTTCTGCATCACTTAATTACAAAAGATTTGCAGAGCCTCAAAAGTGTTTCATTGCTGGAGAAAAATCCAGCAGTAAATCCAGCTTCCATGGATTAAATTGCTTTAAACTAAAACCCCCCGTAGCAACAATTCTTTTTCATAGAATGATAGAATGGTTTGGGTTGGAAGAGACCTTGAAGATCACCTTGTTCCAATCCCCCCTGACATGGGCAGGGACACCTTCCATTAGACCAGGTTGCTCAAAGCCCCATCCACCCTGGCCTTTAACACTTCCAGGGATGGGGCAGCCACGGTTTCTCTGGGCAACCTGTGCCAGGGCCTCACCACCCTCACAGTGAAGTATTTCTTCCTAATATCCAACCTAAACCTATCCTCTTTCATTTAAAAGCTATTCCTCCTCGTCCCATCTGTCCATGTACTTGTCAAAAATACCTCTCTGGCTTCCTTGTAGGCCCCCTTTTGCTACTGGAAGGCGCTCTAAGGTCTCCCCAGATCCTTTTCTTCTCCAGGCTGAACAACCCCAGCTCTCTCAGCTTGTCTTCATGGCAGAGGTACTCCAGTCCTTGGAGCATCTTTGTGGCCTCCTCTGGACTCAGTCCAGCAGATCTTTTATTTTGGGGGCCCCTGAGCTGGATGCAGTGCTCCAGGTGGGGTCTTATGAGAGCAGGGTAGAGGGGGAGAATCACACATGGTGCCAGATAATGTGCATCTTTTTGTCAATCAACACCCCCAAGTCCTTTTCCTCAGGGCTGCAGATGACTTTTATCCCTTCAAGTGCAGCCTTAGGTAAGAGGAGACAATGAGGCTTCAAGCCTCCGAAGAATCTGGGTGTTGATGGTGTAAACAATGAGAGATGTCTTTGTGTAAGAGATAGTCCAAGTTACTGTCACAGCAATAACGTGAAACGCTGACAATTCGCTGCTGGAACATCCTACCACATCAAATGGATTGCCATGAATTATTTAGCAAATCTAATTGAATGTAATTTTGCTATTGGAGATAAGTAGCCACTAAGCTTAGTCTGAAAAATCCATTTTTATGTGCCGTAGTAGTGATATCCCTTAGAACTAGCCTGGGATCATCCATAGCACTGTCCACTTTACGCTGCAGTTTCATGCTCTTCCTTTGGTATTGCCTTGGCCTGGGATGTCCAAAAGCCCTGGGCTTGCTGAAATTTTACATGCAGGAGGATGTAAATCTCCTTGAATTTCCAGGGTGGCAGACATCTCAAATATTTCTTTGTCCCTTCTGGAGCACTTACGATGCTTTTGGGCAGTATAACAGACACACCCAGTTCATCAAGTGGTGCAGAAGGGCTTGGGTTTGCCCAGAGCAGCTGTCAAAGCTTGCAGTGGATATGCCATGGATCTGCTGAGCCATAGTGAAAGCAAGCCAGGATGTAACAGAGATGGAAAGTAGCTCTGCAGTGGGAGCTAGAAAACAGCGTAAAGGGGTTCCGTAGGCTAAGAAACCTAGATTTGGTCTATTGAGGTCAACACCATCTACTGGGGATTAGGTAGGAACAAGTAATTAATGAAAAAGATAATTCATACCAGTTTTCTAATCCCCGCAGACAGTGTAGATGACACACTTCTGCTGTCAACCCTTCTATATATGTTTTCCTGGGAAGTGCAGAGAAGGAAAGGATGGGCAACAGGCTGCAGAGATTGTCACTAATGTTTCCCGAGTGCTCTTCTCTGCTGGTCCAGCAGCCCCTGTTCCTTGCAAGTATTTGGTATGCCCAACTCAGTGCCTGCTCTGGCAGCCTCACTGCCAGGGTATGCCAGCTCCCCCTGAGTCCCCTAAAGCATGGAGCAGTGCAACCTGTGCCTGCTCCAGCCCCACCACTGCCACAGGGAGGATGGTGATGCTGCTGAGCCAACTCATTGCTGAAATTATTTCTGGAGACATCATCAAGACTGTTTTAAACCTCCATTGCTGCAGTTTGATAATCTGAATGTAGCAGAAAAAGCAGCATCCTGGGGGATGCCCAGACTCTGGTCTTAAGTACACGATTTAGCCTAATTGCCTGCATGGCTCGCACAGCCAAAGCATTTGCATGGAAGCTGGTGTGCAGTGGGACGGGAACTGCAGACTGGCAGGATCCACAGCTCTGCACAAAGGGCTGGATTCTGAATAAGCTGATATCCCCCTTCCTGGTTTTCCTTGTTGGTTCTTACTAGGAGCATGTTGGAAGGTGTCTTTCTCTTGGGATGTACATCCAAATGACAAAAAAAAAATAAAAAATAGTTGCAGTCAAAGGTAAGTTGACCAGCCAAGGATTGTTTACTGCAAAATTGTCCTCTTAGTCCACAACAAAATGATTTGCTACCTTGTGAGAGCTCCCTCACATCATGTGGATGTGCAGGTCTAAGCAAAGTACAATTCCATTTGACATCTCCAGCAGTAGGGCTGAATGACCTCAGTGGAATTTTTTTTTGCTTCAAAGTGCTCAAACTTTTCACAATAATATCCTAAGTCAGAGTGATGGTTATGGTTTCAGATAGAAGGAGAGCTTCTGAAACTGTCACACTCATGGTTTTAAAGCTCATAAAATACTTTTTCAATACTTTCAAAGTTAAACTCTTGGACTCTGTTTCAAAATAATTTTCTAGTTTTAAAATGTCCCTTAATTTTAAAAAGAGCTATATTTTTAAATATTTAAAGTAAACTTGAAATGAAATGTGGATTTTATTATTTAAATGGAAAAAGTCCTTTTTGGATCAGCTGCAACTAAATTTTTCCTCTCTGACCTCCTTTGTCCATCAGACCAGAAACTTCATTATCTCTCCATTCCTACAAGAGATATTAGATTCTCAGCAAATGGAAATGCTGATCTCTGAAAATGGGTGCTGCTTTTGTCAGTACCCAGCCTGGACCCTGAGAGGGGAGAGCACACAGCTGGCTTGGCCACAGGAAGAGATTGCACCAGGGAATCCCCGCTGGGTTTTGCAGCAGAGGTGTGATGTTTCCACACAAAACTGCATTGCTCTTCCTGACAGAGCAGCTTTGATGCCAAGGAAGTAGAGCCTGAGTGCTCTGGTGCTTGCAGTTTCAATATGGGTATCAAAGGTTGTTTCCCACAATGTTCTTATTTTTATTGCTGAAACATGATGCACCAAATTACTCAACTGCAGCAAGTGGAGTCATTTAGCCCTGTGAGAACGTGTTTCTGGGTGCACACTGAAGGGCTCCACCTGTGCTGTGCCCACTGACACTGCCCTGGTCCCCTGGTGCAAGAGTGTCCATCCACTCTCTCTGCCCCTCTGCTGTGTGGAATCTTAATGCCACATTAAAAGTGATGTAGTTGTGGAAATAAGACATTTTCTCGGTCCCTGAGTTCCTGCTGTGGCTGGAGCTGCCAGTGCAGGAGAAGGCAGAGAGCATGCGCTCAAATGCACAACCCCCATGCCAAAGTTGCTGGGCTCAGGAGGAAGCAGGGTGCTGTCCCCCACAACTATGGGCCTGTGAAGGTCAGATAAGGCCAAAAGCTCCTCTGGCCTTCAAGGAGAGATGGGCAGACTTGTAGGCAGCTTTGGTCCTGGTAGGAGAGGTTTTGGTATGCTTTCCCCTCTGCACAACATGGGGCATTTCCCACCTCCCCTGCTGTAAATGTAATGTCTCCTCTAAAAACTCTTGTGAAAGCTTGAATTTTGCTTTGCCTCTGCACTCTTCGAAATCAGTGTCTGAGATACCAAAGCAGCACATTTGATTACACTGGACTTGGCCTCCACCTGGCAGCGCCCAGCCCCTCTGCTGAGACAACTTGCTCAGAAATAAGTTATCAGACCAGCATAACCAAAGTGGGAAGGGCTTCTAAAACACTGGTAGAGAAAAAGCAGCTTGATCAGATGCAACATGCCTGTTTTCTTTGGGATATGCAACAAGATGTGATAGATGGTCACCCCAGTAAAGACAGATAAGAAACGCCTGGAGGCAGAGGGAAGAAAATAAGAAATTCTTTCCTACCGCATGTTTGTGATAGTTTGTAGAGCACTGCAAGTTAAACTCTGTATTATTTTTAGTCTGCATTATTGCCAGCCTATAGCATTCAAGAACATTTATGACTCAGAACAGGTTTTATGTGCACTCTTTTTAGTCTTTCTGTCACTTTGCAACTGTGTGACACACCACTGAGGCTGCAGCCAGGCTGCAGCCAGGTGAGGAAGCTGCCAAGAGGGCTGTGGTGGGGTCTGGAAAACACAATGGGATCCTTTCCTTTGAAGGTGAATTTCCATTTCAAATGTTTCTTCAGGAAGACAAGTCCTTTCCTCCACTGTCCTCTTCACCTTATCCCCCAGGGAGTGACCCTGAGTCCCAGGGAGCCTCATGTTGCCAACAAGACCTTTGTATCATTACGACCCTGGTCCTCTAAATTTGATCCCAGCACTGGGGATTTAAAGCCAGTGAACTGGTACAGTGCTGTGTGGGCTGTTACTGCACTTGATTGTGTAGGATCTTCACAGATACACAGGGCAGTGTCTTTACTCTGGCTATATTTTGTATGCTAAAGTGCTAACTAGGAGAGGATGGTGATAAATTAATGGGAAAATGAGAACAACAGACCTAGAGAGCATAAAATATGAGCAGGTCAAAAGCTTTGGGAGTTGCACATGGTCATTCAAAAGCAGGATAAAATGCAGAGGTTTTCGTGCTAAAGTTGGAAGTGGCTCCTGTTAAATTTGCAAAGAGCTGCTGGGAGAAAGGCCAGATTCCTACTCCACAGCTCAGTGGGGAAGGGGATTCTTTTCTGCACACTTCACTGACCCCTCTCTGGCAGCTTTTTGGGCCTTGCTCCTGCCCAGCCTCTTGATTATACTGGCCTTTTTCTCTGCTGCAAGCCCTGCAAGGTCCAGCAGAAAAGCAGTTAGCTGGGGTAGAAACCTCTGGAATGACTGGGAGAACTGCTCTGTGGTGGAGGACAAGATGAAGAGGGAACAGGGAAAGCTGTTCTGAGCACTCCTGGAGCAGGTGACCAAGCTGCCTGAGTCTGGGGGGAGCAGAAAGAATAACTGGAGAAGGAGAGGCAAGAAAGTGTAATAGCTCCACTCCCTGTTTTCATAGATCCACAGCTGATTAGGATTGTCCTAGAGAGCTAATGTGGAGTTGGAGCTCCAGGAAATCAATCCACAGGAGTTTGTGCATTGATCTGTTTGGAAACATTAACCTGAGGAATTTCTCCATCTACACTTGTTTTCATTTGGCTGCATGTTCACAGGGATTGATTTTCTTAAGATCTGAGCATTGAATTAGATGTTTTTCTGGATGTACTGGTTCAGCCTCAGTTTTGTAAGGAGGCATCAGCTGGGATTTCACCTAATTCAACTTTTGTTATTGAGATTCACTGACTGTAGGTTTGTGACTGCATTTTCCTTAGCAGCCCTTGAAGGGGCAGAGGGCTCAAGGCTGAACTGTGTTTTCACCCAAATGCTGCAGAAAATGGGGGCCAAACTCAGCTATTGCTGTGCAACAGGGTCGTGTGGCATGACATCCAATGGGCTGGATTTTTACACCAACAAAACGTGGTGGCTTCTTGACAGGTAAAGACGTTAAAGTCTCATCTTTTCCTTAGGAAAGTGATGTGTCTAGATATACAAGATGTGCATGTAAATGTGTATGTGTGTGTATATATTTTTTTAACCAATTGTTTTGTTGTGCTCTGTGGCTGTAGAGGAGTGAGAGTGGAGTCTTAAATAAAGTGAAAGCCAGGTAGCCCTAAGTTCTGCAGTTCTGGTGAAAAAAAAAAAAACAACAAGCAAACACTTTTGGGGGAGAAAAGGAAGTCAGGAAGTGCACCAGAGGCTTACAGAAGAGGCTGCCCATGTTCCAGCTATTCTTATTCGAGTGCAACCACGCCTGCCCTTTGCTGTGGCTGTCTGTCACTGACAAGTCCCTCTATTGAAAACAGTGGATATCTGTGCCTAAATTGCTAAAACAGGCAATAATATGGTCTTGGTTCCCCTGTCTCCACCTTCCCCATGTTCCCGCCCACTGCTTGCCCCTTAGCCCCAGTGGTCTCAGGATGGACTGCCCTAAATCCCAGGAAGTCTGCTCCAAAACCAGCTGTAAATGGAGCCACTGCAAAGTTACAGAAATAAGAGTGGCTTTGTCCTCTGTAAGCTTAGAACCTCTTTACCTTGAACCTGTGCAGGGCTTGGCATGCAGGGGTCAAGTCAGAGGGAGATAAGGTACAATTAATTCAGTGGTATTTTGTATGCAGAGGCTGAGCTCAGTCTCACTGTATTACCAAAAGCTGATAACAAATAGATATGAAACACCTTTGAAATGTTAACTTATCCTAAAAAGCCCATTTCTTCAATACTTCTAAGCAACACAAAGCTTCACCCTAGACAATCTGCTCCCTCCTCTCTATTTTAATAAGCAAGAGGCATAGCATCTGGCTGGAAAGAACGCAACAAATATTTTTGCGTTCACACAGCTCAGGAAAGAAGGGATGTTGCAAAACTTCAAGAAATCCCAGTTTCAAAGTACCGAGATGAACAGACAAAGGAGAAAGCTGGGAGCAGTGAGGGTCCAGGCAGGATTGTGCTTCATCCCAGCTGTACTGCCCCATCTTTTCCCACAGGCTTTGAGGGGCTGCTTGGGCTGTGTCCTTCCAGGGGATATTTTATTTTTGACCTGCATTGCAAGAGCAGCCAGAAGACCAGGTTTCTGCCACACCAGGCTCTGTTTAGTGCATTACGCACTTGCTCTCCCCAGCTGCATTTTCCCTGTGCTCCCTCTGAACTCGGGTTTGCTGCTGAACTCCTTGTGTGGGTACGCAGTGACCCATTTCAGTTTAAATGAACTAGGTTAGCTAAAGCAGTGGAAAATGTAGGTCTTTTGCTATTTTGCCTCGCTTTGAGTGAAATCCATTGGTTGCAGAAGACCAATCCCTTGGCTGATGTAAATCAGTGTACCTCCTTTGATGGAGGCTCATCTCTTTGCTCCAGCTGCTGATCTTGCCTGGCATCTGGTACACTCTATGCTGTGTGGTGTTTATTTTAATAGCCTGATAAAACTATTATTCTCAAAGGGAGATAGTGGCTGGTTGCTGTGTGTTTAGCAAAAATCTGCACCCATACGGACTCCATAAGTGTTTGCTTCAAAGATGTAAACACCACATTACCCAATTAAAGGAGTGTCCTTAATAATTTATCAGGCAATTAAAACATTCATTGCCCTTTATCCCAGAGAGCTCCACCAGTGATATACAATGTGAACCTAAGCTAAAATGCTATAATAAATGAACAGTGATGCAATGTATCAAACATAATGGGAACATTAAGGCAATGAAGGGTGGTTTGTCAAGAATGGAGGACATAACACAGTGGAGCTAACTTAATTTCTGGAAATATCACTGCTCCTGAGGAGTGGGGCATAGCAGGGGAGATGTCTGGAGAAGAAACCTTTTGAGAATGTCATGAGAAAGGGAAATGAACAACTGAAAGAGAGGGATTATAGCAGAAGTGGTGTTTCAGCTTAGCTCTGATTGCTTCTCATAGTACAGTATTGCTTCACACTCATGTAATGAAAAACGCAAAACTAAAGGGGAAATAAAAAAGGCAAATGTTTTTGTTACTAATTCTGGTCTGGATGTTTTAAAAAATTTCTCAAGGGGTTGGAAGTCCAATTCACACTGAGCTAAAATCAGATTTGGACAGTTCTTTTCCCCTTTGAAAATATCAGCTACTATTGTAAAAATGCCAGAGCCTCGGTGGTACCAAATCTCCTGTCTGTGCTGTTCCCTCTGCTCCTGGGAGCTGCTCCTGGTAGTACTTTTGTGGTGTGAAGGTGTACCCAAAGATGTGTAGGTCATGTAAATGTAGAGATAGGATGTGTTGCAGTGCGGGTGACGGAGGGTTGATATTTTCATCTTCTCATTTTTAATAGTATCTTGAGGTGGGAGAATGATTAAGGGCCACTATTACTATTTTTGAGGAACTGTTCCTGAGCCCTTCAATTCTGGGTATGAAAAAGGATGGGATGGAAGTGAATGGCGATATAAAAATCATGGTCCTGCAGTTCCCCTTTCGAAGCTCTGAGGCTCAAACATGTTGGCAAGTGATTTGCTTTAATGGGGAAAACCCACAGGAGACTTATTCTCTGACCAGAGTTTGAGACAGGCTTCACAAATGTTCACAGATACTTTAACTGTGGGTATGAACGAGGCACACTTTGAAAACGGGTTCTCATAATAGGGCTTTTACGTGGGTGTATCTTTGATCTTTTTATGGTGACACACATCATCTGCCAGCCTAGGGAAGAAGTGCCCTGATCAAGGTATTATTCCATGCCTGCTGGTTTATTTGTCAGCCTGTACAGACCTTTACGATGCCTAAGGAAACTATGGCTATTAATGCTGGAGTCTTAACACAGTATCTTACATCAAACAGAGCTAAGTGATGTGGAGCCCACTCTGTGAAGCAAGGTCAGGAAGGACGTGGGCTCTACTCCTGACTTGCTGCCTAATCTTGGACACTTTGTGCTGTTATTATTTTTCCTTTGCTTATGTGGTCCCTTGTGAATGCTCTGGAGAAGGAGCAGCTGCTTGCTGCAGGATTGCTGGGTGCTTAGTGCCGTTACTATATGGCAACTCATAACAACAGCACGGAGGGTTATTGGATAGAGAGCTTTCTATTAAGTAATTTGGAGTGGATTATATGGACTAGAACGGTGTAATGGAATGCAGGGCTCATCTTCTCCTCACCACTTGCAGTATACATTAACTCCTTTTATTTATACTGCCACTCTTTCTCCTTTGTGGGATGCAAAGGAGACTCAGCTTCCCATTACAAACTTGTCAAAGATTTTTGGGGCTAGAATCTGCTCTCTACTACACACAAAACTTCTGCAGTTGTTTCTAGTCTCTTTTCACTAATTTCTAGTCTCTTTTCACTAATCTTACTTTTTCATTGAAGAAAACTAAGGACAAAAAACCATACATTTAAATAAAAGCATGAGCCACAAAACCAATAGCAAAATACGCTTTTCAAGTGATACTCAATACAAATAACTTTTCATTGATTTAACTCATCTTTTAGGTCTTTGTGGGAGGTTAAAGCAGGCAACTCCCTCCCTTAGCCCTGGAAAGGCACACAGAAAAATTGATATCCCCATGTCAGACATCAGGAGACTGTATGCCCCTGCAGTTCTCTCTTGCCTTTTGTGCTTAGGTCCTTTTTTTTTTGGCAAATGAGCATTTGGATGCCATTCAGCCTGATGGGGGACTACAGCTGGTCTTTCCCTCCTCATCGTTCTGGTCACCTGGCTGACATTTCTACCATGTACCTGAACTTTCCTATTCCTGGATTCTGTGTGCTTTTCCTTGTACCTTTTTGAAGGCAGACCAGTAAGACCTTTTGTATTGTTATGAGATTAAAAAAAAAAACCCAATCAACCAAACAAACCCAGTCTTTTTAGGACACTCATAACTATTTTGTCTTGACTTTAGATGCTTAAATGAAAAATGACTTGTGTAGTTCATTGATGCTCCACCTCACTGTGGGGTTATAGGGACTGCTGAACCTCCCTCTGCAGTTAGATACTGCCATTACTTTCTGTGTATAACTGCTATTCCTTGGCATAAAGCTTTAGGAGACGACCTGAAACAAAGCCAAAGATATAATATCCTATCCTCAGAAAATCAGGAAAAAGTAGGCTCTAAATTTGCTGTGAAAACATTTGATTTGTGATGAATTTTTAGAGGAAAATAAAAATAAAAATTGCTGCCTTGCAGAAATCACAAGAATTGCAGTAGCTTACAAGAGAAGAGTTCTTTTTGTTGACTGCCTGAATCCCCCTCATGTCATATAATTTATGTTAATTAAATGCTGATGGAATCTGAATAAGCATATTGATGGAAGATGTATTTGAGATACTGTTATTAATTCATCATTCAGTAGCTAGTGCGTGAAATAATGCATTCCTAGGCTCTGATTTAGGACATTTCATTTTCAGCATTACTGAGATGTCTGTTTCCAACAGAAATAACCCTTTAATCTACTGTTAAAAAAACCAACCAAAGCACAGCACAACAACACTAAAACAACAAGAAAAAGCTCACCAAAAATCTGATTGGAGGCAGCCTGATTGAGCAACTCGAATGCAGTAATTATTTATGCCTTTCAGAGTTGTAGCACATACTGATCCCAATTCTTCAGGCAATGGACATAAAATAATAATTTAAAAATAGTTATAACATTCAAGTATGAAGGAGAACCTCTAAATTCAACAGGATGAGCTTTATTGCACCACAATCATACATTTTGGCAAGCGTAAGGACATAGCTAGCAACTTTCCTGGGACTGTGCTTGGTACCTAAAACCTTGCTGGTAGGGAGTGAGCTGTGGCCAAGGTTCAGCGTCTTAAATGAGGCTGGTGAGCTGAGACTGGTCACAAACTTCGCCTGATGACAAAGAGTTGTTGGGACACTGGTGGTGATTGATGTGAATGGCCAGGAGATACCCGGTGGCCTCAGGGATGCCCCTGATCCCCTGACCAGCCTTGCCTTCTGCCAGTGATTGCACCAGCATCAGTGCCTGGGGGTCAGCCTTGGCTGGCCCTGACCTGCCACCAAAGGGACTTCAGCAGCTGAAAGGGTGGAAAAGGGGCAGCCTTGCCCCAGCTGTTGTTGTATCACCTCTCTCACAGGATGGTGTATTCAAAGCAATTAGGCCAGGTGAGTCTCCAGAGTGCCCCAGACCGTGCACTGCTGCTGAATCTGCTGCCAGTTCAGGTGTCTGACAAAGCAAAGTAAAGACGATCTGGATACCTCAGACCCTCAGCAAGAGCTAACTAGGAAGAAAACTCCCCAAAACAGTAGAATGGGACATTTTGGATTACAAAAGGCTGAGTAACAGTGGTTATAATAGCCTAGAACTTCAGTGTTTGCCTTCACTTAAGGGGGAGCATTTCTAATTACTTCTGTGTGTTTTGGGTGAGGTCCCACGTAACTGGGGTGCTCATAAGTGTTCAGAACAGTTGGAAGGTGGGAATAAAAAAGCATGGGAGCCAGTTCCCCACCATGCCATGATGTTTCCTGGTGCTGGAGTTGGTTTCATAGGTCATCTCTAAATGTTCAGTAAGTGTCTTATAAATTCATTTGGGGAATCAACAGTGCCCAAAAGCATAACTGCTCCCATTATTCTGAGCTTCACTGGAAGAAGGGAGGCAGTCTGATCTCCAAAAGTGACTGTTCTTTGCTAAAGGGCTGCTCTGTAACCTGCCCTGCCACTTATGCTTAGTGTCACCGAGGGGAAGGACGTGCACCCTGAGGTTTCTTTGGCTGAGGGACAGGGGAGGTCTTAACTCCAAATCCAGGAAGAGGCTGATGGGAGGTAGTGACATAAAATTCCCACCGACACTGTAGTGTCTCTAAATGGACTTTGCTAATTTCGTGGGATCACATGAAACTGGATACTGATTTTTCTGCAAAGGCTTTAAGGCTTACAGCTCTCTCCCCTCTATAAAAGTGCCATTGCCTCAGGAGGTGGGGAAGCATTGATGTTGACAAGTGTAACGTTAATACATGAGGTTGTTCACGCTTTCCCCATCGCTGCATTGAGCCCTGGGGACCAGTTCAGAAACGATGGAGAAACCTAATGATGAGCTTCTCTGAGAGAATTACAAGTGTAATAGGGAATGGAATGAGGTAAGCAATGAAAACCAAGGTGAAATTTCCCGACTGACTGAAGCTGAACTAACTGTGGGCTTTGCTGAAGGAAAACTGTCCCATCCTCCTCCCCCTAGGTCTGCAGGCTTTGCCACTTCACCCAATACCATTAAAGAAGTGGAAAGATGAGTTGCCTTTAGAGCTATGGGGTTAGTTTTCAGGTGGATCACTGAGCTTAAGTCAGTGGGAGATTTCTTCTCATGCTTAAGATGAAGTGAAGTGTCAGCATTGCCTAACTGCTGTGCAATTGGAAGTGTTACATGGTAACTGTTAATGCTGTAGGTTGGATATAGGGGCATGTATGACAAATATGCTCTTTCTCTCCAGCAGGGAAATACTGGCTTTGCAGTGCTCATAAGTAACTGAAAGTATTTAATATTAGGTTTTAGCCTCCAGGGACCTTTATACTGCACTATCAAGAGAGAAATTAAAATCTAGGAAGAGATATCTGAGCATCTGCACAGGAAGGACAGAGGTGTTCCAGATTGCAAACAACCACTTTCCCCTTCTGCTCCCCGAGACTTAACAACCCCCAAAGTCATTTTGCTTGCTCATAACCATTTAGATCAGAGAATTCTTTTATTCAAATGTAATGCCTGTGGCTTCTCAAACGGTAGCTGGAAACCTTTCCTTGTGATTCCACCGGGTTGCTTGGAAAAACATGCTTTTAGCCTGTTGTGTTTTGCTAATGAGATCCTGCTATTCAAGTAGGTGTGAAAGGGTTTTGAAAACAGTTTGCATGTTTGTATACAGCAGGGAGAAGTGGCTGCTCGCTTTAATTCCCAATTCAGTCTGTGCTTGTGGATGGCTCTGACTACCCCAAAGATCAAAGGTGTCTGTATATATAATCTGTTTCTGAGCTGCTCTCCACTAATGATGGTGTCTGGCCCAACTATGAGCAGTTGTAATATGTGGACAGGTCTAACTAAGAGGTAGCAATCTGGAAATACTCAGGAATTGCTCTTTGCCCCTTGAACTGTTTGAATTACTGGAGGATTGACTGAAAAAGACCCTCACAGGAGACACAGCCAGAAACTACCTGCATCTCTCACTGGTTGCATTCATGGGTTCAGGCTTTCCCTGCCTAGCTATCATTCTTTAGTGTTTAGGTGGTTTTGTGACAGTAAGGCTTGTGAATATAGCTTGCTAGGGCTGGTATTTGCCTTTGGATTTGGCTTCTTCCTATCCCAGGGCAGGGCACGGTGCACCATCAGAAACTGTGCAGTCTGCAGAACAAAGCACAAAAACTTTTTGGCTCCTGCATCGCTTTCACGTCCTCTCTGTTTTTACTGTGGGTTTATGTACATCCACTTGCCTGGGGACTTGTCATCTTATTTGTAATCTATTGTTTTAATTATTTTCTGTGAAGGTGCCCAAAGACCTTGGGGTATTGAGACACAAATACATTATTTATTCATTAATTATTCATTACTGCTAACTACTTGCTACAATGTAGTTGTCTGCAGTAACTGCCTGGGTGAACCCTCTCCCATGGATAGGAGGGTACCTGCTTTGTTTGCCAACTATTTCTCCGTCAGGAGTAAGATTGCTAAAAAAGTGGGGGGGAGAATAGCTACATTTAGCCAATAACTCTTTTTCTGATGTGAATCTCCAAGAGTTGACCTAAAAAGTATCAGATGGAACATAGGTTCTCTAATGCACATCTGCAGTTCTTAACTATTGCTAAATTGTCCCAGAACTGCCTGGAAAGGCATTTACCAGATGGGTAAAAGGGCTTTAATTTTACTGCTTATGACTGACATTTTCCACTTAAGAAATGTCCCCTCCTGCAGCTTCACCTGCATCTGAAACCATTCCAGTTACCCTTGCAGTTCCGTTGTCTGCACTGCATTTTTGTTTGAAATGCAGAAATAAACACAGGAATGTTAAAAATAGAAATAACCCTGAGCTGAAATGATTTCCCCTTCCTGGCTGGCTGCCTTGCACACCAGACTTCAGTCATATATCATCTGAGATTGCTGAGGCTGGAGCTACCCAGTGCGAATCTCAGAGAAGTGTTTTCAGAGATATACCTGGTCCCAACTGTTCACGGGGTTTTACTGTTTTCTTGTCTCTCTGTGATCCAGTTTCCATGATTTCCCTGCACTCATTGCTACAAAAGAGGGGCCTGAAGCAAACATCCAGATGCAGCAGACCCCTGTTCTTGGCCAAAAGGCAGTGACTTCAGCCTGCCTTCCCCCCCTCAGAGCTGCAGTTCATCGCACCCCTTAGTACCAGGGAGTAAATGTGTGGTTTAAAACTCGGATCAAGGTGTGAGATCCACTCCCGGTGGGCACTGTGATCCTCCTGCAGCCCGAGCGCCGTGCATGTGGCTGTGGGTGAACTGGGATGACACCTGGTGAGCTGCTGCTGGAGGACACACTGCTCTGGAGATGGTTAAATATAGTCTCTGATGAGTGACAGCTTTAAAGAAGGTCTTTTGAAACCCCAGGGAAGTTTTAACAGGCTACAGGAGATCCGTTTTGGTGTTTTGTTTAAAATAACAAATAATTGCTGAGGTTTTGATTTTTAGCTTGAGAGGAAGCCTCTTAATTAGTTAATTGATTGATAAGAGGTCAGAGAAGTTGAAATACCTCAGGTGGATTGATGAAAACAGACTTTATGGGGACAGCAATGTTGACTGGAGAGGTCTGAGGTAGAGGAAAAAATCATGTGTAATACCTAGTGAAAGTGTTTTGTCCTCCTGAAAGACCATCTCATCTCTTCAGGGACTATTGCAGCAACCTGAATTTATGTGAGCACTTCTGGAAATGGAGCTCACCCACTCAGGAAAATTAAAGCAGGCTGCCGGGCACTGCTGTGACTAGCAGGTCTGGAGAATTTTTTAACATTTTGAGATCATTTCTGGGAGCTCCAAAACTGAGTGGAAAACCTCTTTGGCTTCACAGTCTCATCAGAAATCCCTCTGGGACATTGTGGTCACCATGACTGTCTGGTCAAGAAATTTTTGCATCTCCTCGATTAGTGTGTTGGATTGCTACAGTAAAAAAGGAAATTAAGTCTTTAGTGATATGGACAGATATTCTGACAGTCCTAGAGAGGGCAGAGAGAAAGTTTGTGTAAAAAATCCTGACGCTGGAAGGGTGAATTGAACACCCAGCATTGCTCTCAGCTGTTTAACTGAAGGCAGCTCAGTCACTGGCTGGATCAATCCCTATAGATTGAGCCCATGGCTATTACCAACTTTTCCTACGTCCTTGCTGCTTGTGAATTTAACTCCACCTATCAATAATTTTAAATGAAAAGCACAGCAGCACTGCAGAGAAAGGAAACAAACTGACTCTCTAACAGGTTGCTCTTTGAGGACACCTCTCCTCTGTATGAATCTTAGCTTCTGCCTATACTTGAATTTGTACCTCTCTTCCCTGTCTGCTGTGGTTGAATGGAGTCACAGTGTGAAACAGTTAGGAGGGTACCTATCTCTGCCCCTTTATAGTTACAAAATCCACTTTAAAGAAAACGTTCTTGGGAGGGCACAACCCATTGCACAGTGGTGAGTCCCTCTAGCAGAATAGCATATATTAAATGGTAATCATCTTAGATGTTTTGCAGGGTAATTCTCCCTCTGCTGCTCTCTCCAGTGCCCTTAACCTCTTGGAATTGTGTGGAAGTGGGACTCAAGTGTTTTCAGTCTGTTGCAGATCTACCTGGAAAGGTCTAGAAGGCAAGGTGGGAAAGTGCTGGAAAAGTGCCTGTCAGCACTCTTGCTTGCACTTGCCGACAGCTTTGGAGCTGTCCTGCTTGTCTGCCACCTCCGTTTGAGAGGCCCAGAGAAAGGAGTGTCAGTGACCTTCCCAAACCACCAGGGCAGTGGCTCAGTGCGGCTGGCTAAGCTGTTGGGAAGAGATGGCTTGGAGCTGGGGTAAGGAACAACAGGAAAAAGTCTGCCTGCTGCAAGCTCCATATTTGGCTGTGGGCACAGAGTGGGTGTTTTTAGCTTTCACGCTCTCCCCACCACTTAGGTGTTCATTTTATAGCCCTCCGGTCTGTTTGCCTACAACTGCCTCACACAGCCCTGCTGTCCGCTCCACATCGAGCCCAGGCACAGCGCCAGTGACTGGAGGCATTGGATAGGGCAGCAACAGGAGCATCCTATGCCAAATCCACTGCCCAGGCCTGGGTTAATGGAACACGGCTCAAAAGCTTGCTCAGTCTAACAGAAAGGGAAAAAAAAAGAAAAGTCAGTATGTCCTGGCAACTGAAGGCCTTTGTGTGTGACTGTGTAGCAACTAAAATAGCGCAGGAAGCGATAAACTCTGAGAGTGTCTCAGCATTTATGGGAACAGGGGCACATATGTTATTCTTGGACATTACCATATAAATTATCACCTCCTCTATACTTCCCAGTTGTACTATAATCTCTAAGTGCTGCTCCTCACCGTGCAAGGAGCAATAAGGGAGCTGGTGCTTCAGGCTGCTTTTCATACAACCAGAGTGCAACATTATTCTGACAGATATTCTTTTTAGTGCCCCGTGCCTGGAGCACATCCAGAGCCGTCTGCCCCACACCTGCGAGACAAGCAGAGCTAATCTGACATTGCATCTGCCTACTCTGTCCTGTGCTCCTCATAAATACAGGAACAGGTCACACCAACATCTGTAGAAACTGGATCTTGCTGCCACATCTGTTTCTCTCTCCTTTAGCGAAGATTGAAATACAAGTCTGAAAGGATCCTACCTTTGATGCACGGTTGCCATAGTGAAGCCAAACTTCTTTCACACAAAGATTGCGGAAAGGTAGAAGTTTGTACTTCGAGCAAGTTGGTTCATTATAGGAAAGAAAATAATAAGAGGCGAGAGCCTCAGGGAAGGAAAACACTCCTTCATGGACCGTGTGAGAATAAGGAGCCATTGAAAAAGGTTTTAACGCATTGCAATTATCTTGCTTTCAACAGATCTTGCCAGAGTCTAAAACCACAAGGTTTCAGTCAGAATGTGATAATGATGGAGATGGGACTCAAAAAATGCAAACAATGGAAACTGAATCCGATATGGGCAGTTTGCTTGAGGTTGTTTTTAAAAAACAGAATTTTTCTCCAAATCCTGCCTGTCTTAGTCTGTCAGGAAGATATATATATATGTGTGAACAGGATGTGCTCAAGACCTGCATGATACATCACTGATGAATAAAGAACTTTGTAGATGAATATCTGCAGGTTTAAGACATAAACAAACCCTCTTTCTGCAGTCTCTTGCTACCTGTTGCAATCTAATGAGAAGAAATATGGCAGGGAATGCTAACAGCTTTTTGCCAGCAGGTTGTCTTCAAATGCATAATTGGTACCAAGTTGTGACAATACAGAAGCCTGCAAAAATTGTAACTGATGATCAGAAGGCAGCATTTGCCGGAGAGGAAGAGTTCTCTCCCTGATTTTGTAGATCCTTTTGAGTTAATTTAGCAGCAGCTTATGGCTCTCCTGCTCCTCAGGTGCCTACAACTGCTGTCCGTGTTCCTCTCCTGTCCACTTTTCAAGGCTATTTTGATCCCAGGAATAGTTTGCAAACACCTGAACAGGTTTGCAAAGTGAATTATCCTATACCCAGCCAGGAGGGCTGTTTGCCTCCTGCACTCAGCTTGGGAGCACTGGGGTGTGGGAATGGCACTGCAAGGACAGTTCCTGGAAAGGTTTGGGGATCTTTCCATTACGAAAGCAAAACATAACCCATCCTCAGGTCTTTTCTCTGTATGAAGACAGTTTTTATCCAGTTTTTCTATTTCTCACAATACATATACGGAGACATCCCTCCTTGACCTGTGACAACTGGTCTGTCAAAGATCATGGGCCACTCACAGTGGTTACAAGGTCATTTTATCCAGCATGGGGCAGATCCTGGGGCTTTTACGCAGATTTTTGTCAGCCGTTACTTCAAGCCAAAGATCTCCTTTAGACAAACCTCCTGTAATTATAGCTGAGCTAAATGTTTACAACATTCCCCCAGAAACCCTCTTGTTTCCAGGTTCCCTGCTTTTGCCTTGCAGAGCATGCCTGGCTTAGAGACCTCACTTTGCCTTGAAGGAGCTCAAAGGAGGCCAAGGTGAGATGCCGTGATTTGACCTGACTCCAGATGAAGTCAATGCAACTTTTCTTTTTCTCATCCTATTCGTTTAACATGCATCAGGGTAGGGTTTTCCAGATGGGGATGGTGTTTGCGGTGGTGCTGTGGTGTGGTAAATAAACACCCAAGCCCACTGTGCCTTTGTGGAAAAAAATATTTGCCCCAGTGAGGTTGCTGTACAGGGCAGAGGTAGCTGTTTTATGTTGTAAAAAGGCACCAAATATAAGGACCTGGAGGTAGAAATACTGCTCTGCATGTACATGGGAGGTTTCTGATCAAAAGGAACATATTTTTTAGATTATGGAAATTATTTATGGAAAGTATCTGGGGAATTCTAACTGGCACAAATGAAAGGAGCTCGTCCTCTCCTCCCTGCAATTTGTCAGTCTCCAGCTTCTCACCTGCTGCCTGCACAACTGAAAACTGGGCTTTTACATGAGGAAGTGAAATTTAGTAAAAAACATTTTTACAAAAGTGATCTGATCCCCGCAACTGGGGGGAAAACATTGCAGCTGCAGTATTTAATATAATTTAAAAGCTGATTACTCTGCATGTGGAGTAAGTACTTTCCATAAGGCTTTCTACTACGTGTGGTATGCACCCTAATTTGTATTAACGGCTCCTAAGGAGCCATCATAGTTTATCAAGAAAGTAATATGCATTTTAAAAGCACTCAAATAAAGATTTACATGATAAACCTTAATAACTCTGGAATGCATTATTAGCTATAGTACACTTCCAGAAGCAGTCACTCACTTCTGGCAAATTAGATAACTCAAAGAGCCATGAAAAACTTCAGCTCAGAATTTAGCTGTTGTTTGGTCACTCTCTAGGATTTATTTCATGCATTAAGAGGCACTTTGCACCTCAGCCTGTGTATGGCAAGTGGCTATTTTGTGCATAGGAACTCTGCTATGATTCCCTCTAAAGAAAACAACCTGCTAAGCTTTAAAGCTCATTATTTATCACAAAATGGCCTTATATCTCTGGCAATATTTCCCTGCAATTGTCCTGTCAGCCAGATGCTAAGTAAGATATCAGTATAAACCAGTTTCACAATATCTGTGAAATACGGCTGGGAGATAATAATGTTACTGAGATGATGTTTCTAAATCATGAGAAAAGCCAGTCAGTAAATTGATGGCTTCCGTAAAGCCAATGGAAAAATTAATACTGTGGATAAATGGGGCTAAAAACTGCCTTTTCTCCAGCAAGATGAGATCAAAGCAACAGTGCAAATGAAAATTCAATAATTCTTAATTTTGTTGAAGACTAAGACCCCTATGATACAAAGACTTGCATGGAACAAGAAAAAAATACATCTTAGGGAATAACTACGTGCTCCAAGTAAAAGGATTAACTGACCTTTCTCTGCCCTAGTCCAAATAATCTTACTTTAAATGTACTTCTTAGTGAGACTAGTCATGTCCTTAAAAATGAGTGATTTACCCTTTTTTTCCCCCACTGAATTCTCAACTGACATTTTCATGCTGTCAACTCCATTTTCTGGGTGTTCTGTATTTGCAATTATTCTTGTGTGGACAGCTTCAGCACAAGGGACTCGCTTTGTGCTCCTCAATGGTCAGCTCCTTGGTGCTGGCTGGGCAGGAAAGGCTGATGCCCAAAAAAAGAGGGAAGTATTTACCTGCCCAGACCCATCCTCTGCATCTGTATGCAGCCAGGGGGCTGCCACGGCACTGCCTGGAAGTGGATTTGGGTTTCTCTTTGGGCTTGTTGTGCTCGGTGGTTTTACACCTTCTCTGCAACTTTGGAAAGGGTGAAAATATTTGTATATTCCACTGCTATCTAGAACTAACGAGACCAAAAGGATGGGTTTTAAGTGCACTCTATTTTTTTAGACATTTAGATACCAGAGAGTCTTAGCTGGAGCAAACTTGGATAGTGAACAGCTGGCGAGGCAAATTGCTCTGGAAGATTAAAGGCCTTAACTTATCTTGAGTGGCACTATAAATGTCTGCCTGGCTTTGCAAGGCATGTGCTGCTAAAGATCAGCTACTCACTGTGGTCAGGGGAAGGGCATAAGGAGGGAAAATGGGATGGAAGGAGAGAGGGATGATTTTACCCAAGTGATCTGCTCTTTACCCATGTCTCTGCATGACAGGACGGTGAAGAGAAGTGTGTGCCAAGGTGAATTACAGCTGAGTGGGGCAAAGCAGGGGCTGGCAGAGGACTTGCCTGGCTGTGTCAGAGCGATGACCAGTGATTGCCTGGCAGTAGTTGCATGGCTTGCACTACCCAAAAATCGTTATCCTCTGGACTGCAGAGCAATTGCCATGGCAAAATCGCACAGAGCTGGTTTAGTGAGAAGCAGTGAGTGCCGTGCCCTGATGGCTCCTCACCTGGGCTCCATCACAGCCAGAGTGGGAGCAGTGTGGGCAGCCCAGCACAGCAGGCACCAGCTCTGCAGTGGGGGGAAGCTGAGCCAGTCATTGCTGGCAGTAAGAGCGTCCTGCCCAGATGTCTATCAGGGAAGGAGAAGCTGGAAAAGGCTGCCTGGGGTGCTTCTGGGGATTTGCTTGGACTATTTGCTGTCTCTGAAGGGCTGCATGGCAGGGGCTGAAGGAGCAAGGTCAAGTTACTGACTGTGAGGAAGGGAAGTGTGCCATTTTTGTTCCCTTAGCTAAAAGAAACTCCAACTTTTTGGGAGTTCTGTGTATCTTGTAAGACATTGACAACTGAGTTACTGTCTTTGGAGTCCCTCTGCCCAGGCTGCTTTCAGGACAAGCACGAGTTCATTGCAATGGGAGTTTTACTGCAGGGAAAGAGGCTGCCCTGGCTTATCCCCAGCTGACCCGAACTTGTTACCTGTTTACAAAAAGACTAAATGTCTATGAATGCAACTGCAAATCTGAAAAACTGGGTTGTGTCCAAATGAGCTGCAGCTGCTGTTGGGGTAAATGGTACAGAGCTTTATTTCATGCCAGGGAGTGGGGAAAAAAGGAGTTTTGGGAAGTGCCGCATTCTCTAAGATCTGTGAAAAGTGGCTGGCAGCAAAGCTCACCTTCCCCTGGATGAGGTATCCCTGAAACACCACACTCCTGCCTCAGTTCTTGCCTTGCTTTTATGTTTGATTTACATCTGTATGTCTCTAATGGGGTACCTAAGAGAAAGCATGTTCGTGATCTTGGCCATACCTGTCTTCTTGTCTGGGCTGTGGCAACCTGGGCCTGAGGGGAGGAAATCTCATAGGGAAACCGTGGGAGGCAGCAGAGGGGGCAAAGGATGATCTGGGATATTTGGAGGCACCTGGAGAGGGAGTGGTAGCAGCTGGGAATGGGTGAATGCAAAGGGGGTGGATGACTTGCACCCTGGGGTGTTTTTCCTGGGCACGGAGAGAAGGAGGGGAGATGAGTCTCCAGCTGACATGTCTCTGTTGAGTAAGCCACTCAAGAAAGTGAAAAACAGAGTCTGGACTTACTGCCCCTTCCTTCCCCTGAATATCTCACTAATAGCAGCCTGGCATGGATTTCCAGCTGGGTTAATTACCTCTAATTGCCTACAGATTTCTGGCCAACCTCGCCTCTCCCCAGGAGGTGATGGCTCCAGTGGAAACTGGGATGATTTGATCCCCGAGGAGCTGCTCCTGCTACTTGTGGCCAGAGACCACCTGCACTATGCTTCCCCCATTGCTCAGCATTAAAGCGCTTTGGGCATCCTTGTAGCTTCAGAGACTCAGGGGAAAAACAAATGTTTTGGCTCCCACTAGTTTGATAATAATTTACAAACATGCCTATAAAAACAATGGTTTTTTCCACGTGGGTTTCTTGTCACAGATTTCTTTCAGCTGCCTGCCTGATGCAGCTGATCTCAACTGGAGCATAATGTGAGTTTCTGGGAGCTGTAATGGGAAAATGAACCTTGAAAAGGGAGTTCAAAGTATTCCTTTAAGAATACAAAAAAGTTTTTCTTTTCTTCCTACCCTAAAGCTAGACTTTCCTTTGTGTTATTAGAAAAAAAAAAAAAAAAGAGCTAATTAAGAGATTTAGGTGCATTTGGTATCTGTTTACGCAAATTCCAGGGCTTAGCTGTGATGAGATAAAAGCAGATCTGGCTTTATTCTTTTTCTTCTGCTTTTAAGTGATCACAGAAAGAGCAGCCATAGCCCTGCTGCTCAGACACGCTCCTTTCACGTTTGGTTGTTGCTTGTATTAGCGTAAGTCAGACTTTGAAATGAATTTTCTGCAAATTTGTTTGTATGAAGTTTGGCACGAAGCAAATTCAAAACTTGGCGTGGCAACAGGGAAGGGGAAGCAATTCAGAAATCCAGGGAAGCGAGGCTGGCAGCATTTCAGCGTTATTTACATTCCTCTAAGATCTTACTCTTGAATACTGGGACTAGTCAAAAATAAGCTCTGCTCCTCTCCACTCTCCTCCTTCATTAACCTGGTGACGCTCATTAACTGGTGAGCCTCTGGGTTTTATTTGATCCTCTAATGTCCGTCACAAATAATTGCACTAATTAAATAGGTAAGCTAACAGTTTGGCGTGGGAGTGCAATTCCTGAGATGGAGTGGACATGTCTATGGGCAGTGAGAGTGCTTGGAGTAATAATATTTAGCACTAATAAATTAAATCTTGGAACCCCCTAAAAATTCATGCTTTGGGGCTTAAAGTTAATCTCTGTCAGGATAAGACCACTGTTGGCATAGATTATCCTGCATCTACCACTTAAGGAGTTTCTTGTAGCTTCCTCAGAAGGCTGTTATTGGCTGGCTTTGAAGACAGGATTGTGTCTAGGCACAGCATTTGTCTTACTTGTGTGACAGCTCTCACACCAGGTGCACTGACCCAGGGCAATAAAGCAAAAATGGGCGTGATTCCATGAATGTAGGAGTAGGAAACATTAATGGGGGTTTAGTCATTGTGCTGGGATTTGGGAGACCGGCTGCTAACTTTGAGGCTTCTGATCTGTTTTTGTACAATACAGGCGATTTTTCTGTGCCTTTGCACATCTGCTTTCAAATAAGAAAATACAATTCCTTTTCTCACACCTTTTCAGTTGAAACAACTAACCTTCACTGAGTAGGGATCAGTTTTTGCTATGGGCTGGTACAGTCAGTACCTGGCATCCTGGAACATTGAATCTGAGGATTTTCATTTTTAGCTGTGGTGCTGCTGCCATTCTGATGATAAGGCTGACAGCTGCAGCTTTTCAATGTCTGAAGTTTATTGTCTTCAGCATTTATTTTTATGTTTCATTTTCTTATGTTAAAGAACAACTTTTCCCTCATAATATCCTGTTAGTTTGATTTTTTAGTTGTGAGAATGGATAGTAAAGAGAGCCAGGAGTTAGCAGAAGGTGAAGTAATTTGACAATATCTCTAGAATCTGCATGAAAAAATGAGAGTTAATTTATGATAAAACACTTCTTTTGCAACACATGTTCAGTCTTATTCACAGAGATTTAGTGAAAGAGATACCACAGTGTAAGACACGTCTGAAATCTCAGGAGCTGGGGAGATGCTGTCATATAATTTGTAGCTGTTTTTTCGTGTCTGGCAATAAAATAACTCACAGATGAAAAAGATGAGTTAGAGAGGAAGAGGAACTCTGGATAAGCAACGTTTCCTAGTCAAGTACAAGTGGAAAGATAGAAATATAAACATATGAAATAACACAAGAGGGAATAGGAAAAAAGTACTATCCTGGGAAAAGTGACCTAGAGAGTCTGAAAGACAGATACTGCTTCAGAGAGGGAAGGTTTGTTTTCTAGTTACTATGAAACCTCATGAATGAAAATGCCATTCTGCTACATTTATGCTATTATACATACTGCAATTTACTGGCAGGCAACAAGCTCTTTGAAAGAAAAGCTGATGGTCCGGTTACTGTGATACTGTAAATACACAACCCAGAAAAAAATTCCCAGAGAGAAAGAGCTAGAAAATGATGCGGTTTCTAATTACCCCTCCACCTTTCACTTCCCTGGCCAGACCACTTTGCTCTCCTTCTCTCCAGCCCAGGATATTAGCCATCGTCCATCCAGGTACAGAGAGCTGCAAAATCATCATTCAGTACCTGTGATACAGCAATTCATTTGCAGCTGCTCCTGTCCCAATCTTTCATTCCTCTCAGCTGCTCACAGCAAAGAGTTCAGAAATATGCCTTCAGGAAACTGAAGCAGCCGGAGAGAATGTGTGTGTGTGTGTGTTGAGTTGCTGGGGTCTGTGCAGCCCTCCCCGTGCGAGGCACCACATGAGCTGACGGCCCAGCACACTCTTGGGCTGCCTCTAGCATGCATCTGCAACCTCTAAATGCATTTAATTGATCTTTATGGCTACATGCTTGCTTTCCACCTGGCACAACAGGAGGCTTTAATCAGCTACCATGTCACACACATCAATAATAAATACGTCTATTAGCTAAAAGTGTGCTTGTTAGTTCAGTAACTCCGCTATGTTTCCTGTCGTGCATGAAGGCACACCAGTGTTGCTGTCTGGTCTCACAAAGTGAACACACAGGTTCAGACCTCCTGCTGGGGATGTGCTCCTGTGCCTGCAGCAGCTAATGATGTGTTTTATCACAAAAAAAAAAGAGACTTTCGATATTAGGCGACACTTAAAACAGGTTTGTGCAACTACTTACAACTGTGAAATCCCTTAACATAAAATCACTTGCCCACATCTCACGTGCTTGCTGACCTGTAGGAAAGGTGTGATGGCTGTTAGTTGCTTTGTAGGCTGGAAATGAAAGACCAGTGCCCCTGTTCTCAGTTCTCTGTTTCCCAAGGAAGTCTGAAGGCACTCTTGATGCCAAGCTGCTTTGAAAAATCTAGCCCTTAATTCTGGAAACTCTTTGAAGATAAAGCGTTGTTATTGTTGGTATTTCCAGATTCCAGCAGATCCAAAATTTGTGACATTGTATTTCTGTCTCCCACCAGCCAGAATAAGGCAGAGCACAGCCACCTTGTAATAAACAGAAGAAAGTGAAGTGATTTGTCAGACCTCTGATGAAATACTTGTGTTTGATTTTGTATCATCTTTGAGATGAGAATTGGACTGGGTCTTGTTCATCTTTAGCTGACAAACAGGAATAAAAGCCTCTTTATGCTCAGTCTCAGGCTATTCTTGGCACTGTCCTGTATAATCCCTTTTGCTGGGTTATCAAACTCCATCTTAAATGTAGTCAGAGCTTTTTCCCCTCCACCACTGAGGAATGCTTTTCATATTCTAATCCTTTTAGGGTAAGGTGATTTAAGATCTAGTATTTCAAGACAGAATCTATTATGAAAGCAAAATTAAACAACATTTATTCTCTGATTTCCTTTATAAACTCCAACGTATCTTGGCACACTGTGCTTTTTTAAATCTCTGACATATGCATAAAAGATGAAAGTTATCACTGTAAAAAATGTTAAAATCATTAAAGATGCTGTCACAGGTGACTATGATATTTATTCATGCACATCTGGGGGCTTGTAAGGCTTATGGTGTAGTTCAATAGAAATTACAGAGAGGGAGGTTTTTTTAGTATTAACAGTTGTTAAATGTGTCAAAGCTAGTGAAGTTAGAGGAGGTTTACAAAGACAAATGTACGAGAAGCATGACAGCTGGTGAAATTCATTGATGAATTCTAGTAAGATGGATTGGAAAGAATCGCCTCAACTTCTTATGTGTCGGTGGATTTTAAATTAATTATATTTTAACTGCTTTGGAGACAGACCTGAGAACAAATCTGTGGAGCCCAACGTAAGTGGCTGTTCAATAAATGAAAAAGGCATGGAAAAGTAATCATCATTTTAGCTGTGTACAGAATGAAAAAGAAATCAAACACTGAAAATATTATTACAGGGCCATTAACATAAATCAATGGCATGCTCTATCCTCAGAATCTTTTTTCATTTCTGGTCATCCTATCTCATAAAGTCTTTAATGGATATAAAAAGAGTGAAGAGATTGACAGAGAAAATGATTAAAGACGTGTAGAGTGTAGAGATTTTTGTAAGAGGGGAGACAACAGACTGGAACTGCATAGAAAAAGCTTTAACTCCACTGGGAGAACTTGAACAGCTCAGCAGGACCAAGGCAGGTTGTAGGTGCTGAATGTGGTCCCTTGACCATTTTACCTGCTCCTCAGGGCCCCTAAACTCCATAAGCAAGTTGGGATTTTCATTGGAGGCCCCAGAGGCTCGGCGTTGTGGACCTGAGCTGTTGCTCCAGCTGTGGGTCACAATCTACTTTGGGACAGGCTGACCAACCACAGCCCAGCTGGGGCTCTTCCCGAGACTGGTGGTCATGGAAACAGTCAAAATGGACCAAAACACTATTGAAAGAGGCACAGTGCTCCGAAATACAGACTGAAGGTCTTGGAGCTGGTTCTGTCCCATGCATATCTTGGTGGAGGTGTGATGTCAAGCCTTTCCTGTGAGGTCCTTTCCCACTCTTAGGGGAGGGTCCAATGCCGTGTACCAGCTGGCCCCAGGGATTTTAACTCACTGTCCCCTCCAGTCCCAACTGCTAAAATTAATCTGCTGGAACTCCTGTACCCTGCTAAAATATTTGCCACGCAATACACACGAATTGCTTAATAGGATTAAAAAAAAACAACCTAGAAATTTCTGCAGTTGAAGAGACCATCTATCAGGTCTATTGAGCAAGCTGCATATTTTCAAGGATCTGTTATCTCATGCTTTAAGGTATAAGTCAAACATGCAGCTATAGCAGATTCAGGCAATGGTTCCTTTCTTGGGGGTTGCTCTGCAGTTTTGTGCCATGCCTGGGAAGATGTTGGTGGGATCTCAGACATGATGCAACTGGGAGTTCCCATGGGCAGATTTCTCTGGGTATTTCAGCAAGGGCTGAAATGACCTGTCTCCCTTGCCATTGCATTCGTGGTGGGCTCAGACCCCCATTGCCACAGGGGGTTCTGGCACTTTTCAACTTTTCTCCTCATAAAATGGAAGAGAGATTAGAAACAGAATTTCTGAGATGTAAATAATGTTTAACAAGAGGGCCTTGGAGTTGTAAAGGAACTCCTGCACTTATGCTGTAATCATTTTGGTGGTTGATTTAGAGCCAAATCCTGCTGGCCTGACAGAAGCAATTAGCCTGATTACTGCCAGAGGGATACTCACACAATTAAGGTGAGAAGTGTTTGCTCTTTATTCTAGAAACCAGTTGTCTGTGTAAAAGTAGTTGACATGGTGCAGTGGTGCCGAGGCAGTACCATGATGGGCTCTGAGAGAAGCCTTCAAACCTGGACAAAATCTGGTGTCGTTCAAAGAAGAGGGATGGACAGACAGATCCTTCTCTGAGGTGAAAGCTAAAACCTGACAGTGAGAGACGTCTCCTGGTGTGTTTGCTCTGTGCCGCTCTTGTTGCTTCTCCAAAGGAGAACTGGCTAATTAGATCTACAATTGCCATTTATCAAAAAGAGCATCTGAAGTCCCCACTGATATTTTTCCCCCTCCTTTCTCCCTGCTATTTCTAAGGCACCTATCAATGTGGTACGTAAGTACCATCTGGATACCTGGCTAGTGACCAGCAGGCTGTGATACGTGAGGCTTTTAAATAGAGACAGAAGAACAGAGAGTGGAAAGAGTAGACAAACAGCGTCTTTTAATAGAAGATGAAGGGGGTATAAAATGAACTGAGAAGCAAAGAGGAGCAGTGAAATTCCTTTGTTCAAGATTTCCTGCTCAGACAAGAAATGGAGCATGTGAAATCTTCTAGGAACCTCCCTAGGAATATTTAAACTGCGCGGGAAGTGTTCTTGCAGATGAGCTGCTGCATTGACTCTGTGGGTAAATACTCACCACAGGAGCACCTCTCCTCTGCAGAGGAAACTTCTTCCTGCCCTGCCAGGAGAACCTCTGCACCATGTGCTGGATGCCAGCATTTATCTGCATTCACAACACAGATGTGCTGGAGTTTTGTTAAGGGCAGGCACAGCTTTGAGGTCAAGAGTTCTGACTTCCTTTGCCCTCACCCTGAATTCAAGGAAATTTAGAGGGTTTATTTTATTCCTAAGAAATCAAATATGCTTTATAACATGGGAATTCGTCTTTTTGATGGACCTGAAGAGTTTATGAATAGCCTAGTCCAAGGCTTTAGTGTGAAGCCACTTGTGTGGTCTTGCTGATGATGAATTCACTCACATGAATGGAGTTTATTTTTTGTGTTAGCACTGTCCCCCAGGTGGGTGCCTGTGTGTGCACAAAATAATGTCTCAGTCTGGCAGAATATCTTCGCTAAGAAAACTTCTGTTGTCAATTACTGGGAATTTTCCCTGAACTCTGATGGTTCTGGAGCAGAGTTCGGGCTTCTGGTGTTATGACAGAATTTTGCAGGTTCAGTGATGGCTTTTGACAGTTCAGGTCCCAGCAGGGAAAGACTCTTCACTTGAAATCAATCAACTTTATCACACAGGAAAAAAGAAAAAGTAAACCCACCTGAAACTCAGACCTAGTTTAACAAGGGATTGTCTCTGGCTGAGCTGCTGCTGCACATGACGAACATATTCATGTAGGGAACCATCAAAAGGCGGGTGCACCTTACAAAGACATCTTGTTCACGCTTAATGCACCAGATAAATTGTTTTTAAATGCAGAGTTATTTTGTGAGTTCTTAGTGAATAAGCGCATCCACATATGCATTTCTGAAGAGACTTAATTAATTGCTTTCAGTCATTTTCTTTTTATAAAATTAGAACAATGATGGAATAGACTGGCTGTGGAGTTTGGTTGAGGAAAGATTATACTAATCTACTTGAAAAATATGACTAAAACAGAAAGCAAGGAGAGATAAAAGCAACTTTTTTTCAAAGCTTGTTTACCTGTGACAAAATACTCCCCAAATCAGCTGCACACAAAATACCCAATCATATTAATTAAATGCAACCAAAAAGGATTTTGCTGTGGAGTTCTTGGGATATTTCATAACCAGAGAGTGTGTCCCACTCTGCTTTTAGCGAGAGGGGGGAATACGTGTTTCATGCAATTATTAATTAGGAAAGCAGCAGAGCTTTCAAAGAGATCAGCTTGGTATATGGAATCAAATAAAGAGGAGGAATTTGTCAGAAAGTTTTGGTATACCTGGGGCACAACTAACAGGGGTTTTCAAAAGTCAGGGCACCTTCCATTTGCAGATTCTCCAGTTAATAAAAGGCTGTCATTACAAATGAACTTCCTTTGTTCCCTGCTTGGGTTATTTCTCCTTATGTTTTGAAGTATATATGCTTTGTTGGAGGAATTGAAAGATGTCCTAGTTGAACTGATGTTTTCCACTTAGGCTTTCTTTCCAAAACTCTTATTTCCCAGATCAGTAAACTTTGCCAAATCACAGCATTCCTCCATACACAAGGATTGTTTTTCACTGCCGAATCAATTCTTTCCCTGTTGCCACAACAGCAGCTCTAGAATTCCACATGTAAGCCTAAACCCAACTCATCAATAACCAGATGGGCCCTGATGATCAAAGATCAATGAATGTAGGCAAACTGTTGCCCTTTTTTTGTCCTTCAGTTCTTTTACAACTCCTGGGCTCTGCAACATGTTGCTGTGGACAACATGTGGTTGTCTGAGGCCAGTTTCTGCAGCAGTCTCACCAGGTCATTAAGACAGAGCAATTTAGGGATATTCAGCTGTGCCTGGGCTGTGACTGCTCCTTGCTCCCCACACCTCACACCTGGTTATGCTCTTCTCCTGCTTTTCTTGTGTCAGGTCTGGTCCTTGTTGACTCCCAACTGGACTCCCTCAGGAGTCAAAACCAAAGCACAGTTTTCAGGAGGTTTCATGAGCTGAACCATCTCTTTGGAGGGCCTGGAGATCCCTGGGAAGGTGCATGGGGGAGTGACTGGATGAGAATGGTAAGGCAATGGGAGAACAAGGGGCAATGCCAGCCCTAGGGAAGCTGCAAGCTGCCAGGGCAGCCTGGCTGCCCCCCCGAAAAATCTCCAAACACTCCTAACAGAGGTCAGAGAGTCAGTGTATTTGACAGTAGCCCTGAGGAACACACCCTCTCCTGTGAATGGAGAGGGACACATGTAGCCAGAAGGATTTAATATTCCTTTATTTCCTCTGACTTTGATTTAACCATGGGCTGTGATGCTTTAAGCAGCAGATATTAATTAGAAGTGGTGGGGAGTCCCAACGGGACCATGCTCCGGGTCTTCTCACCATTTCTAGTTTGACTTATTTCAAGTTACTGCTCTGAAACTTTATTTATTTGCTCAGGTGTCTGATGTTTATAAGGCCTGTCTAAAATTGCAAATAACTAATGGTTGTCAGTAAGGAGTACCACTCTGCTGAGGTGGAAAATAGCTTGTCTGTGAGTAAAACACAGCCAAGTATATTGAATCTTTTCTGCAACACTTCTTCAAGGTAGGCAGTGTTATTTTGCCCCTTCTTTGGTACCATGCCTAAGCAGGCACACAAGGACATTACTATGTGGAGGGCTCCCACCAGGATGGCAGCCTTGGATAGATGAACCACTTTGGGCTTAAAAGCAGAAACTTCAGTCCCACTCTGAGCTCTGCTCCTCTAAAAGGGAAGTGGGGAAGTGGGACAAATGCTCTTTTGGCTCCTCTGGTCTTCAAAACCCTTCTGGCAGTGGTTGATTTAGGACACGCAGAGTGGGAGAAACACTGAATTCAGGCAAAATTGCTGGGTACCTGGGACTGGCTGGGGCATCCCATTTGGCGCAAGCAGAGATGGAGGTTGGCTAATGGGTAACAGGACAGCTTTATAATTAAGAAAGAAAAGGTATCTGAAGACCTCATATGAGTTTTGAGCAGTATCTAGAACGAGTTTCAAGTTGGGATTTCATTCTAGACTACACTGAATCAATTTTTGTCCTAGAAAAGATCCTCTGTATTTGCTCTGGTTTTAGTTCCTCTAATTCTCCTCATTCTCTTACTCTCCTCAGGCGATATTAATGTGGTGTTACACGTGCCCTGATAGAATGTGAACGCACGTGTATTGCCCACAGCGGTTCTCACTGTGTGACTCACACACAGCACTTGCAATTCAGGCCCATTTCTGTTTTTAGAATAAATAAGGATATCTAGGATCACTGAACTTTAAATTCATTGAAAAGCTAAAAAAAATCCACCTAATGGAGGCATAACTGTTGGTTGGGTCTGTGCAGTCACAGCAACCCTGTTGATTCAGCACACACCAGACTTCCTGTGTAAAGTATTTGGACAATAGAGCTCAGTGGGAGACCTGAGGTTTTCTCCAATATGGTATAAGTGCAGTGCAAAAATAATTCAAAAGGCAAATGTATTCATGTTTTATAACCTTCTTTCCCTCATTTGTTTCAGAGTCAAAAGAGGTTGGTGTTTTGACAGCTGAATTATTTTTTTTTGTGCCCATAAGAAAAAAACTGTTTGACAGGAATTCTTCGCCCTACTGGTTTTCACTTCATTTAAAATATGCATCAGGTTAGTTACTTAGCTAGTCTTCTTCTTGCCTGTTATTTTCACAAATCTTCCATAACTCTACATGACAAAAGCTAAACCATGTCACCTCCTTGCTTGGTTGGACCTGTGGTGAGCACCCATGTAGTGCCTGCCCAGGGAGGGACTGGGAGCAACAGCTCCAGGGCTTGCTGTGGGCTGAGTCTGGTAAGACCATAAACCTTGAAACTAGTGACCCAAGTTCACTAGATTCATTGTTTAAAATTGCACTTGTGTGTGATGTGTTCCTGCTGTGTCCATCCCTGTGTACCTGCTCTACATGCTGCTGATCCCCCTTTGCCAGTGGTCATCCTTGTTTTTCCCCTCTTTCAGTGTTCTCTCTCCTGTGTCACTGTTGATTCTCTCTTGCTGGCCTCCCTGTTGGCTGTCTTCATGTCACACATTGTGCAAGACGGGCACAACAGGGGAGGCTACAATGTGGAAAATTTAGAAGTTTCCATTCTGGTGTTTTTCCCATCTAAATTGGTTTCACAAACAGTTTCCACAGGCACTGTGGACTTGCACAGGAGAGTTGTGGAGACTACAGGGACATGGCAAATGCTGTGAGAGAATGGCCCATGCAGTGCTTGATGGATGATGCCGACTATTCATTTTAACAGAGCTGCAGGAATTCAAACACTTTTCATGAATATTCATAAGAAATTGAAAGCTGTTTAACCTGGCTCTCACATCTGTCTGGTGGGAGCACTTCAGTGCTTATGTGTTGCTCCTATGACTACTTGCAAGACATGAATTTTAAACCTGACTGCTCAGAGAGTGATGGAAATCCAGTATGAAACCGTATACTTGGTGGTGAAATTTGCAATTCGCTTTCTGCCAGTTAGCTATATAAATCAGCTAATCAAGGAACACCACAGGACTGAACCAAGCAATGCAGGATGAATTTGCAAACATTTGCCATTCCCAAAAGATCTGTAAGCCAAGAGTTATTTGCTGAAGAAAGCCCCAAATAATATCAGATAAATAAATTAGAAAATTGCATGACCTCCACAGACAATTCATAAGCAGAAAGGGCAAGTGAGATTCATGGCAAAAAAGTACTCATTGAACTTCTGAAGAATACAGGAAAATCGTTCCTCAGCACAGTGAATCAATCTGATGTAGTTTGCTTCACTATCTGCTGTACATTGATGGAATGATGAGAGATTTGGAGTCACTTCTGACAGACTCTCAGACAAATGGGTATTTGCTGCTGGCAGAAGTTTTTGAAAGTGGCAAATTTGTCTGGGATAGTTTTGAAAGCAGATTTAGTTTTGGATCATGGGATTTGCGTTATGTCTTATTTTACAGTTGAAAATGCCTGAAATGTTAACCTCCTTCTGCACTTTGCCTTATCTGGAGCTCTGTGTTCAGCCTCATTCCCTGAGCACCACAGTCTGTATTTTCATTGCATCATTACCACACTATCCTTCCTCTTATTTACAAGACAGGGCTATTCCCCATCCTTTATCACAAAGAATTTGGGGGATTTGCCCAAGTCCCCTTGATAAGTCTGTGGCTGGCACAGGTTGAATACAGTCTCCCATCTCCTTGTGGTTTTACCCTTTCAGACCCTTCCATCAGAGAGGCACTGAAGTAAAACAAAGTAAAATTCTCTAAGCCTCTGGACAAAAGTGATGTGAAAAAACCCCATGTACTTGATTTTCACATGCTTTGCTCATTTCTGACACAGATTTAATATCTTTGCATAATGTCTCTTTGATTCATACTGCAAACTGCTAGAATAATTTATTTGGAAGTAAGTTTTCACTCTTATCATTATGTACTCAGTAGTGTATGTAACACAGGTTGAAATTATTTTCCCCCAAAATTTGCAATGCAAAGTCATGGAGTTGAGTGAAAAGTTGTTGCTTGGATCAAAAGGAGAATATTTATGTTTCTTAAAAGCAATTCTGATCCAATATTTCTTCTCTTTGGCACAATCTGTATTTACTTAGGCTGAATGCATTTAGCACTGTTGTTGTCATCAGTGTTTTGTTATTAAATGAATTATATCATGACCTATTTACAATGCAGTATAGTACAATGAAGTTCTCCTTAAAGGGAACATTAGTTAGGACGAGTAAATTCAAATTACTTGGTAAGTCCCTGCTATATAGGAATTTTTTTTTTTAAGTGAAGGTTTAATGAAAACAATCAGTCTAACAGAATTCTAGAAGTTGTGAGCTTTTAACAACAGCATTATAAAGTATGCTTAATGACACCCACATTAAAGTAGATTTAAAATGGCATCATATCCCTAATTTTAAAATTTAACACAGCAAGTGACACCATACCTCTTACTGCAAGATGTGACTATCAGCTTCTATAAGTACATTTTTAATAGCTCCTGTGAGGAGCATTTCTGCAAGCAGAACATTTTATTGTTGCTAAATACCACTCACTCTGAAGTCTCTCTGTTGTTTAAAATGAAATTTTAATGAACGAGTCGAAACGATTCATCAACACAGGGAAGATCACACTCACATCAAACACACCAAATGATAAGAACTCTGCATATGCACGGAAATAAGATTTTCATTCATCAAGTTCCCGCTGCTCATGCTGGCGAGGGTCAGGAGCACTGACAAAAACACAAACTCGCAGCCCAGCACTGCCCAGGACCCCGTGCAGACCTCACTGCCCTGTTTGGCCACACGGACCCGAATCTTTGATGTTCGGACATTTTCTTGTCTAGTGATGCTAAAGAGGCGCATCATAAAAAAGTACATGAGGCTTCTAACTTCGCCTGTCACCTCTTGGACTTCTGGCTGGGGAGAAATAAGCCTTTTCAAGGGGAAGCTTTCCTGTTATACTACTGCGTGTTCATTCAGCCCTTGCTCACAACCCTTTCAGCATCCAACTAGAGGTCGTATACATCCTTCCCCACACTGGTTTCCCAAGCGGAGGAGGTCGGTAGGGGGCTGGCAGTGACACAGGAGGAAACCATACCTTTTTCTGTCTGTAACTACAGTTCTTGTCCAGCGAAACAATGACAACAGTGCAGAGAAAGCTTTGATTATGCAAAATGCATGGACACATCACGCCTTTTTTTTTTTTTTTTTTTTTTTTGCAAACTGATGAGTTATTTGCTTTAATTGAAAAATAAGGGTTTGATAGTTTTGAAGCATTAAATTATTTTGCTGTTATCTTTGAGCTGTCATTCTCCTGATCAGCTCAGATTTTGAAGGGGAAGGTTGCTTTGAAATAGCAAATAATATTTTAATATTGAATTCATCAAAATAAGATCTCCTGATAATATTGCCAACTTAAGAAAAACTCAGAGTTGTAAAACTTTTTGAAATTGGTCTCTTTCTGCAGTTTTGGTGTTGAGGATTAATAATTTTTCATAAAAATGGGATTTTTTTAAAAACTAATTTCCAGACTGGTGACTTTTGTTTTCTTACTGAAGTGACACACTGTGATGTTTTAGTGAAGGATCTCAAATACTGTCTTTTAAAATCAAGTGGATTTCAGGGTTTTATCAGAGTCCAACTTCAGAGCAAGCCACTCTCTTCATAATTTTTTCTTATAATTTCCTTGTAGTTGTCTGGTTTTCTTTGTTCTCAAACATTCAATGTACTTTTCTCTTCCAGCTCCAAGCAACTCTCCTCAAAATGCTTTGCAAAAGGAGCTGAAGAATGTACAGAATTATTTTAGGAAAGAGAAACACTTTCTCTAATTAGTGCTGCTACAGAAGGACTCAGGTTTATTAGCATATGATTGCATTTGGGAAGGCTGAAGTGCCCTTTTAATTGGGAACAAATTTGACAAAGAGGAAGACAGACACATTAGCTAAATTAAGAAGTCTGATTTTAAAAAAGAGAAGTAAATATAGCTAAACCAAAGTCCTGGTGGTGTTTAAATTCAGTAGGAACTGCACTGATAACCATCTCAGAACATTTCAAAGCACAGGTACTGCTGGGAGGCACCAGCTGCATCACAGAGTATTCAGTATCACAGCTGCACATCTGTTCAGAACAAATAGTGTGTTTGCCAGAATGCAGAGGCTTCATAAATTTTATTTTCCAAAATAAAATGGGCTTGAGCACCATTGCTATCAAACATCTACTTCCCTGGCTGCTTAACAGGCACAATATGGATCTGTCCTCCCACTGCTGAAATCCCTGAAGCTGTTGCTGTTGGACTTATCCCAGGACCTCTCCCACCACGGGGGTGCAGTGGGCACGGGCTCCCTATGGAGAAGATCCTATGGAATGAGTCACAGCCAGAGAAAAACACCCCCAGGCATCTTCTGTGCTGCTATAAATCGATTGTGAACCTGTTGCAATCAATAGGGTAATACTAATGGAAAAATGGTGAGACAAGCTCTGAAATTAAACTGTGTGGCCAAGATAAATGTGCCTGGAAACCTTGGGCTCCTGCCAGCTGGGAGGCTGAAGGATACTGCAGAGTTACCCTGCCCATCCAGAAAGATGGAATACCTGAATAGGTTCTCTGTAGAACAGCACACTCCTGAGTGCTCTCCACTCCAATTCATCATCATCTTAAATCCAAGTAAACCATCTCCACCACGGGCTTTTATGGAAAGCTCTCTTTCTGTTCCTGAGCTATGGTAGATGAGCAAATATATATGAAATATATCCTCTCATATGTACATTTATGTGTATAGGGGTGTGTTGAGGAGAACTCCGAGACTGATCGACCTCTTCTGATTTTGTCATTCATCACTCTGGTAAACACAGCACAGAGAAACAGAGTGTTTCCTTTTAATATCCAAGTTAACTGGGGTTTGCTCACACTAATAGTCTAAATGTTTGTTTTCCAGGCATTCAGGAGATCAAATATTAGTGACAAAATGGTAAGAAGCAAAATTCAGAGTAGTCCATAGGACTGTGGGTGAAATGTAGAGCAAGATTCAGGGTCTTTCAGGCAAACTCAGTCTGAGGCTGCCTTTGAATCCAATAATTCAGTGGCTTGTGTGGAACTGGAGGATATAACCACACTTTTCCTCTCTGTTTTTAAGACTCCCTGTGCTTCTGAGACATTCACATGTGCAGAAATTCTCACACAAGGTTTCCTGAGCACTGATCATCCCTCCATTTGCTCAGGAGGACGAGTGAGCTGCTTTTCCTACCCCTGATCTGTGTCTTATGGGAAGAGTTTTTAATTTTGGTGTATTTAAGTGGCTTACTTTAAAAAGTTAACTTTCTGCACCCCAAAAAAATCTCTAAAAGTAAAAATAATTGCTTTCAGCCTTCCCAGTTCTTGATTCATTAGAAGAATTGATTGACTTTGAGTGGCTGCAAAGCTGACAGCGTGGACTCTGTTAATGGGTTCACTCTGAAAGGTCCTGCCCTCCCTTAAATAACCACTGCTGCCACTTAATGGGACCTGTGGCCACGTCACTGGGAGCAAAAAGAGACCCTGGCAGAACAAATGTCAGGTCAGGTCAGCAATGTGGTCTGCAAATTCAGTGATTCCTCATAAATGGTGCGGGCTCAACATGCCCAAACCTGCTTGTTGCTGCATTCATGGCACCAGTGGGGATCATTCCAAGGACTTGGGCTGTTGGAGTTGTTGTGTGATGTCTTAGTCCGTAAAGAATAAGAAAACGCAATAATTTGGAAAGGCATTCCCACCACTGGTTGACAGAGGATAGGAAGGGTGTTTTTTCCACCAGAAGATCTTCAAAAAGGACTAAAAAAGTGGCTCAAACACCTTCCTTCAGGATTGAGGTGGGGATTGGTCTCTTCTGCCAGGTCTCCAGTGAAAAAATGACAGGAAATGGTCTTAAATTGCACCAGGGGAGATTCAGATTAGAGATTAGGGAACACTGTGCCCTGAAAGGTTGGTCAGGCACTGGAAGAGGTTGTCCAGGGCGATGGTGGAGTCACCATCACTGGAGGTGTTCCAGAGGCACCCGGAGGTGGCACTGGGGACATGGCTTAGGGGTGATTGTGGTGGTGCTGGGTTGATGGTTGGACTTGATGATCTTCAAGGTCTCTTCCAGCCTTGATGATGCTCTGGTTGCTGCTCACTGTGATTTTGGAAGCCCAGGCTTGGAAAATATCCTTAAATAAAGCTGCATCAGCAATACCTCTGCAAGTGCCATTAATGCAGAGCAGCAGGACTGGTTAGAGCTACAAGGAATCAGCATAACAATCCTCTTTGCTTTGTCTTTTTTTTTTCCCTGTTATTTTAAGAAAAGAAAGGTTAAAAATCTTCCAGATCTTGCAGACTTTGGGAGAATACAAACAGACACAGAATGCTTTGAACTTCTATATAAGAAGGCTGTTAAAGTCAGTCTTTGTTATAAATTTATTCTGCTGTGGTGGCTGTGAACGTCCAAAGCCAGACTTGGACTAGATTTATGTGTAGTCATACATTATGTATCAGCTATAAAAAAAATAAATTTAAAAAAAAAAAAGAAAAAGAAAAAAAGAAAAGGCTTTATGATTTAGCACTAAATTTTTAGAAAATAAAAATTCTGCTGAAAAAGGAGCTGTGTAACATTAAAAATTCCAGGCTTGTGATCAACACCTCCTCCTCCTCTCTGATGCATTTCTATTTAGCCTCGTGCTAGTGAGGGTTGTTAAATTTACATTTCATGTTGGAGTCTAAAGTCAGCTCCAAAAGCTGTGAGTTGGCATTTAATTGTGAAACAGTTAGAAAGATCAAGAGAAGAAGGATTTCAGCCTTAGTATGATGAAAGACTAAGGAAAGGTTCGCTGTTTGGACTCCATTGGAAAGGCATCCTGCACTTAGAATTTTCCACTCCATGAACATCCACCAAGGAGGTGAGAGGGATGGAGCAGTTCTGCTGGAAGGAAAGGTTGAGGGAGTTGGGATTGTTCAGCCTGGAGAAGAGCAGCTTTGGGGTGACCTCACTGTGGCCTTCCAGAACCTGAAGGAGCTACAAGAATGATGGAGAGAGACTATTGACAAGGGCTTGGAGTGACAGGACAGGGAGGAATGGCTTCAAACTGACAGAAAACAGGGTTAGATGGGATATTGGGCAGAAATCCTTCCCTGTGAGGGTGGGCAGGCCCTGGCACAGGATCCCAGAGAAGCTGTGGCTGCCCCATCCCTGGAAGTGTCCAAGGCCAGGTTGGACGGGGCT
>JAWMRA010000009.1:6440010-6528503 GCA_035584735.1 Pseudotriccus pelzelni | reverse complement strand
ACACATCACCCCTTTTTTTTTTTTTTTTTTTTTTTTTGCAATAGGTTATAACCTCACCCGGAAAATTCCTCCCACCCCCAGCTTTGGTCGTTTTCCCCCTTCCAAATGACATCGGTGGCACTCCAGGCACAATTTACACATTAACAGCATGTCTCCGTCATTTTACAGGCTCCAAAGCTTTCCTCTTCCCCTTTTATTTTAGGGCAGCTTCCCCCTCTCCCTTCTCCCGTCGGCAGAAAAGGAGTAAAGTGTTTTCTGCATGACCTCTATGTATTTTACTCCGTGGGAAGAGCAACGTGGAATGCACACTCAGCAGGCAGTGAGATCTGAGCCAGTTTGTCCTCGGGGCATTTGTGCCATAAAACATAGAACTATCCCAGTATTTCCACCCTCGGCTCTCCCCCTATCCCGCCGACCCCTCCTCGCCGCCGCCGGCTGCACCTGGCTGCGCTCGGAGAGCCGCGGAGCAAAGCACAAACAACGGGCACCCAACAGCAACACTCCCTTTGTTTCCCGTGCAAATCCTACCTCCGATAGTTGTCACATCTTCCTCCGAGGCGAAGCCTAATTATTATTAAACAGAGATCCAGCGGAATCCTCCGAACTGCCACCAGTTGTTAAGCGCTGTCATGGTTTCCTCCCGGTGCTTAAACCTTTTTTGACCATTAATGTCACAACCCCTGCTAACTCATAGCTTAGTACTCCCTGCTCAAAATGTCTGAAATAGTTTGGAAGGACAATAGGAATGACAGGCACACTAGACAGCCATGCTTGAAATTAGTTTTCTCCAGCTGACTTAAGGCTGTTTCGTAGTGCTTTTAAGGCATGCACTCCGTAGGGTTTATTAACCTAGGCTAGACATGCCATTCCTGCTTTTATTCAGAGCTGTAATAGGATGGCTGCTGGCAATGCAGCGATAGGTCTAACCCCATTCATCCCTCCGTAGTTTTTAAACCTCCCTGGGAGAGTAAATAGCTTCAGTCATCCTTAAACTTACTGAGGCTACTGTTTCTGCAGAGCAGGGTTTCACACATTGTTTTGAAACTAAAGAGAAAATCGCTCCCGGGAACGGAAGGTGCCGTAGCTCTCCTGACTGATGCGAACGGCAAGATGAACCGGCAGCATCCGCCCCCGCCGCAAGCTGAAGCTGGCGCAGGAGTTGGTGGAAGTACTGATTGGAAGCTGAAAGTTCTTAAAACTCTGTAAAGGCAGATGTGGCACAAAGAGAAACTAGGGGGATGTATGGACCGTGCTGTGGTTTGTGTGTTCAGATCCACAGATGTACACTACTCTTCCCAAAAGGCAAAACACCGTTTGCAGATGGCAGGGTCTTGCAATCTAAATTTCTTAGTAAGCAGCACCTGGGATGATGATGGCCAAGAGAAATGAGACCGATGCACAGCATCGGAAGTGTATGTGTTGTGGGGCGAGAGGATGCTACAGGACACTGCTGTTTTCGGTAAAACTGTGAATATCTCCAGATCCCAGGTCAGAGATATCAGTGCTCTGCTGAGATTTTGGAGTCTGTTTCTTCTTGGTTGTCAGCTAATAACCAGCCCAGGTCAAGATGCATCAGGGCTTGTTAACATCTCCTGTCAGTTCAGTCTTGCTGATCTCAGTGTGGTCCCTAATGGATGAAAGTAAGAGCCACCAGCACAGATGTGTCTTTGCCAGCAGAATGGCACACATGGGCTGAAGGACTGGAGAGGCAACCTGGTGCCAAAGCAGGCTGGGAGGTAGCAAGTGGGGATTTAGTACTTTTGCAGCTTGTTCAGCACTTGCCTGATTTTTCAGTACCACCCAGTTCACAGCCCTCGGCTCAAGATGAAAATACCACACATGAAGGCATCTCAGGAATCAATAATGTTTGGAGAGATTAAGGAGTAAAGCAAATCACAGTGAAAACCCAGCTATGGCTCTCTCACACTCTAGGAATGAAAGGGTTAAGATAGCACTAATGGCAGATTTGCATTAGGTTTTTGAACAGCTGGGACCTGTGGTCACTGAGAGCTGGTTAGGGTGTGACCTTTCTCCTTGGAGAAGCTCTGGTTCAGATTTGTGTTGCTCCTTTGCACTGGTGGCTGTTACAGACTATGTGAAAGCTTTCCTTGCATGAGGGAAGGCTGCAAGAATGTGCTGAACAAGCTGGTGTGTTCTGCCTTGTTCTCAGGGGGAGAAGTGGCCAACTTAAACCCCTCTTTTTTTCCAGTTCTCATCCTGCCACCAACACACAAGGTGTCCCCACTGGCAAGGGCTTTACCATACAGCATGTCAGTGTGTGTGCCTAGCAGGGGTGACAGGTCTCTCCTTCTGCATTGCTCTTCATTGAAACTGTGAGCTAAAGCAAGCTTGTTGGTAGTGCAAGTCAGCCATAGATGCTGGTGGGGACATCTCGGGGTACCACGAGCGTGACATTTGGCCATGAACCACTGCTGCTCCTACCAGAGCTGCCTTTGCGCTCTGTGCTTCCCCTGCCCGTACCTGCCGTTTCAGCCGCTATGCTTATACAGTCAGTGTGTTGGAGGGGAGGGCTCAGGGCTCAAGTTTTGTTTCTCAGTTTACAGTGGGCTATTATGAGCACCTTAAGCTTCTCTCAGAACTGGTGAGAGCAAAGGGGATTTTGAATTTTGTGGGTGTGAAATCTCAGGGTAGGCAATTACACGCTGACTGTTAGCATGGCTGCCAGAACAATACCTGCTTTTTGAATAATTTAAAGAATTTTTTCACTGTCACCTATCTTGCGTCTTTCACATGCACTACATTCACCCTAAGGCAGAAAAAGAAAACGGGAAAAAAAGAAAAATTCTTCTTGTCCTGAGCAATATACTTCTGTCTCACTGTGCTCTTGATTTGTAAGTGGGATGACACAACAGTTCAAGAGACATCAGATTCCTGTTGGGGATACCTGGGTCTAAGAGTCCTGACTTTGCTGATGATCTTTTGAGATCATCAGTACTGAACTGGACACGAGCGTGTTCAATGACAGGTTAAAGCAAGTGATCGTTGCCACCCATGCTCACAGGTCCCCAGTTATGTATGCTGAATATAAGGAGGTTCATAAAAAATGGATGATTATCCCAGCTCCTCCTTCCCTTAGGGACCTCTCTGCCACAGTGATCCCAAAGACTTCAATCCTTTGCAGTAAGCTTAAGTCTCTCATTATTGGTGGCAAACAGGTGATAAGTGTCTGTGAGAGCTGGATTCGAACACTGTTGGAGATGTTCTTATATTAGGTGACAGTTAAAGGAGGGGTAAACTGTTCAGGGTGTGAGGTGTAGGCCAGAAAGATCTTATAGGGGCTAGTTAGTTCCACATGGCTCAGTCGTAGGGAGATATTCCATGGTACTCCCCCTTTCCTCAGGGTTTTTCTAATCAGTGAGCAGTTACAGCAGTTGCCATCAGTGATGGGGCTCAGGTACTCCCTATTCTTACTGTGGCTCTCCTGCTGTTGCATTTTTCCAGCACACCAATCTGCTCCTTGATGGCAAGAAGTTACACAAGGTGATGGGGCTGTGATCTGAGCGGGTATGGCAATTTTCTGTCTTCCCGGACTGTATGGATGTTAGGAAAGTATTATTACCCAGGGAAACAGAGGGCTTACATGAGCTTTCACTCTGCCCTCCATCAGGAAAATCCTACAGACTTCTGTAGGAGAGGAGATTGCTGCTCAGATGGGCAGTAGTGAACCCTCTTTGAGAAAACCCATTGCTTGCAAAGGAGTTACAACAATTTAAAGAGCTTCTATTTCTTTCTGACCAGTATTTGCTTAGGGGAAGGCCAAGGAAGATGAAGGACAGGAGGAATTCAGGAGATTTGTATTTTGCATGCTGACTGTAAGCCAAACAATATAATGAATGGAGCAATAATGCATAATTTCATTGTGAGTCATCCTAATTATAACATGAATTTGATAGACGTGTAACTAGAAAGTGTAACTATCAGTTACAAATACACATTTCTAATTGCAAAGGGAAGTGCGCAATATAATTAAAGCTGCAGGTTGCACATATAATAACCTTTTCTTCTACTGTGGTCACAAATTCTCTGGGAACAGTATGAATATATTTTGAAGTTGCATAGCTATCAGACATCATTGCTTCTACCCACTTGCTGAGTCTTTTTGAAACAGCAGCAGGTAGTCTCACTAATCCATAGATACTTGGTGTGAATCGCACATTAAAGAATTGCAGGAATGATCTGTTGATGGCTCTTCCATGCTGGGTCTCTGTAGAGTGTCAGTGTTCAGTGCAGTGTTAGCCTGGCAGAGCTACAAATGTGATGTGCAGGGCAGGTAACAGGTTCTGTTCAGTATGTATAACCACAGTGTAAGTGAAAATCAGTCTAACGAGAAAAAGAATCCTTCAGAAAGACCTGAATTCTCCCATACACATCTGGATACTCTCAGGTATTGCAAAGCCTAAACTCAGAACCAAGTTTTGCAGCTCTTTCCTAAAAAGAGACCAGTGTGGGGGAAGATAAATTCCTAACAATTCTCTTGGCTACATGCATTAATCCCACCTCTGTCTTTTAAATGAAAGAATTATCAAGAAAGACCATTGATGTCAGTCCCTATATTTACAGCCCTATCTGGTTTCCCTTTTTTTTCTTGTGATAGAGCAGGCAGCACCTGTGTGAATGCAACCCTGTGTTTGGCCACAGTCTTGCAGTCTCTTTTGTGCGGAGAATCACAGGACACCCAAGTGTTCATTTCACTGAGTTATATCATACTGACTAGCTAATCGCTTCCACATGCTGCTTGATTGTCCCCCTTTATATGCCAACTCTGCCTTTTTCTTGCACAGCTCTTTTGGAGCCACTTGCCTAGGAGAAAATAACTACATCTGGAGTGTTGTTAAATGACCCAGAAGTTGCTGCTTTGCAGACTGACAGTATTTGATGCAAATAGATGGCTTCTTGCTGTGAAAATCTCCTTGGTTGACAATCCATCGGGTACTTTTGACGATAGTTGTCTGAGTTAAAACACAGGCTCCTCTTTGCATATTCACACTATCATTCTTACAGAACTGCTGGTATTAAAATCTTCCTGTGCAGTTTCAGCAGAGGCCTTTCTCCTCCCCATTTGTTCACCAGCTGCTGGTGCACGTCGCTCCCTCTCTTTGCCTTCAGCTTTTGCCATCTGCCACCATTAAGTTGCCCAGGTGTCGGAAATCTTCTTGCTCTTCTCTGGTAAACATTATTCTGCCTTCTTCTTCACTAATTCAACCTTCATTTATATAGAGGCTGATAGATCAGGGTAGCTGTTCTCCAAACATCTGCTGCATTTCATGCTCTATGGGGGTGGATGGGGAACAGAGTACGTATACTTGCCGGCAAAAATAACCCTTCCTTCACTTTCTTTTCCATCTTCAACAGCCTGCTGTTTTCCTGCACTGCTAGATGTGCCAGTTAATTAATACTTGCCAGCTAGGATGTTACCTAGAGCAAATACATCCTAAAGCACAGCTAATTTTCAGAAACATCAAAGCTTCCACGTTCTGCAACAGTGTCTAGTCCTGGGGTATTGAGGAGCAGAAGAGATGGGATATATCTAAGACAGTTATCAGCAAAGACATCAGAATAAACCTTTTTTTCCTCTTTAGACTGCTTATCCTGCTGCAAACAGGGGCCACACTGCTGACTTTGGTGTGTTTTCTGCTGAGGTACAGGTCAGGCGTCCTATTGTAATTGCCTGCAGGGAAAATCCAGACTCAAAGATCATCTTTCACGACGATGGGTAGTGTAAACTATTGAATTCTTTTGAGAGAGATGATGAAATTAAATGAGTTCTGGCGTGCCCAATCCTCTTCAGTAAATCACTGAAGATTGACTGTAGGTTTGAACAGCAACAAACCAGAATCCAACAAAACAGGCTGCTTACACAATGCTGCTTGCTGGGCCCAGGGAATGTTTACTGCTTAAAGGCTAGTAAAATATGTATCTGAGGATGCACACCCAGCTGCTGGGGCCAGCCTCCAGTGCGAGTGTTGAGTAATTCCGAGAGGATTTCACACTTCAGCAATTTTACTCTCCTCAGTCTGGGTCTCAGTACCAGTGCTTTCAGAGCCTGATTTTGTGTGCAGCTCTTGGGCAGAGATGGTTTCCTGCTCTGAGCAGTTCTGCTGAGCAGCAATTGCTGCCTGCTGCTTTCCCATTTGTTAAGCAATGGATTACTGCTCAAACATTTGCAGGCCACATTGGTCTAAGCCCCGTGTGCAATTCTCCAGATTTACTCCTCTCCTGGAATGCCATGATCAGAGGTTGTTTCTTGCTTGTTCAATAATTTCCTGAAGCACTGCTCCAATCGGTGCCGCTGTGATTTCCTTGCATTGTGATGGGTAATGTTTTGTGCTATTCACCTTTCACAGAAACACCAAATTCGCCACTTAGATGCTCTCTGATTTTACACACAGTTCCTGGCTGTTTCTCCAACTCTTGATTGCTTTTTCTGTCCAAGCTTTCCTATTCCTATGTTAATATTACTTCTCCAGCAACTTTAGCAAGATATTGCTAGATAAGTCTTTTGCCTATTTTTCCACCCCTTGCAAATCACTTGCTATGCAGAGCTCCCCTTTCTTCAGGATTCAAGTATGTCCTTTTATCTATTCTTCCTTTTATTCTTTACTCGGCTGCTGCTTTGCTTTGGTGGAATAGTCACTTCTCTGATGAAGCTCATACTTCTATTTTTGTTCTCTCTTTTTTTTTGAAAGGTTCTTTCCATCAGTGAGATGCCTGTTTGGGTTTCTTTGATGATTTGGTGCTGTATATACTGAGCTCTGCACTCCAGGAGTGAAAGATCAAGTTGTGGAGAGTGTGCAAAGCGGGAGGGAAGGGGAATTTGCAATGCCCCAGCGAGGGGGTTTTCAGTGAAGCAATAGAAGAAGCAGAGGGGTAAAGAGCCAGCCCAGGAGCAGTACTGTGGAGAGGCTGTTTTGTAACACCATGCCTCAGTTTCCCCATTTGTAAACTAAGAGTAATCCTCTGCCCTTATAAAGTCCTTTGTGAGCTTTGCCTGAGAACTGAAGCAAGACAACTGAAATTCAGCCCTCTTAAGCTTGTATTGTTGCTGTCTTGCTGATAAACTTTAAATTCAGAATCCCAAGGGCTTAAAACTGCCTAAGTAGCCTCCGTATTGTACAGGGTGTTTGACGCTGTGTGGTCACACAGGTCTGCTCCTGAAGGCACAATGTCCCCTGGTTCTTCTGTCTGAGATCACCATGGACTCTCGTGTGGGATACTGAGGGTGATGCAGCCCTGCTTGAAGGGTGAAGGAGAATTTTAGTGGCAGCTTCACAGCAGCCAGGGAGCAGGAGGGACATTGCCTGGCTGAGTTCAAAGCCCAGCCTGTTTGCAGAAAACGTGTGCTGACAGGGACAGGAGAAACCTCACACAAGACACCACTTTTTAATTTTATTGATCTATATTCTGCAGCAGGGGCTCAGAGGGGCTCAGGCTGTGTGGCTGCCCCTGGAGCTACCAGCACAGGATTTATGGCTGTGAACACCAAAAATTCACCAGGGCTCAAAATCTCAGTTTTCCTGTGTAAATCTGGAGTGACCAGAGGGATTTGACTGTATTTACTGAAGTAGAGTTGTTTGGAGTTTATACCACCGAGAGCAACATTTGGCCCTGAACATACATCTTCAAATATATGTAGGTTTTGTACAAAGTTATTTCTTCCCCACCAAAAAAGGCTTACAGCCCCTGTACAGAGCTGCCACCTCTCCCCCATCAGCACAGCAGCTGAGGACATGGAACGTGCTTATGAATAAATGACTTGGTGAAAAAATGGTATTTGGAAACCAAGCAGATGCTTTCCAAGAGGAAACAGGCAGAATAATAAAGCTTTGCTTTTAAAACAGGCTACAGGGATACTCCTTTGGCATAAACACACATTTTTTCATTGATAAAACAAATCTCCTTTTTCCATCCTCTCTGATGCATTTTTCAATTCTGCATATGCAAAAATATTAATGTATCATCAGAAGCGGAAGTTAAGAGGACTCCAGAGGAATTTACCCAGTCAGTTATCTCCAGTTTTAATTACCTAATAGTATTTGTTTACATCTGTTTGAAATTATTTTGTGCTCATTAGGGCTATTGAAGTAATGTTTCCTTATTTCTCCACTTCTGGGAGTTTTTAAAACTGAAAAAGAAAAAAAAAGTGGAACATGTTGTCCATAAATACACCTGTAATCTGACCTTTTCTCTGCTTTGAAAAGTTTTAAGAAGATTCTTTAAATTTTTGTGTCTGTACTTGCTCTATTTTCAGACTCTTAGAGATAACCTTGACTTGAAATTGTGGACTTTAAGAGAGGCACAGAAGACACACTACAGGCTGTAGAGTTCATCCCTACAGGGATGAGGGGCCATATCCTCACTGCATGAGAATTTGTCCAACAATAACAAATGCCTGTTGCAGGGGCTCCCAGCTGGAGCTCCAGAGCACAGAAACCAGCTATGTTTTCATAGTGTGAATAAAACAAACCTGGAAAAAACAGTCTCAGAAAGTCTGCACTTGTGCAACTAATGTCCCAGCTCCAGTGTGACCCGCAGGATGTTGCAGGACCAAGCTCTGGGGGTGCATTTTGGCCTCAGCTGCCTGTGCTCAAAGATAAAAGCACCCTGGTGTGCCTCACAGGCTCACACACCACAGCTCTAACCCTTGCCTCGCTGCTCTAATCCTCTCTCCTCCCACCCACAGCCACTGCAGGAAGGATGTATTTTCTTTGCTTGGTTCCCATGCTTAGGTTTCAAAGACCTCTTGGTGCAGTAAAGTAGTAAAAAACCCCAGTCCCCAGAAATCCAATACCCTTTGAGCGAAGCATGACGGATCTGGTATTGCAGAAACAACATCCCCAGGGTCCTCTTTATCTCACACACCATGCCTTTTTACCTTTTTTTACCTTTTTTTCTTTCCCCAGAGTTGCTATTATTTTTTTGCACAGATGACTAAACCAACTCTCCCCCTTCTTGCCTTGCTGCTCACTGGTTCTTGCTTGCCATCCTGGCTGGTGCTCCCAGCTGGATCATTAACCCCTACCAGGCTGTTGGGCTTGAGCAGGGCTCAGCCTCCACAAGCAAGCTGCCATGTAATCCCTCAGGAAAGGAAAGGCCACTCCTTGGAGCGCCTGCCTGGCTCTCCAGACAGATTGTACCGTTTGCAGAGTGCAGTTGAATAACTGCAATAGAATAACGGGCCCTCAGCTGTCTCCCTGAAGCTGACAGCAGCAAATCCACCAAACAAGCAAAATATCTCTCTCCCTCTTGGTCTGATGCAGAACCTCTGCTCTGATCGGGTTCAATGTGATGTGGGAGGGTCAGGAAGCTCATGTGAGCAGGGAGGTCTCTTAAGCTGTGAAGAGTGTGCAGGGCACCTGTCAAGCATAGAAGGCGCTACCTGGTGTGGAATCCTGGTTTTCTCTGCCCTGGCAGAGGTGTGTAGGGCAGTGTGTAGGTGCTGCCAAGGGGCACTGGAAGGATATTGGGGGTGGCAGGGATGGCCCTGGAGCACGAAGCACCCTGTGATGGGGATTTTCTTTCCCAGGCTTCGTTCCTGAGCCTGGCATGGCCTTTCCCACTGAAGAGAACACTGTAACGTCCCCAGACTGGGGGGTGTGAGAGCATCAATGCCCTGTGTCAGTGATGGGCACCTGCCTTGCACAGAGCCTGCAAGGTTTAAAATATCTGGTGAAAGGCAGTTCCAGACAGGAGTTGGTGGGAGGCAGAGCCGGGCCCTGGTGGGCAGTGGTGTGGGCATATTCCCATGCAGGGTGAGCATCCAGCAGTGCCACTGCTGCTCCTCTGGGCTCTGTAAGAAACTCAGGAAGCCAAGGCAGGGGCTGTGTTTGTGTGTGAGATCAGAGATGAGACACTTCGTCATATTTGTCAAGGTAGGAGTTCAGGAGAGAGGAATGCAAATTATACCTATCAAAGGGGTAAAGAAGTGGTGACATGATTCAGCTCTCAGCTCCACCTGTGTCAATACAGAGCAGCTCCCCAGCAGTCGATTGAGTTAGTCCTACCTGTGGCAGTGGGGACAAGCAGAATTTGGCATGGCTGAATGCAGGAGAACATGAAGGACCATTGATCTGGAGCCAGCTAGGAACCCAGTGTTACTACACTGATTGCAAATGATGTCTCTCCCACACACCAGAATGAGGAATACAGGTCTGAGTCCAAAAGCTGAAGATGTGATTTTTCTTTCCTCTCTTTTGCAAAGAAAACAATTGTGTGCATTAATTACTTTGGTCAGCTCAGTATTTTCAGGGTTCTTTTCCAGGGACTGCTCTATTGTGTCAAGAGCAGTACAGCCACTGAACAAAAAGACATTGCCCAGAGTTATTCATGTGTTTTATTATAGTAGCCTCTCAATATTTCAGCTACTAGAATATTCCTTGAGATATCTGAGATGCTGTGAAGAAATTTCATGCCATTAATTTTTAATACAGCCATTTTTAACAAAATAGAGGATCAAGATTCTGCATTTATGTATTTGGTTGGATATATGATATATTCTCTGCTGTATAACCAATACTCTCTGCTATAGTTCCTCTCTCCAGATGTACAAACGCATTTTACTTCAAAAACAGCAATCCTGATATAGGATTTTTCTCCAGAGATCTTTTGTCCATTAAATAATAACACTCGATAATATTTGAGTATGATGGGTGAACCATCTAAATATAAGTATGAGCCCAGTTACTGTCAAGCAATATAGTTTTATAAAGGAAGTCTTAAACTTTCCTGAAGCTCTTCTGATTTCAGTGCTTTGACAGGAATATAAATGAGAAGGAAATTTCCCCATTTGCTGACATCTGATTTCTGAATTGGATTAATTATGACAAGAACTTTTTCCTTGCATAATCAGATTTGCTAAAATTTCCTTATTAGGTTCATAAAACTGTTTTGTGAAACAGAGAAAATTAAGTGGAGTTTTCTTTGCCACTAAGTTCAAATCTGTGTGAACTTTCAACTAGACTCTGGTATCTTATTAGAGCCTGTCTTTGATAATAATCGTGTTTGAATTTCATTACTTTCTCTTCTAATTCCAGTCACTGACCATTTTATTTTTTGTAATAGCAGTAGGAGATCAATTGCCCATGCAAGGTTGTTTGAGATTGTCCTAGAACAAGTGAAATGCCCTAATTTTTCTTCATTTTCATTAAATCACCCTCTTTATTGTTAGTGTGTAGTATAAACAGTCAGTAAAATGCCATATTGCAGACTTGTACAGTATGGCCTGGAAGTCTGTCAGTAGCCACTGAAACAGCCCCAGTGCTCCTGTATCTCACCATGGGTACTAAAACTGGGGAGCTGGGAATGCAGAGCCCTGGGGAAGGGCTGTGCCAAGCAAAGGAGCAGTAGAGGAGCAGGCTCAAGAGTATCATCACAATGGATGATGCGAAGTTTCTGAGGCATGAGAAAGAGAAAAAGAAGCATAAAGGTCTGATGTGACCTCTGCAAGCCATGGCATTTCTGGAATTGGAACCCTTCCAGCTCACGGCCTTCTACCCTCCTCTGCCCCCATCTTCCTCCTTTACGTAAACTGCACATCTTGGGGGCTGATGATCTTTTTAGGGCTCACTCACAGACTAGAGCTGAGAAAAGCTGGCACTGTTTGCTGTCTGGCAGGATACAATCACTTCTGGTCATCCTGAGGGATAGTAACGCTACAAAAATGAGGATTTGCATGAAAGGGTTGAGGGAGAAAAGTCAAAAAGCTGCCCCGGCTGAGGCAAGACCAAGGAGGTCCTTGGTGGATAGGATAAAGGCTGAAGGGATGAGGAAAAACAGGGAAACAAAAGATGTTAATATGGATAACTTGATAACATAAATTTAGCACCTAGGAGCCTATCAGGTCCCCCAAACCAGGACCTTTTCCATTTCTGACCAAAGGATATAGAAATGCTTAAAAATTTGATCCCCAGCCAGAAGGCTGTGAACATCTAATTGCCCGTTAGCTGCACCATCCAGAAGCCTTTGGATCAAGGCCAAACAAAACACATGTAATATTCACAATTTTATTTTTACTTCTAATCACCTGTTTCTGTGCACTTTGAAATTCTCTGGCCTCTTTTAGGGAACAGATGCCCTAATTGTCTTGGGGAGAGATAGAGCATTTTGATTCCACTGGTCTTGGGAAAATTCAGGTATTACATTATTTTTCTGGAACTTGGTCTCTTTGACTCCTAAACCCCTACTTTGACACTGTGAAAGCCCGATTTCAAGCCACTTTTGAAGTAAGGGATGTAAAAAAGTCCAAACAAAAAGGAAAAAGTAGGAAAGCGTGTAATAGAGGTTAGGTGTTATTCTGCTGTAGCTTTGCTGGAGCCAATTTGTAGGGAATCTGGCTCCAGATGGGGCACTGTTACTGTCATCCCTTTGTATAGTAGTTGCTTAGTATATTTTTGAAGGAAAAATAGGATCTATGTGACTAAAGGCTGGTTTGTCTGACCTCAATGTTATACAAAGCTTTGGGAAGGAAAAGGACTTCTTTTTGAAGGAAAAGATTCAATAAAGCTTTACCAAAGGAATGTTGTGTCAGATGCATTTGATGATTTTATTTGATAAGATAATTGATTTTCTTGACAAAAGCAGTGCAGTAGATTTAATCTCTCTGGACTTCTACAGGGTATTTGACATAGTGGCAAGATTAGTCAAACGGGAGAAAACAGGGATTAGTGGAATTGTGCAGGAAATGTCTGGAGAGCTAGGGAGAGTACATATTTAGAAAAGTTTGGGGTGTAGTGGTGACTGTGTAGTTCCTTTAGGGGAGCTTGGTTGCATTTATAATTCTGATGTTCCTGGCACAAAAAGAAATTCTTTAACATTTTTGGCTGAGATGAAATCAGGTTGGAGTAGCACAATAGTGGAGGTTCAGAAAACTGTATTAAAAAAATGGGATAGCCTTAAGGGTTGCAGCAGGAGAGATGGAAGTGTGAATAGGGATGTAATCATATGAAGGGCAAGACTGGGCACTGAGGGAATCCTGCCAGGCACTATTCCTGTGAAATGGGGCTTATATTTTAGAAACAATGGAGAAGAAAGTGAAGTTAGATGTTCTGGGGTGCCCTGAGGGACTTTTTGAACCTGTGATGATGCTTCAGACATCCAGTGTGAACATCACGGATCCAGGGCCTGATGGGAGATCCTTCCTGGAACACTAGACAGGCAGTCCTGTCTAGCTCAAAAAAGTCTGCTAAAACAGGAACAGCTGCGGAGAAGTGCAGCAAATGCAGCACTTCTTTGGCTTTGAGAGATGTCATTGCTGTCTACAAATGCAGTGGGAAGAAGAGCTAACACTGGAGGGTGAGAGTAGCTATTTCAACAGAAGAACAACATTGGGGCAAGAACAAATAGGTGTAAGTGGGTCACATTTAACTCAGGCTGGAAATTCTGAGGAGGTTTCCAGCCATCGGAAGAATGAGGCACTAATTAGTCCTCCTGACAAAGAGGTGAAGACAAACTAGTTTTAACATAACAGCTTCACTGCTGGATGGAAGGGATCTTATGAAATGGTGGCCTATGACTGCAGGGGATTGGCCTCAGTGATGCAGAACCCTCTCCCAGCCCTCTGTTTTTCTGCTTCTGTCAGGGGATGTCTAGTTTTGCAGTGGTTCTGTGAGATCCTGCCCCCTGCAAGGCAGGGGCTGAGGGGGGGCTCGGAGAAGAGACTTTGCACCAGTCAGGAGGACAGAAAATATCTGCTGAAGGCCAGCTCTGGGAGATGATGCCTGAATAACCCTGGTGGGCTCGTTTGTGGGCATCAGAGTCTGTATGGCCTCGGGATGAAGGAAGCAGCTTTCTCCGAGCTGGACACTCCATCCAGGCAGGACAGAGCCTGGCAGGCACAGCAGAGCAGCAGCTCTCTTGTTCCCACCCCACAGGAAAAAGAGTCAGGCTCTCTTGCAACTGGGAGAGTCTTGACCTGCGACTGAAACTTTTATCTAAATCCTGAAAATAGAACTGGTCTGATCCTCAACTCTTAGCAAACATCAGCAGCAGCAGGAGGAGCAGGCAGGCATCAGCTCAGCATCAGCAGTTCTTCTCCCCTTTTTCCTCAGCCTCTCAGTAGGTGACCTCCAGCTCTCTCTGCTTCTGCCACCTTTGCCTGGCGAGCAGCAGCGACCCCAGGGCTGTCCCTCTGAGGGCTGTGGCATCCACAGGCACAGCCTGTGCTGCTGCAGGCAGGGCTGTCTCTCTGCTGCAGTGCTGCTCACAGCCCAGCGCTCGCAGTCGCAGCCCCTGCAGAGAGTCAGCAGCTCCTTTTACCCCCAGCCTAATTGCACTGAAACCTGCAGGGCTGTGCTTAGCCCTGTTCTGGCCTCACACTAATTGTACCACCAAGGCATAGGGACGCAAGTGGCAGGTCAGGGCTATGCTGATTCACAACACATCGTGAGCTTGGCTTGGCACTTTGACTGGGCTCACTCATGTCTGCTGGAAAATGCCACAGCTGTGGGCCACAGTGATGCTTCTCAGCAGGTACTGGGATTAGAGCAGAATGATACCAGTCTTATGGAGCACTGTGTAATGTTCTCCTTCTACTGGCACAAAGTCTTCAGTTTGTGTAAGGCAGGCTAGATGGGAAACAGCATGGCTGAGATGTCATGTTACCCATGAAAGTACCTCTTGGCCACTTTCTTAAGAGTGACTGAAGCAGCAAGGATGCCAGTCAGCCAGTTGTTCTTATCTGAGGAAACATCTCAATTCTCCCTTTCTGAGCCGAACTGGAGGGGCAGCACTGACCTCCTCTCTGTGGTGAGCAGTGACAGGGCCAGAGGTAACGGCATGAAGCTGTGCAAGGAGGTTTAGGCTGGATATTAGGAAAAGGTTCTTCACCCAGAGGGTGGTTGAGCACTGGAACAGGCTCCACAGGGAAGTGGTCGTTGCCCCAAGCCTGCCAGAGTTCAAGAAGCATTTGGACAATGCTCTCAGTCGTATGGTGGGATTCTTGCGGTAGTCCTGTGCAGGACCAGAAGCTGGACTTTAAAGTGATCCTTGTGAGTCCCTTCTACCTCAGAATACTCTATGATTCTATATTCTAACTCATCCTGCAACTAATCCTGCTTTCTGGGCATGAAGTTACTTGCAAAGTCCATAAATTTACTATGATAATCAAGTCAGGAAGCAAAGGGGACTCTCTGTTCCTGCAAGTCTCTGAACATTTTCTTTTATAAAGTTCAGGCCATGAAGAGTTACTGCACTGTGCCCGGGTGGTATTGTCTGAAATGGAAGCAGAAGTGTGTGTGTGAATGTCCAGATTCCATATGCATTTGAGAAGTACCTGGTACTTCAGGAGAGAAGAATGAACATTTGCTCCTGGGAAGGTTGTCAGTGACACAGGGTTAAAGACAGGAAAATAAACCTGTATCTCTAATCACTGCAGAGGAAACAGAATCCCAAAGATAAAGAGCTCAGACCAAACCTCCCTTCCTTTTGGTGCTGTGTGACACCTAACAGAGTTTCTGCAGCAGACAGATCTTCACTGTAGTCCTTTGTAGCTGGCACTGATATGTCTACAGCTTCTCCCTTTTTTACTGGAGGAATTCAAAAGACTGTGCCAAATAAAGAGCACAAATCTTGTCTTTGACAAAAATAGCAAAGAGAAGAATTAGAAAGACCCAGAGGACAGAAAATTAGTATTTAAATGAAAGAAAAAAAAGAGATACAGCCTCATTTTTCAGATTGACTGAATTTTGGCTCACATTTTCTAGTGTTTTTTGTATGAATTCCAGCAGTTCTTGGATTTAGAGGTCCACTGCTGGGTCTGCTACCAATGTGCCAAGTGCAGACACCTTGGGGCAGCTTCTGCACCCCCAGGGTTATGGAAGGAAGAGACTTGCCCTCCTGAAACTACTTGAGATTTTCTTCCAGTGATGGACTTCTCTACAGAAAGGAAACACTCTTCAAAATGGCTCATTAAGGAAATTGTTATGGATCTTGTGAATACCACTTGGAATTACTTGGGTAATGAAGGATTCACTGCTGTCTTTTGTCAGTGACATGCAGATACTTTTCCCCAGCTTACTTCCAAGGAGAATGCAGCCAAAAAGATGGTCTGACAGCCATAGTCTTTGTGGTTGCTGAATGTGCTGTTAACTTCCTGGGCACGACTTTATTTCCTCGTGTTTTGGTTTTCTCATTTGTAAAGCAAGTATTTTTCCTAATGCTGAAGGAATTTTTAAAACCAGGTGGTGTCCATGGAATTCTCTGAGTTCCCTGACTTCATTGGAGTGGATGGAGTGCTGCTGCTCAAACCCAAGGTCATGCTGACCTTGACTGCTGGACATGACTAAGCCACCCTTTTTTTTTCTTGCTGCTAAAATAGATGCACTGAAAACAGTTCACTCAGTTCTGTCATTTTGGTAGATCCCCTTTCACTCAGAGTGCTTTCTTCAAGTCAAATGGTCAAATTCTAAAAGGTTTCTGTCCATCCAGTAGATGCCTCAGAGTGAGAGGAAGCCAGCAAAGATATCATCACAGCAGACATAAGCTGCCCCAGCTCAGCTATTACAGGAGACTTTTCCCCATCACCTCATCTGAGTACTAAACAGCTGAGAAGTAATTATGCCTAATGTTCCCTGATCTCTTCCCTCTTTGCACATGGCAGGCTATTCTGTTCCCAAAACACTTGCCTCATGTTCATGGCATTTGGCCTGTGGCAGGGAGGTTGGGTCCAGCCCCGGAATGTCTAAAACATTTTCTCCTAATAGATGGCTCACCATAAGCTGGAAATGCGTCACACACCAGCCAGTTATTTCCACATCATAAACTCCTAATGCTTCTTTAGACTGATGGGGTTTTGTATTTGCTAAGACCTGGAAATATGCCAAATATTCTTCCATGCATGACGCTTCTTTTATTTTAGCCACTGCTGAGTTAATCGTTGGGTATTTCTGGTGCTTGAAAGCCCCTCCATTTGCTGCTGGGTATTAACTCAAAGCACCAAGCTGCTCCACAGCTCCCAGCACTCCGTGTAGCAGGGACAGCAAACATTTGTGCTGAGATGTGACCTCCCACCCTGGCCATGGGTTTGGCATTGCAGGCATTCCCAGGACTTGAGGGAATTACTGGGGCCTGAGCTGTCCTTACATCTAGGTCCCCACTCAATGAACTCCTAAATGTTTTCTTTAAGCTCTGCATGCCACCAATCCTTTTCCTGTACTTCTCTGCTTTTTTCCCCTTCTACCAATCTTACCCACTAAAATCCCAGTAGAGGAGCCTGGCTGGGAAGTTCAGCTTATTCCTTTTTGCTGGAAGGAGAGGAATTTAGGAGGGCAGTGGGAATAAGTACAAATTTTCAGCAGTGGCTTGACTTCTGTACTCAGATCTCTGGTGATCCTGTTGGGCTGTAATCAACTGTTGATCCCAAGAACCAAAAGGCAATTCTGCTCCATTAATCACTTTGCTGGCTGGTTTCTAATGGTCTTATCAACATGCTTTCTCGTCTGCAAACTGTCCCATCTTTGAAGTGCTCACCTCTCTCTTTAATTTGTTCCTTTTAGGGCAAGACTCTGGCAACTGCAGAATTTCCTCTTTTCCCCACTGACTCCAAGTCTGCTGTGCTTTCCAGATTCTCCAGCTGCTCAACACTACTTAAGGCCGGGCCAACTTGTCAGTGATAAACCTTTCCTTATTATTTTTTTTCCCCCTGGAGACTTGTGTGTACAAAGCTTCAGGCATAAAAATTACTTCAGTCCTGAAGCTTGGCAGACACACCTCAGCACAGCAGCAAATACCTTTGCCAGGTTAAAAACAACGATAATACTTCTGGCCATCTTTTTCAGTGCCGAGAGCGTAAAAATAATAGTCTGTGTGATGGAGGAGTGTATGAGCTTATTTAACTAGAATAGGTTTGATTTAGCACAAGGATTTTGCGAGGGATTCATCCTCAATACAGCCTATTGCAGTGCTTTAAATCCCTCCTCTTTCCTCTTTTGAGGTTAATGCAGTTTGTTCACACAATGATGAGAGTTCTGCAATTTGATGCTTTGTTCTCCAAATGCACCCAGGAACTGAGGAGTTAATTATACTCACAAACCTACTTGCATATGCACATGCATGCAAATACACACAGGCAGTGCATGCATGGATTGTTTTCTCTTTGCCCTTTCTGAGAGCTCTGACCTTGTACCAACTCTTCTGTAGCTACGAACTGCTTTTTCTTCAGCTCTGCAGAGCTGTTCTCCACAAACAAAAGCTTTACCTCCTCAAGTGCACGGCACAAAGTACCTGTGAGCCACTGTTCATGAATCCTGGCTTCACAGGCCGACAGCAGACCTCACCACATGCAGTGAATCCTCCAAATGTCAGCTCACCTAGGGACTCCTTTCAAAGGACAGCAATAATAGTAATGCTTTTCACTTCTGCCACACTTCTCATCACAGGACAGCAAAGCATTTCATCAGCACTGGGTCCTGACTGCAGGCTTAGAATAGCTTTCACAAAAGAGGGGTCTCCTGGCATCCTCTACTCTAGAAGCATAAAAAAAGTCTTGACTCGAGTGCAAACCTCAACAGAACCACCCTCTACAGCTGTGGCCTGTTTGCACTGAGCTGTAGGACTAGAGGTCTGGACATGGCTAGCCACAGAAACAGGACGTCATCCTCGGGAGGAAGGAAGGAAGAAGGGGCAAGGCAGTTAGAGCATGAAATCTTGCCTTTACTGAATCCAGACTATGTGAATTAACCAGGTCCATCCAAAAGTGTTTTCAAGTAACAGCAAACTGCCATAAATAATAGTAAACATAAATGCCTACAAGATCCCCTCTGCATTAGCAGCATACCTCCTGATACAGAATCTTATGGCCATCCCTACTTACACAACTGCGTAGAGGTGGACAAAATCTCACACTTGAAGATATATGAAACATCTAAACATAACGTGATGCCTAGAAAATAGTTTAGACAATGCAGTAAGTTTATTCTGAGTCATAATGCACAACAATTAATGACAAGGGCACAGTTCTTGCCCAAAACCCTATGAACACAAAACAAAAGCCTTCCTGTTATAAACACAGAATCATACCATATTGCTTAATTCCACACCAAAACACCTCAGATCCCCAATCCCACTGGAGAGCTTTATATTTATCAAAAATCCAATAGAAGAAACCAAAAAGGCATGGCAGAACCCAGCCTGTCCAAATTAAAGCCTCTGAGATTCTCTGTAAATCCATTGCAGAACATAAAAATCATTAATTTATCTCCCAGCTTCACAACCTCCTGACAACTCAGTATCCAAATGTGTTATTAGCAGCCTTTCCTTTGCAGCCGGTAACAGCCAGAAGGGAATTGGGAGTGAAAGGGGTTGTGGTTACCGGCATAGACCAGGGCACCAGGGGAGGTGTTTCTTCTTGGTCAAGTTCCTTAACCTTTTTATGCCAAAACTCCCTCTCTGTCCTGGATAACAACTGCTGATTTACTTCGCAAGGGTTTTGTGAAGCTCCATTTGTCAGTGCCCGCGACATATGATTTATTGTCAAAGACATAAACAATCGCATCCTGAAGATGCTGAGCACATCACCTGCATTTTGATTTCTGCCAAAACCTCTCTCTCACTCAGGACAAACCTTTTCTCCTTTTCTAGCATAACAGTATTTTATTCAGTTATGATTAAATTTAAACAAGCCAATATGCGTGTTTGGGGCCATGAAACGAGCTCCCAGTTACCGACTTTCTGGATCAGGGGAGGCTCAAGGGAAAGCCACTGGATTTGTAATGCAGTGGTGGCAAAAAAGCATCGCTTGTTTTGAGGACTCTTTGCAAGTTGCTTACAATTGGTGGTCCTGTCAGCATCTTCAGCAAGGTGTTACTTATGTCTGAAAAACAGCTTTTAGGGTGGGAAAACACCATGCACAGATGCTTAAAGAGCAGCAGAATGAACATAAGTGAAGAAAAAGGTGAACAGAGCCCAGATAAAGTGCATCTATCTCTGTTAATGCCACATGGGGTAAATGTATCTGAGAAAAGGAACATAAAAAGAAGTACATTTTCTATAAATCTTGGTAAAAATATTGACTTGGTTTTCATAATTTTTTTTCTGGAGATTCTGGTCTACCAGTCTCCCTTGTTCCTGCTACAAAACCTGATGACAAACTAGGCAGTGGCTTGATTTAACATCCTGACTGACCTTATCTAAGTGACCTTGCACCAAAACAGCACAGTGTGCTGCCAAATTTTCCAATCTCTTCAGTATCTGAAGTCTCAGGAGGTCTATTTCCTAAATAATTCTGCATCTGTTGACCTTATCACACTGCCCAGAAGCAGAAGTGCCAGGCAGGCGGTGAGAGCGTTTCAGCACACTTGGAAATGGGGGAGCTCTGGGTGCAAAGCTCTTTGAAAATGCAGAAGAACTGGGCTTATGGATGAAGGGAGTGTTGTAAATTACAGAGAACGAGGTCTCTGCCATTAAAATACCTTTATCTTACCAATTCAGCCAAGAAGAAGTTTGCCCCACTCTGAAGATTGAGCATGGTTTGAATGATACGAAGTGTTGAGCTTTTAAAGATGCATGGTTTCAGTTTGGGGGGAGCTCTTCTCAACACAAAAACAAACCAGAGAAAGTTAGAAATGTATCTTGTGACTCTCCAGAAGTTTTATGTTATTTCACTTGTTATGCAAGCCAAAAATGGGTTTAACACAAAATGGCATTGACTTTTCAATCATTAATGGCACAATCAACTAAAATACATAATCTGTTGCAGTGTTTGTAAACACGTGCAATTAAAGTAGAATAAGATTCAATTATAATGGATTATGTGTGCATAATAATGCAGATCATGCAATTCTTATTAGTTGGGCTGTACCCTGAGCTCGGTTCAGGAGGAAATTATATTGAAATGCTCGATAATGAAGAGGAAATTTTAATGAGAAGACAAGGTTGAAAAAATATTACTCAAAGCAAGAGGAGTGAGAGCGTCCGGAGGCAGAATACAAATGACAGTAATACAAAGTCATTTAACTGTGTCTCCGGCTTCATGCGAAGATTAGAAGTTCACACTTGACAGCTGCCAGGAACTAGGTAGGCACAGTTTGCCCCACTGGTTGCCACTGTTCAGGGAGCAGGTCTGTGCTTCCTCTCCAGATAAGCTCCCTACAAGCTTGGCTCATTTTAGGAGTTTCACGTGGTGTAAGAGACAGAAGAATTTAGCTCTTGGTTTTACAAGTGTCTACCTTGTCCCAGGCAGCTGCTTTTTGTGTGGGGGCAAATAGTACTCCCAAACACGTTTAATTTATTTCCAGTTTTTTTCCTCTGATAATATCATTTTATATCCAAGGTAGAGATTATGCAGCTATCCAATCTTTCCCTTTGTTCAATCATTCACGGAAGGTGTTTTACTCCCCATGAATTGCTTTAATTAACTATCACTAGGAGTGGGGGAGGGCCAAAGTACATCTTCTAACACACAGAAAATTACTCCTAAAGAGAGCGTAGGTGATACAGAACACATAAGAGCTGATCTCAGCTAAAACATGCAGACCTTGTCTCGTTCTGGAAACAGATAGCTCACATGCTACTTTACAAAACCAGATATAATGGGTACACGTGTATAACAATGCAGACTGTGCTGCACTGATTAGTACACGGCTTTGACTTGACTTAATCAATATTTGAGAGGTGAGAGCAATACAGCATATGGAGTAAAACAAAATAAATGAGAAACCCAGGATGCTGTGTTGCATTAGCCACACAATCCTTCGGTGGCTGAAATCCTGAAGGATAACTTATATTGACTTGGACAAGGCATTAAGGATATCTGCCCTGAGCTTGATTCTGTTGGCACAGAGCATAAAAGTGCACTTCCGTAGAGTGATAACAAGTGACAGTAAGTGTAGGAGATTAAACTGGAAATTTTACATGGAGGAGAAAACTGCTGTGTGTGTCTGGTCCCACCGTACCACCAAGGTGTAAAATCTCTCAGATAATCAAGGGACAAAATGTCCAGGGACCAGAATTCAAATTTCTTAATTCTGAACAAATGCTCACCAGAGGAAATTTGAAATTACGTGAAGGAAATGATGCTGTCACCACAGCTCACAGTGGGCAATAGTCTCATACATATTCATACATTCATTGCTGTCCTGTCACCCCAGCGAGGGATCTGTGCCAGTCCCACAGAGAGCAGTGAGCACCACAATGATCTCCTGGCTCGCCAGAGGGGACTGGGTGATCACCCTCCATTGCACATCTTCTGGCTTTTTCTTCACTTTAACTTCAAGTTTTGCAAACTATGAGGCTTCACTTGTCAGGAATTCTTTCAGGATATTTAGTGTGTTCCCTTTCTCGTTTCTGATTCCTCATACTTCCTGTTACACCCCACCATGCTACTTAATTACTCCCCATATTTGGCATTTATAACTTTTAGCACTAGACTGTAATATCTCTCTGTAGCCATTTTTCTAAGTGTATTACAAATTCAGTTATTCCAGTACTGATTTAGCTCTTTTAATCTTCCTTTATAAATGAATCTCTCCATCCCCTTGATAATTTTTGTTGCTCTTCTCTGAACTCACTATAATTTTTCAATAGCTCCTTGCTAATGAGTTTCCCAGAACTGAACACAGTGTTCCAGGTGCAGAAACAGTAAAGCAGCAAAAAGATGGTCTGAACTTGTGGTGCCCACACTGCAGGTTTGAACTTGCACTGCCCTTTTCCTGCCATATCTCCTTTCTAGCTTGGTTCTAACTCATGCCCATGAGTTTGAAGGGAGCAGATGGAATTCACCTACTGTTCTGTTTCAGATATTTAGCAGGAAAATTCTAAAATTTCAAAGTTTTTTAGCAAGTATTGCACAACTAGGTGCTCACATCTGCCCTGAAGATCACGGTCTGAACTGCAAGCACTGCCACCCATGTGGAGGTCAAACCCTGTCTTACGTCACTAAGAAATAGAAAATACCCAAAGTGTACAATTTTGACTTAGAAAATACCCAAAGTGTATGATTGGATGTGCAATTCAAAACCTTTCATTTAGGAAGAATGAAAGGCTAAAAGTAGATTTTCATAAGCCTTCAGGCTCATAAGGTTCACATCTGCAGAAGCAGACATGCAAAATTCTGAACCCAAACCTCCTTTCCTCCTACCAATGAAAACTGATGATCTGGTTTGTTCCAGCAAACAGGAAAACTGGTCACAGTCTCCTGCTCTGTAACTAACTCTGAATTCATTTTAATAGCATTCTGACCCAGCTGCTTCACTCTCTGGATCTGTTTGCATCTTTTGTGGAGGATTTAATTCCTCCTAATTTAATCTGCTCTTCATACCTTATTAAAATATTGCTTCTTTCACCATTTCTAGATGAACAGTGAAAATATTAAATATAAATTATAAAGAATAAGCTTTGTAGTTCTTCTATAGTCTCCTCATCTTCAACTCCATGCTTTGCCACTCACTGTCTACCTCTCTTTATAGCCTTCCAGCCTGTTTTCAATTAAGAAGACAGTGTTCATCTTCAAGCTGATTTAAATTAATTTTTCTAGAAAGATTTCATGAGGCACAGTATCAAATGCACTACTCCAATGCAAATATATTAGAGCTCCAGCATTCTCTTCATCCTTTAATTTTCTGTTTCTATCAGAAAAGCAATCAAGTTTGCCTGGTGAGATTTATTCTTGCTGGAGGCTTCATGCTGCTGGAAAGAACTCTCAGGCGCCAAACACCCATACTCAGAGTTGTCTCTGAGGCAGCTTGATGTATCAACACCTCTAAAACCAGGGGTTTCTGGGGGGCTGAATTATGTTAATCCTACACTGTGGGTTCAGATAGTCGGCAGTTCTGTCATTATTGTACCAGTGGAAGCCCAGGCAGAGCTGTGGTTTCTGTCCCAAAGTGATGGGACCTTTAACAACAACGTGGGGCACAATTTCCCTCCTGGAGGGCTGCAGCCAGGACTTGTGGTCCCTCCACCTGCTGAAAGCTCAGCAGCAGCTCTTCTGTTGTGGCAAGGTCACCCAGGATACCCCAGGGAGCCACGTTCTGGTGCCTCTGCATCAGCACCATCTGTGAAGCATCCTGCTCCCTGCCAGTATCATTCCCAGGCTCTCTCTACAGTGGCATTGTGCCTGGCCAGCATGGGGACCTCCTGCCTGGAGTATCATCACAGGTTTAGCAACAAGCTACTGGCAGCAGTGGCCATTGCCATGGGGGACTCAGCCACCCAGGGACCACTGCAGGGACCCTTTGACGGGCCAGGCTGTGCCACTGGCCTTCGTACTCCTCACCTTCACCACATTCTAAAGCATTGCTGATTAGTTTAGAAAGGGTATAAGGTAGATATTCATAAAACAGTGTTTTGGGATAATATTGTGCATTTTCCTTGAAGTATTTTCTCATCCGCTAAGAAAAGATATTTTATTGGTTTTTTCTCATTTCTGAATTTTTCATGTTTCTTTTATCTGTCTCATTAAAGACAGATTCTAGTCATTATTATTTTCATGCTCACCTTTGTTTACTAATTAATGGACATATCTCCTGTCTAGGTTTTTTGCTTGTCTTCCCCCTATACTCATATAGTAAATGTCTTTCCTATTCCCTTTAAATCCTTTGACAGCATTAATTCGCTATGATTTCTTTTTTTATCCTTATCATTCCCTGCCGAGCCTTAAATGAATCTGTATTCTTGTTTGATTCCCTTCCCACCATTTCCTATTTCAGTACAGGATTTTAACCTCACATCTTTGAGCAGTCCCTTGTGAGGTGACTGTAACTGTGACAGATAACAAACTTTTTGGGCACACTTATTAGCCATGCAGACTGTGCATCCCTGATTGCCACAGAGATTGGAGGGGTCAAATCTGGAAATGGTCCCTTGTGAATTATGGGGACAGGGCCTGGGTCAGGGCAGGGACCTCTTTCATTGGGTCCTGCTGAGCTGAGCATCCTCCCATGAGCCAGGCAAGCTGAAGGTGGGCTCCCACCCCAAAACACCAGTTGTTAACTCCCCAGAGCAGGCAGCAGTACCAGCAAATTCACCAGGGTCCTTCAAAGCATCCCTGAAATACACTCAATGCATGTGCTTAGGAAAAGCAATAAACCTCTTTCTGTCAGCAATTAGTTCCTTAAATAATTAGTAATTATTTGTATAGTACCTTGAAGATGTTAAGTGCTCTATAAGTGCACATATTATTTTGGCATTTAGGGGTCTTTTCAGTCTCTGCTGGCAATGCCCGGTTCTCAGCATTAATGACACTGCTTAGGGGTAGATGTGTTCAGCAGAAAGGATTAGTTGCTATCTCTCCCCACACTCTATTAAAAAGAACCCAAAAACCAAACGAACTTGCTGTTTGCCAGGAAAGGTAATATCTATCTCCACCACTCCCTTAAGGCAGCAGAAAGCCTCATCCTGGGCCCCTGGTCCAGCTGGAAAGCTGCTGTCCTAGGGGTGGGGAGCGGAGCTGAGCTAGTCTGACCCATTCCAAGTTCCAGCTGCAAACCCTTCCCTCACTCACTTAAGTCATGGGGGGTGTAAGGGGGGGAAAATGCAAATTCCCTTCTTCAGGCCATGCAAACCACTACATTTTTTGCTGTCAACACTAAAGGGATAATTTTGAAAATGAACAATTTTGGTTTTTAAGAGTCACTGCGGCTCCAGCAGGGACACTGCTGAAAATATTCTCAAAGCCAGGCTACCAACATATTAAGCAGCCTCTTGACGTGATTTATCTAAGGCAAGTGGAAGTGGTGTCTGTGTTGGTGCTGTTTATACTGCTCTTACAAACTTACTTAAAGCTCCTGGCTAATTCATTATTCTGGGAGCCTAATGTAAGGCAGCAGGTACTACAGTTCTCCTGCAGAGTCTATTTTCAATATTAATTATCTTGCTGTGCGTTAAGTAGTTTTTGTTTTTGCGTTAAAAGGTTTATGAAAATTAGATTATTAAAATGATAAAAACTAATTTGCTCAAGTGTAGCCACTCTGCAGCAGTCAACTCGAAAGAGAAAAATACGTGCACTTAGTTGTCTTGGAAAAATGGCACTATAACTAAATTATCATATGGGGAGGAAGGGAACAGTGGGAAAGGCTGCTTTATCACAAATGTTGTTGCTGTCCTGCTGGCCGCACACTTGTGCTTGTGTTGATGGGTCTGCTGCTCATTTTCATTTCCAATAAAGCAGATTTTTGTCTGAGAAATTAATTTCAATATATGACAGGAATGGCTATCACTTGCAAACATACCACATCTGCTGTGAAGCTAAGCCTGACTTGACAGCAGGGTATATTTTGACTGCTCTTTGAGGAGGAGTGGGCTGGTGAAACCTCTCTGTGTCTGGGTCTGGTTTCAGGGCATTAAGCTGGGCTGCCCTCTTACAGGGGCAGCTGTTCTCGGAGGATGATCTGATGGTTGAAGGAATCTCTTTTACAAACACCGTTACTGTTCCCTCGCAGCCTCGGTTCCCTTGCTGCAAAATGATGAGGAAGCTCTGAAGGAGAGGGATAAGTCACAGCCCTGCCTTCTGTGAGACATTGTTATTAGTCTGCTAATGCTGACAGATATCTGGTTTCACTTCTTTGCTCTTTATCCCCGGTGACATCCAGAGGGACTCTGCAGAGCTGTTATGGTTTATTACAATATATTGCTAAATTTGGGGCTGTTGGACCTCAGCAAATTTGTTGGTTTAATTTTGGCCTAACTGTGAACTCTGAAGTGAGAATTGGATGGTTAAGAAAGATATATCCATGCCTTTCCCTCTGAACCAGTGGGCTGGATGTGTGATCCGAGCGGTGCTGCAGTAGAGGTGGGTGCGGCTCTCAGAGCCCTGCCCTGCCACCCCAAAGCATCCTCACCACAGTTTTCTGTCCTGTCACCTCTGCTGCTTCCATTGCAGGGCACGTTGGGTGAGAGAGGGCAAACTGGGCAAACCAGCAGCAATGCCATTCCCATCCACAGTGCTCCACATCCTTCCCTGTGGCTCTGGCACAGACTATCCTTTTCCTTCCCCCCTGCCCTCCCCACCTCATCATTATAAACATGATGACTTTTAAGCAACATAAAATGTTTTGCTATAACAAAGCTTCCTGCCTGTCAGATAGAGATCTGCTGAGAATTTTTTAATGTAAAGCCATAGGGATTAAAATCACTCTTTTCTTTAGCAGTTGTCACCCCCAGTGCCCGTGCAATGATGAAACCTAAAGAGCAAAAGGTGCTTTGTGAGATACAGTGTAAGCCAAGAAGCTGAGGACAAGCAGAAGAATTGCTCTGATTATTTTCCATGTTGCATATATCCATTTTATGTGGTCTTGTAGTGGTTTCTGCATTTTGGAACACTTTCCTTCAATGACTAGCATTCCAAATATAATTTTTTTCTATGAGGTTGTTATCGTTAGTACTATGAACTGTTATTTGTTGATATCATGCAGTTTTTCAATGTCCTAGAATTTATTATGGGTATTAGAGATGCCAATGTTTATCCATTTTACACCTTCATTATCTGATCTAGCTCCATCATTACTCCAGATACATACAATGGTATTATGATTGTTGTCTTGTTTCATTATAACTCCCATTTGTTTAGTGCTTCATTTCTAAGAAACAATTTGTTAGAAAACATGCTGAAGCATAACCAGCCCCCATATTACATATGTTTGAATCTCAGGCATTTGACAGAAAATGTCTGTGACTGAGAGGTGGCACAGTGTCCGTTTTACATCAGTGTTAACAGACTGGGCCAACGAGCACACTTCATGCTAGACTCTAACTGCCTCTGAGAGCCTGAAATGTCTGTGGTGGATGCCCAGATCTCCTGCATGTCCACAGTGAAGATTCCTCCCTACCTCGAATATAGTCTCTGTCCTCAGAAAATCAGGAATTCGTCATATTAATATATGTCTCACCTACTGTAATCATTCATGACTGATGTGTATTTGATCTTTTCTCCCTAGTTCTGCTGAACTGAACCTCTGTGAAGCTACAGAGTTGCAGAGAGGGGGAAAGAGGAGACAAAGAAGGAGGGAAGGGGCGAGGGGGGGAAGTAAAGCAGGATGCAGCTGCCTCTGACTGAGATGGACATACATGTCACCCTGTCACAGTGACAACTGTTAGATTTTTATGTTGAGAAGGATTTTAAGGATCAATTCAATAGAAAGTAAAGCTGAGAGGGGAATGCAGAGAGGCCAGAAAGACAGCTGTAACATGTGTGACATGAGGAGATTCTTGATTAAGGCAGCAGCTTGTCCACACTGGGCGGAGACAGTACACTCCCAGCCTAGGACAAATCGCTGGATGTCCTGCCTGGGAGAAAGCACTGAAAAAGCTGACCTGAATCCATTTTTAGCAGTGACTGTTCTTCTGACTGGAAGTGTTTTCCAGCTACAGTGAAGCTGCACTCAGCTACGAGCAGGTTCTGCTTTGCTGGGTTCCCACCAAGTCCGTTCTCAGCCACCAGTGTGAGGTGGTGGGATGCCACTGACACTGGGAGCAGGACAGCCTGGGCTTGCTCAACAGCTCTTGCCTCTGATAGCACCGTGTAACTCATGGCAGTCTTTGGCCACAAGTAACACAGAGTCACAGGAGGTCTTACAAGAGCATCTGCTGCAATAAAAGCAGATAACTGTATCTGTATTTTAGGGAAGCTTACAGGGAGTCTCAGTTAGGAACCCCAAACATAGCACTTCATCCCTGTTAAAGGCTGGAAGGAAAAAGTCCTAGTTTCTCAGCTTGCGAGGCGTCACTAATAAATCAGCCCTTGGAGAAAATACCAGAAACAGTGTTGTGAAACAAATTATATGATTAAAAAAGTATATTTCATCCAGCAAGTAATTATCACACCCGCTGACATTTGTTAAGATATAATTCAGTGAAAAATAAAACCTGTGTTTCTGCTGTAATTTCTGGCTCAATTCCCACAGATACCAGTCCTCAATCTTTAGCCAAAATTTGCTGAGGCATCGTCTGACACAGAAAATGGACTCTTGAGCTCTAATGTAAAAGCTAATTACAGGAGGTATTGCAAGACAGGGCAAGAGATAATGCCTGTAAATGCTGAAGAAGACAGAGTTTGGTACCCATTCTTTTCCAGAAAAAAACCAAACAAATAAACAAACAAAGAAACCCAAACCACAACCTGATATGAGTAATGCTTTCTGCCTTAGACGCAGAACATGCCCTCAGACACATCCTACTACAGTATGAATAGCATAAACTGCCCTCCCTCCTCTTCGCTCAAAACCCAAATGCCTGCAGCAACACCAACAAATACCATAAAAATTAGAAAGCATTCCAGTTCCCAGTGCAAAGAAGCTGTGGTGTCTGCATGTGCACGCAGGGGGAAGTGTGAGGATTTGGCTTGATAGGTAAGATGGTCAAAACTGATTATATACAACATAATGTTTGGAAAGCCAGTCCATCTATTCACTAGGACGTGCCTTGTGCCTGGGCAAAGACGGCTGCTGGGTCAGTCAGTGCAGCGATGCCCGTCTAGGGACCGCAGGATATTGTGGGGGATTATGTCTCCGCAGGCATTAAGACCTTTGGCATCAGGTCAGAATTCCCCAGATGCCTTTCCCTGCTTAGCACCGGGAAGCTGCACTTTGCTGACAGTTTTGCCTGGAGGCTGTGTGTTCACACAAATGGGAAGTTTGCCATAGGCTATATGAAACGGCATAGGAATGAGGGGGCTGGCAAAGGCAGGGTAACAGCACGGCTCTGAATTAGGCTGGAGGGAAAGTGCTGCAAAATGCACTTTTGTGTGGGAACTGCTCAACACTGAAGGCTCAGTCTGCCGTGACGGACGGTCGGTCGTGTGCAGGCTGTGGGAGCAGTCAGGGGTCTGTGTGCAGCAAAGTGCCAGCTCCCAGGCAGTGTCCAAGCTCAGGCACCGAGAGAGAACACAAGTACCTGCTCCCAGTGCTCAGCTTTCATCACAACTCCATAAATGACATGGAGCATATTATCAAGCTACAGAGGAAGGAGAAATGGGGGATCTTGGTTCTCCAGCAGCTGTAGGGAAGCTGTCCACTGCTTTGTCAGGTAGATGGCACAGGCTGTGGTATAGGCTGTAAAGTACCTCTGCTCCCTGCTGTTTTTCAAGCACCATATTCTGTATATTCCTGCTGGATTGCCTGGGCCCTGCAGCTGCAGCTGAGAAGTGTCTGTGTGGTTCCTGCCAGGGGTTATTTTCTATACACAGAAGTGGCAATAACTAAATATCCCAAGGTTAAGAAAGGCTGTCCCTTCCCTGAGGTATATGCTTCCTGTATCTCCTAGGATCCTGTGTTGGAAATGAAATATGAATCATTTCATGTGGGATGAAATGCTCTAGAAAAACACCTTGCAGTTTCTCCCATCACTCCACCCCATCATCGCTCTCTGCCACCCAAATGATTCTCACAGCATGCCTGAGACCTTCCCATTCTATGAGCAGCATCACATAACCCTCACGTTTCAGCATGCAACAGCCAGCAGATGTCACATATATGTGTTAAATTCATTTGTTGAGGGGAGAGTTCCCAGATGGAAAAATTATAGAGCTGTTCTCCAAGGTTTGTGCCTGATATGCGCCATCCTTGCCCTGAGCTAAGATTAATATTTCAAAGGAAATACAGCTTCCTGTGGGCACTTTCAGAGAGGTCCTGCAGACCAACTGAACCAGGGTAAACTTCTAAGATGTACAATCTTCGCGCTTCTTTCTCCCTGCAGTATGTATAGTAATAAACCCCTTATATAAGTATACATGTGTCATCAGGGATGCAACGTGAACTTTGATAGTTTTTATTACCCAAGGACAGGCAGGTCTGTTATTTGCCGTTCCAATGCTCACAACAAACTGGTGGGATGGTGTTAAGGTTCATCTGGCCACAAAGAATTCATGCTATGTCTTGCACAGTGTGGGATACACACAGAAAGACACAGTTAATACACCATCTCTGTCCTGACAGTGAGACAGAATCACCTTCCTCAGTTGTCACACTGGCATGGGATCAGGTGGGTATTTACCACCCTAAGGTTGTGTTCCTTGGGGCATCAGGGAAGGAGGAACACCACCTTAACTTAATGCAAGGTGAAAACCATATTATGGTATTGAAGAGGAAAACTCCGAGGTTGCCCTTGGGAAACAAGGGAATATTTGTCACTCATTTAGGAAACAGCAGGATGAGACTTGCAAATTGGCTAAATGTCTGAGTAAAGTTGCTGGAGGAGAAGGAATTAATATGCTTTCTGGTACATGTTCTAATTTTCCATCAGATTGTGGTAAGCTTATGGTGGTCATGACACGCTTTGTGATAGTGATCAATATCTAATTAGGCAAAATGCTAATTTGCTAATGCCTGAAGCTTTAAGCCTCACCTTCCACCGTCAGCCCCCTGTGCATCATTGCTCTCTGTGACAAATCACTTGTGTCCTTGCTCTTGACCTGGCAGGGTTAACTCCTATCTCGACAATGCCACTAGCTCAGTTTAACCTCTTCTTTTTCCTTTGTGTGAAAAGCTAAACTACAGCTGTCGCTCAGACAAAATGCGATGCAGAAGGCGACTCTCTGGCTTATTCCTTCTGCCGCAATCCCTGCAGGAGATGTGGATGGATAGCTGTGCCTGGTACGCTGGTTTACACAAGAATGAACACGATGCTTCAAAAGGAAAAAGGCACTTTCTGGTGATCCAGAACTGCTGCAGTTTTCTCCTGCAACATGAGGAAGTTGCTGCCATCCCTTTCCCGTTTTTCTCGCCGGGAAATCCATAGCTGGTAGTAGAGCAGCACCTAGAGGCGGCGGATGCCAGGGACAGCCCTGCCCCGAGGGGTCTGCGGACAGGGGGCACAGGGGGCTGGGGAGAGGTGCTGTCGGGTCCCAGGGAGCACCCGCAAAACTGCGAGACTCTGGTAGAGAGTGCCGTTTTCCCAGCGTCACAGAGGATTTGGGGATGAAACCCGAATGTACCCAAACTTCTCCCTTCTGTATCAGCTCCTCCAGCTCTGTGAGACCTAAGAGACCCACCACAGCAGATTTCTGGGGGGATCCTTTTGATCACTCACCTTCCCGGCAGGTAGAGAAGGGGAAAGGGCAGCCAGTTTGTACTTAGTTATGCTTCCTTCTCTTGTTAAACCAGAGGCTCTGTGTTGGCAGTAGCTACACCCCTGCCCATACTCCTCTCTCTGCTTGTCTCCCCCAAAGCCTTTGCTGCTTCCCCAGCTCATCTGCCTGCTCTGTTCTCCCACATACTGACACTGCTCTAAGGCAGCCCCGGATTATTCAGGGACAAGCTGCCCTAGAAAAGCCATGTAAACAGCTCTGCCCCATGGAAGGCATCTCTGCAAGGACGTGATCACTGCCTTATCACTAAATAATCCCCCAATATAGGGTAGAGATTTTTCAAGTAACTCTTTCTCATGTGTGTCTGTAGATCTTGATATAAAACAGTTAAAACTTCTCTGGCAGTCAGGCATGTCATCTGATCCTGACCTGTCAAGGAAGGGAGAACTTGCCATCCATGCTGACATGGTTAGTCATTAGAAGTTCCCCTTGCTGCTCGCTGGGGTTCATCTGGCTGCTTCCAGATGGCTGATTCTTCCAGCTGTTTTTCCAGACACCTTTTTCTGAAAGATTAAACAGTTCTTTATACCTGGTATTTTCCTCTCTGCCTCTCAAAACTACTTTTGTGTTCATATTTAGTCACATCTCTGTCTGACTTAAGCAGTTGTATAAGCTAAGAAAAAAATTTGTCCCCTGCAGTCTTTTGCCATTGCTATGGATCCGTACTGGCTTTGGTATTTAAGCAAGCATGGGAAAATATGGATGCTAGAAATAGTGCAGTAATTTAGTATAATGCTATACGCTTCCTTTAATTAATCTTAATTTCCTTATTAATATAGCCATGAAGCTCAGTTTGCCTTTGGTGTCTGCCTTGCAGAGGTACTTATTTTTATTCTGGGTTTAGGAGGGGAAGGTCTGAGCAAAGGGGTAGAATTAGGGGAGGATAAGGAGATCTGAGGAGGTCAGATCAGACCAGCCCTTCACAGGGGACTGGAGCACATTACCAGTTTAAGACTGTAATTAGTTTCTGCCCAAGGAAAGAGATCTCAAACCTTTGAAAAGGGGATGAGATGGCTCTCCAAACACCTGCTGTCCAAACAGCTGTGCTGCTTTTCTGCTGGGGGAGAATGAGAGAGGGAAATGAGGAACTCAGACCATGTACTGGAAAAGTTGATGAGTACATGGAGACCTCACCTTGCCCATCACTCCTGGGGCCAGTGGTGGACTCATCCTCTTATCCTGAAGGCTGAACCATTCCTGAGTTGCACAGCTCCTGCAGTGAGGGCTATGGCAAAAGCAGAGCTGATGGAAAGACTCTGCATAGGACAGATGGGCAATATATCTCCAAACTAATACATGTTACAGCAGACCCGCTTTTTGTGGGCTTTTCCAACCCTTCTATTGATCTTATTTAAGATAAGCCTAATCCCAGCACAAACAGAATAACACTAAGGTCAGAAACATCCCTCTAAGACAGGGCCTCAGTTCTATGCCACAACTTATTGGCTTTCCTTGTCACCCAAGGCTCCCCCTCTGCTCCTGGTGGCCAGTGTCACTAAAGGTGTTACTCTGGCATTTAGGAAGTGTGTTCATATTAGGAAATATGTTCATATTCCCTTTGCAAAGGACCTCTGACAAATGTGTAAGTACGTACTAGAAGACAGCCCTGGCATAAAATGGACAAAAAGGCAATAGAGACATAAACAGAGAGAAAGCAGAATGGAAGTAATTTTCACAAGTGAGCCAAGTCCCTCACTGCTGCCCTGCCACAGGACACCTTGCTTTTTGTGCTTTCCTTACAACCAGTTGCTTTCTTTCACCCTGTTTTTCCTTCCTTCCTCTCCCATTACATTCAAGCTACATGAGCTGTAGTTATGCTTTGTACAAGAGCTTTGATGCAGCTTAGCGTTTTCACTGTGTCCTACCACCATCAAGCCAGCAAGCTAATTCATCACAGCCCTCCTTGTGCCTGGCAAGCTGGAAGGCAGTGCCTGTAGGTGTCAGTGCTCGTAATGGCCATCATGTTCTCACTTGCTGGTTCCTAATGTGCTGGTCACCAACCCCAAACAAGCAAGGAACCTTTCTCACTCCTGCAGCCATTGCTGAATCACTGATCAGTCTTCCTGGGTGCTTTGGGCAGATTCTTGACACCTCCACCAAGGACTTTTGGCCGCAGAGGCCCTAGGACAGGGTGAAGGTGCTGTGGTCACAGCACTGAGCTGTGGTTACTGAAGGAGGAGGTGCAGTCTGCCTTACTCTCGTGTGATGAGCAGCATCATCATGCAGATCTGCTTACTCCTCGTTTTTTAATCAGAACCTGGTATTTGAGCAGGAAATGACGTGTGGGGCCAAGCAGGACTAGCATAGTAATTAAAGCATGTCAGCAAACAAATTTATCATTAATACTGATGATAAATAATAAAATCACTAATTCATTAATGAATAAGACTGTGCAGGTGGAATGCTTTGGAAAGATCAGGAATGTGTCTGAGATTGTTGCTTGCTTTCCTACTTCAGCAGCACCACTGGGAGCCTTCTTTCTTGCTCTTCAGAGCAGCATGCTGCAGGGAAGGATTTATCTCTGTTTTCAACTCTCAAAAGAATAAAACTGATAAAATTTTGATTCTCGATCCCCGATTAGTTTCAGTGACTAAAAAAACTGAGCTCTGTGGCTGGTTGACATTTTCCGGGGAAAGGGAGATGGATTAATCCCGTATTCTTGTCACAACTAAGTCTCCAAGGAATATTCTGCATTAACCAAAGTTTTTCTTTCCGTCATCTAGCTGGTATCCCCAAATGAGCCTATTTGCTACTGCTGCTTTTCTTAACCTATGGGGAAAAAACTGATCTAAGCCTAAAATATTGGTCTAGAGGGAGGATGAAGAGGGCTGCAGGAAGATATTCTCAGGAGAGGAAGTCACATAACTGCAAAAGGAAGCATGTTCTGTGCAGCCCTGGGCACTGATCTGCAAAGGGGCCAGTTCTGGGAGTAGCTTCGGTGATGCTAATAAATCAATATAAACGTGTATGAGATCAAGACCTACGAAAATTGATAAGGGCAACAAGCCAGCTGGTGTGTGTCAGTGTAACCCCACAGCACTTGATTTGCACCCGTTGGTCCACTCCTGGCCACAAGGGCAGAGTGTACACGTGCCACAGGGTGTGAGCTGCTGCAAATTAGGGGCCCTGCAGAGCCCTGTTCACCACGTGTTTCAAGGAGTCCATTAACTGCTTAAAGAGCAGATGAGCTGTTTAAATGTTTCCTCGGGAAACACTGAAAGAAGCGGTGCAAGAGCATTTGGAGTGGAGCTGGTTGCTGGAGCAGCTGGTGGGCAGCTGGTGGGCTGGGCAGTGGGAGGCAGTAAAACGGCTCTGCCTGCACACACCAGGGTTTCTGCATCCTCCTTCAAAACTTCTGTGGGAGACCAGGCATGGCATGACTTTAACCCTGTGAACTGTGGTGGAGATGCTTGTCTGGAAACTACGATAACAGGGAAATCGACAAAGCATGCCAGTTGGTTTTCCAGACTGTAAGCAGTCTGGTTTGATTTTTTAGTAGGTATTAGGTCTGGTGGTGCTGTCCTTATTTTTAGTGAAAGGGACACAGGTAATAGCTGCCTTGCTCAATGTCATGAATGACTATTGAAGTCAGCATTGGCTGTGAGAGACATTTCCCCGATCAAATTAATTCTGGTGTGCAAGATTTCATTAAATACAAGAAAACAGACATTGACTGAGTGTTATAAAGCCTCTCCAAGCTGCAGTTATTGCTTCTTGTCCTTTGTTTATAAACTGAATCCATATTAGAACTGTACAAATTGCAAGTAACTTAAAAAGTGGCAGTATCTTGTCTTTGCAAATTCACAAATAGGAATGATTTAATCTCCATAGAGGGGAAGGTTTTATTCGCTGTTCTCAAAGTGGAGGTTTGAAGCCCAAACCTTGCCTAGGGTCTGTCCTGTAATCTAAGAGCCAGGAACAGAGGTCAGATCTCCTGTACTCCAGCCCAACCCTGCAACTACAGGGCTATTCTCTAGTCTCTAATTCCTGCAAGCCATTGCTCTATAAACATGATAAATAGACTGGTATAAGTGTTCAGCATTGAATATTTCTGAAGTATAATTATTCCAGCCTCCCTTGGCAGCAGAAACATTACTCTTATGTCAAAGATGAGGAAACAGGGGCACAGTGCTGTGTGAAAAGCTTGCAGAACTGTTCAGATCAGAGTCCTACAGCTCTGGGCTGTGGCACCAGGTCAGTCCTATGAACTGTGTTGCCTCTCAGTGCCAGCTACTGCCATTGAATTGAATAATAGCTCAGTGGAAGAGGAAAATTAAGCAGTACTGACAAGGGAGACAAGACATGGTTTTCAATGAGATTTGAAAACTGAGACAGAGTTGTTCAGGTTGATATCACTGTGCGATCTAGAGATGCTGAACAACCAGCTCTCCACGGCTGTGCTGGTGGGAATATCGACCAGATGGAATTACTCCTCCTGAAATGCAGTAACCTGCGAGTACTGCAGGGCTGCTTGGAGGGCAGCATTTTGCCATGGGAAGAAACAAACAAACCTTTCTTCCTCTGACCCTCAAAATCTTAGGGAAACCTGTGTGCACTAACATGGCACTTAAATTTTCTTTGATTGTTTTGCAAAGAAGGTGGTGTCAGAGAAGTGATGGAGACACAGTAGAAGCAAGTTTATAGGTAAAAACCCTAGTATGATCAGTACAATGAACATCTCTGTACTGTGAGGCCATGCCTGTGTTGTCATGGGAAAAATTGCAGGAAAGAGAACTTTTGAGTGTCCTGGGTCCCTGAGTGTCATCCCTCCTGTCCCTGACACTTGCTGTGCCTTGGCTGTGTGCTGGATGGAGGAGAGCAAAGCAACTAGTCTGCACTTCATCTTCAGGTCCTGTGGCTGCATGACAATGATCAGGTGTAGGAAATGTCAAAAGACAACAGGGGAGAGTGATATTGGCAGTAGGCTGAGAACTGCAATGAGCTCACAAGTGGTAGAGGCACAGTGAGAGAGAGATGAGGGCATGCAAGCAACCACACACTAAATGTGCAAGATATAAGACAGAGAGGGAGGATTATGGATGCAGAAATTTTTGGAATGCTAATTTCCAAGATTATCTGTCTTGGCTATGATGCTCCCTCTCCAATTACATTACTGATGCTTTGTTATGTGAAATCTAGTTCCAGCTGACTGACATACTGTATCAAACAAGGCACATCATGAATTGGTATGTCAGCCTGGTGAACTGAAGAGGAAAAAAAATAAAATCACTATTTCTGAAAACTGTCCTTAACAAGAATTTAAACCCCACAGGAATTAAAATACCAAAGAAGCTGCCTATATAACTCATTCTTTACAACTCTATTACCAAATACAGCTGCTCTCTACTCACACGTGTCTGCCAGTTGTGCCTGACTTAATGGGGCACCTGTAGTCCAGGAGGATCCCCTGATGGTGAATCCTCTTCAGTTCACATTAGGAAGTATCATCTGCAGCTCTGTTCTTTACAGACCACACTGTTGCTCTGTAACTGCCCAGTGGAATGAGCGAGCTGAATGGGGCTCCATTGCTACTGGAGGTTTGCCTGCTCCTTTGCGAACTGAAAAGGCATGTTTTGTTGCAATGGAAAAGCACAGGGAATATTTACAAACATCCTAGCTTTGGAAAAACCTCTCAACAAGCTTCTTTGGTTGCGGAATGGTCTCAGTCAAAGCACCCCACCTCTCTGGTGCCCTGCTCTGCCTTTAGTGGCGTTGGAATCCTGTTTCCCCTGCCTGCAATGAGTAACCTAAAGAGAGCAGATGGGCTCCTTGCTCTGCCTGCCTGCTGCCAGAGATGCTCCTGCTGACCAGGAGAGGCATGGCCTCTGGGAGCCCTGGCAATGGCTCTGCCTGGGGAATCCAGAGTGGCCAAGGGGGACGTATCATGTGGAGATGGAGACAATCAGGGTACCAAAGGTTTCATGGAAAACAAGCAGGAATTCTGTGTGGCTGGGCAGGCACAGTGGTGAATTTATATGGAATCTATATGGATCTGCTGCTGCCTCAAAAAAGGAGAAGTGGGGCTGAGGGGGAAAGGATCATCACTGATTAAGCTGACAGACCTGCTAATGTCACTGTGGACACAACCACTTTCCTTCTCTTTGCCAGCAGCAGCTTCAGTAATAAGATGCAGAGGGAGAAGGAGGGAGTGTCAGTGCTGGGCTGCTCACAGTGCTGCTGGCAGTATTTAGATGAGAAACTAGTGGTGTGATGGATGGCCATGATACAAAGATACATAGTGATCAGTGCTCTGGAAATGCAGGCAGATTAAGTAGGACTGTGCCTGACTAGTCTGAAGGTGACTCTACTGAGAGCCAGTTGTTAGATACAAATCGCTTTTTATTCCCCACGAATAATATTTGTACAGAACTCTCAACAGTTCTTGCAAATACTTTGGCAGATGCTGCTTTCTGACTTTGGCCTAAATCTGCTCACTGGGCTCTGGGGTTTACAGAGCTTGTTTGGTCCTGCCTATCCAAGTTGCACATCAAGCCTTGGCAGAGCGGAGCGATCCAGCTGTCCTGCCTCCATGTCCCTGGTCCTGCACCCAGTGCCCCCACTGGTTAGCCATTGTCCAGCCTGGCTGAATGGCACTGTTGTCACACTGTGGTCTGAAGACAAACTCAATTCTTAAACACTATACTGTTCTGTAGGAGTTTTTTCCTAATTTCACCTTCCTTCTGGCAGCCATGGAGGATCGATACAGCTCTGACTAAGCACCTCTAGCTTCGTGAGCTAGTGTAAGGCAGTGTGTTTCTGGCTGGTCTGGAATGTCAGCTGTGTGAGATGGGATAGTCTTTGTCATCTTCACAGACATCAGTTGGGGCTGGATTGAATAGGGATAAAGCACAGGTAAGGAATGTGAACCACGGTGACCATGCCCTATGCCTGTATCAAACCTGATGGGTGAAACTAAATCTTTTTACACCCACAGTTTTAGCCCTAAACCCCTCCTTTAGAGAAAGAGGAGGGTGATATAGAAACTGTGTCTAGACTGGTTGGTGTATTGTGTGCCTTATCATCAGCACGTGGGTTTGCACACGGAAATCATAGGTGTGTTTAATTGTAGTTAAGGACAGTGTGCACCAAGTCTTGTATCTCACACAGTGACTTTCAAGTGTTACGTGAGATTGCTGGACTTGGATTTAGGTCTCATTCCATCCATTTTTGTGGACAGATTCAGATTAAGTGAAGGGTGTTTGGGTTTTATTAGCTTCATGTGTATTGGACAAAGTTAGCTGTGACGGGCAGCTCTGAGAAGAATCATTTGTATAAATACCCAGACATCATTATTTGGATCCATATCTCCCTGGTCATTAGGAAGAGGTAATCTGTCATCTTTCAAAACACCAAGTCAGGCTATTTCAAAGTAGATTTCTGCTTGAAAATGAGTATAAAGCTTTAGTTTTAATTTTTTTTTAGGAGTTAAATTGAATATTTTTAACATCTCCAACACTAGACTTCAAATATAGAACATTATGGATATCTGTCTTGTGTCTCCGCTTAGCCAGGGGCACTGTCTTTGCTGTCTGCTTCATCTAAGGACAAAAGTAATTTGTTAGGATAGCAAATTTCCTTCCACTCTTGCAAATTAACATTAGAGCATCACTACAGAAATAATCCATACTATCTGGATTATGGCAATGAAATTGCTGTAAATGAAAGCTGGTTTCTGAACTAATATTTAGAGAAGATGAGAGAGAGATGTACACATGAGGGGCATTACTAAACAGGTTTCAGTATTTATTTTTCTGACAGAGATTCTGTTTCTCCAGAAAGGATAATGTACATCTATCTTGCAAGGACTTTCCTTTGAGGGTTTAAATGAAGAGTGAAGCTTTAAGAAAAAAGTGAAAATGGGAGAAGAAATATACTGCCATGGGAAGCTCAAAAATGAGGCACTTGGGGTTTCAGAGACTTATCATTAATCTCCTCCTGCCCCGAGGGCATTCCTGTGTGACCATCAAAATGACACACATGCAGCTGTCTGGCAGTTTGCCACATCTCAGGGTTTGATGGACTTTGCTCTGGGGATGGCTAAACCTCCAGCTGTTCAGGATGGCAGTTTGTTTTCCTCAACAAATTCACTCAGATGTTTATCTGAGCCCACAAAAGCCAATTGTAAATTGTTCCAAATGCTTTTTTCCACCCCTTTTCTTACCGAAACCTGGGAACACAAGCAGCCATCAAAACCTGAAAGCCTGTCCTGCCTGGGCACTGCTTTGCCTTCAGACTGGGATCAGTGGCTGCATACTGGGAGGTACTGGGTTGTGCTGCTGTGGTATTCATGGCTTAACAAAAAGTGTAATAAGGTTCACCTTACTAATACAGGGTGGAAAAACAAAGTGAGGTCTTCAAAGTGAGCAGTGATAGAGCTGAGGGCGTGTTGGAGGAATCAGCCACTGGCTGGGGCTGCCAGCAAGGGCTCCCAGAAAGGTGGGGTGTGTGTGTCATGGCTCAGCCATCACTGCCTGAAATGGTTTGGTTCTCATCAGCTCAGGCATCCTCCAGATCAAGAGATTTAGAACAATGAAAAACTGTTTCATAATAACTGACAAAATGTAAGCATTCCTTTTGAAAATGCTGCACGGGTTGGATAAAAGAGCAGGGGCATGATGGATGACAGAGAACTGTGGGAACCATTTGTTAGGTTTTAGTTGGAATTGAGTAAAAGATGAGAGAGAGAGAGAGAGAGAGAAGGATCTCTTTAATAGTGCCATGAATTTGAATAGTGTAAGACTCAGACCATACAGCATATCTTTCCCATCCTATGCAGCTGCACACAGATACAGGGATGGTTACGAGACAATATCTGATTCCTGCAGATAAAATGTTTATTTGCTTTTATAAAAAAGAGTGAGCTGGAAGTACAGCTCATGATTGTAAACTGGAAAAGAGGGCAGATATTTCCAAAGCTACAGCCAATCCCCTTACAAGGACATGATTTGACTCCTACACATACTCAAGAGGAATCCGTGACTCAACACGTGGATCTGAACTGAATTGCATTCACAGATTTTTATTCATTATGACTTCTAAGCTCCAAAAATAAGAGCCTTTTTACAAAAAAATAAATTAAAAGGAGACCAGGGGGCGATGTTAAAAAAACTCCAACAAACAAATAGTTCTGAAATAATGGGAGAAACTGTACATATTTCTCAGCAGTGAAAGAACTAAAATTCAGGTGTGTTCTGACTCAGACAAATCTCGAGTTTCCCCTATGTACAACTGAGACTGCAAATTGCAGAAAGACTGCTGCAGGGAGATAAAAATTCCCTTGCCAGATGAGGACCTGACTCTCATTACTCAAATACACACATGTTTTTGGGACTGTTTACTTTGTGATAGACAGCTCTAAATTCAGGACTTTCGATCTCTTAACAAAGCTCCTGAACATACCAAATGCACATGCAATAGACAGGATGCAGGGAGACTCTCACTGAAGTCAATGGGACCTGTTGCTGTGACTGATTCCAGCCAGGTGAGAGCAGAAGGGAAGTTGTTACCTCTCCAGCCCTTTGGTCCTGTTCCCAGTGCTACTGGTAACACACAGACAAGTCCTGCATCATTTCCAAGCAGCCTCCACACCTGAAACCAGTGAGCTTATTAGTCTGCAGACAGGCAGGGCCAGGACACAGTCAGAAATTTGGGGTTAACTGCATTAACCTGGCTCAAGCTTGAACATGCTGATACCAGTCTCTCATAAGAGACCAGAGTTCTCAGGGCTCAGCTGGTGGATAAGGTGAGGAACTGACAGTTTTTCTTCTAGTTTTCAGAAATTCTGCCTCCAAACCTGCAGATGAAGTCCACTCCCTCATTTAAAAATTCATATTGTGATAGGAATACTAATGCAATGGAGGAATATGTGTCACTCAAACAGTAGTACAGGCTAAGTAGGCAACAGAGTATTTTCTAAAAAGCTGTGAAGTGGTTAATATTTGCGTGCACAACCTGTCTTTGCTGGGAAAGATTTCAACTGGCTGTGCATGGAGAGTGTTAGCTCTCCTCTGAAGCTGGATGAGTGCTCAGCAAATGCAAGCAAAGTACTCCCAACTGGCCTCATCTTGTCTTATTTGTCAACTAGAAGCCTTAAATTAAAGAAATCATAGAAAAGAGAGGTTGGAAGGCCCCCTAAAGGTCACTTGGTCCATCTACTGCCCCATGGCAGGTTCAGCTTCACTCACGCCACTATTCTCTGCTTTGTTTAACCTGTTTTCCAAAATCATCAGTGGTGGAGATTCCAGAATTACTCACCACTAGGTATAAAGTAAAAGATATGCTCAATGAAAAATACAGCTGTTCAGCTAGCAGCTTCTCTCTGTGTTAATCTGATGTACAGCACATCTGCTATGTGGTTTACTAATCCTTCAAGGAAATAGACTGATCCTTTTGGGACATGTGAATCTCAGGATTGGAAAATGGAAAATACATGCTAACATTAGCCTGTAAGGTTGTTGTTTTGGTAATGTGCATAGATGAATTTTGCCTAGATGGGATCTTTGGCCTAATGTACTTATGCAATAGCCTTTAAGACCTTAATTGTAACAGATGGGATTAGGCACACACTGAGCAGCTCCTGTGTGGTGCCCTGTTACTGATTTCATTTAGGGTACTCAGCTCTTGCTTTGCCTTCTCAAGGCATAAGGTAAAAATGGACTGAATTCCATGTTTGGTTCATCTTCTTCTTTCCTTTTTGCTTTTCACCCTTGACCATATATTTATGGAAGGGGTAGAAGTGTCACACAAAAGGCTCAGCTTCACAGTCATTGGGAGAGGGTTTCCAGATGTCTCCTGTTCCACACTTCAGGTCCAGTGACTTCTCCCCAGGACCTACTGGGAATGGCATCAAATTGCTTCCTGCAACTTCACATCCTACCAGTGCTGTGGAACTGGCACCCTCACAGAATTCACACCAGGCAGTGCCAGGGTGACAGAAAGGTGTAAGGATACGGCTGGCACATTATGGGTTTAAAATTTTTTTTTAACACCTAATGTTCACATCTTAATCCCAGTCAAATTAGCTGAAATCTTAAACAACCTTGCAGGGACTGCAAGTGGGTGGAAAGGAAGAATGTTTGTAAATGGATGAGAGGAAACAGCAGGAAGAAGTTTTCACAGAAGAGGCAATTCAGAGTTAATCCCAGGCTCTGCTGCAAGACTGTCTCTGAATGCCCTCTTATTTAATGATAAAGAGCAATTGACTTTGGGGTGTTACTGAATTCTACTGTTGATATCTTTTTAAGCATTTTTCCAAGACTGCTCTTGGAAGATCACTTCACAGGAATATGTGGGACAAACTGGCAGTGGAAAGGAGCAAGTGTAAACTATTTAACAGGCCTGACTGTCATTTTTATTCAGCCTCTGTGTGTAAAGCTTTTTTAATGTAGTTTTAAGGAAAATGAGTATCAACCCTTCTGAGATTACACTTTTATGCAGTCTGAGGAGATGGCATAAAGCTTGGATTCCCTTCTTCAGCTCATGGAATATAGATCAGAGAATATTAAAATTTTTAAAAATAATTCTGCTTTGGTTAGCACTGGGGAAATCCACGATTCCAGTGAGGGAGAGTAACAGTATAAAACTTGTTTTTGCATATCAGGTACTGCAGATTTTACCATCAATTCCTGACTTACCAGCAGATCTCTACATTAGCTGTACTTTCTTCATAGCCTCATATTCCAATATTTTCACAGACTGAAGCTTCCTAACTTGAAAAATATGTCTTGATGTTGACTGTACAAAACAGTTGCAGATCAGACCTCCCTTTTCCCAGCAGAGCAGACCCACATATACCACCTGCTTCCTAACCCAGAACTTCTAGAGTTTCACTTTTTGGCACCACTTAAGAAACCTTAAGATTACAGAAGGATGTAAATCAAAAGATTTGAGGCTCTGAGGGGTTGCACTGCACTCTGAGTGTTTGTTGTTTGTTAGGGCTTTGCTGTTTGTTTGTTTTTTCTTTTTTGAACTTTATGCAAAATACTTGAATGTGGTGGAATCAGAGACATTGCCAAATTGCTGGCCTACCACTTGTTACCTTTTTCTCCCTGTTTTCCTCCTGTTTGCAAATGCTCTTGTTTGAGTAGATTTGGTTGAGTGTAGCTTTTGTCTGGATATTTTAAATTCCTCTCAGAATAAGCCCCCAAAGAGAGAGTTAAGGAAGAAGAAACTAGGAGGAGAAATTCCTGGGGGTAGAGGAATTGAGCTAAATGCTATTCTTACATTTAGAACTTTCACAGATGCTTTTTAATAGCATGTATCCAAAAGAGCAACATATCTATCCAAGGGTTACCTTTGCCAGTATTTCTCAACAAATCACCAGAAGCTTTGAATATGCAAGAAACATTGGACATTTTCCCCACTTTTAAAAACATCACAGCATAATCAGAAATTATTTAGATTACTGTTGATTTCAACATAGCTTCATGCTGTCCAGAAATAAGGCGGAAGAAAAATCTTCTAGGTAAAAGCAGGAATTTCATTAAGAAATAACAAGTGAAACACTTTCTTTGTTAAGCGTAATTAGCAGTTCAAAGACACTTGCTTTTCAAAGTGTCTGCTTTGATTCCTGTCAGATGCAGAGGCAGTGATATATGACACGACATTCATCAATTAACTCTTAACATAAAAATGATATTTCTCTAATTGAGGGGATGGAAAAGCAAGGCTCTTTTTTTTTTAATGGGCTTGAGAAACAATTGAAATGTCTGTCAGATCTCCGGCAGCAGGTTGTGGAACACTGGATGGGAGATCTTCAAATTCAATTTTTGGCTCTTCCCAATGATTTTCTTTCAAAAGCATTTTACATTCTGACATTTCAGATATTACTTTTATAGGAATAGTTTTTCCCTGTTTTTACAATACCTCCTGTTCAAATTTGCCTGTTCTGACAGCTTTCTTTGTGACTAGTAGGCTCTTCTGCAGCCTATTCCAGTTGAGAGGTTTCCAAGTAGTTTCATTTTATTTTTGATCTTCCTGTGACTATCAAGTATTATACTGGCCTTTTTTTTCTACTTGGCTGCTCTAGTGTTTCTTTTTCTTTACTCTCCACTGACTCCCAGCACATTTTTATTTTACAGGTGGATATTATTTTGTGTACTCTTCTTCACATGCTATTTTTTTTAGTCTCTGGATTCTACAATTCGCATGATTCTGCATTTTATTTTTATTTTAGAGTAGAATGTGTATTAGAATAACCTAGAATGACTAATAGAATAGCCAGATAGCGTGACTCAGTAGTAGGGAAACTTGAGAGTGTATGAACTGCTCACAGCAGAACTCCCAGATCTGTGCTCTGACTGAGAGCGTGAGGGAGAAGGGGTGACTGCTTCTACTCCTCAAGTACCTCAATGTGTCTGTGGTGACTGCAGCCATTTATTTCCATGTGTCCAAAACATGCCCCTTCAGGTTTTATGCATGCTGTGGAGAGCACTTCAAGCTGTGCAAAAAGAATCTGAAAAGCCAGTAGAAATACTCACTGGAATAAGGGAGTTTAAAATCAGGCTGTGAAAATAACTATACAGGCTATTTTTTGTTTTTCTGTATTAGTGGTTCAAGGTTATAACCATAACCCTGGTCTGCCTTCTGGGTTTGTTCCTGACACAGGACTTTTCCTCTCTTCCCTTGTTACCAGTCTGGTAGCTTGGAAGTGTGACTGCCTGTATGAAAAGTAAATTTCTGCAGCAAGAAGCGTCCTGGAGGCCATGGTGGAAGAGGGAGGATATACTTTGGAAAAGCAAATGTCCAAAGGAGCCATAGCTGCTGCTGTGCATAGAGTGACTCAGCTCCCTGGGCATGGGTTTGCAAACATAAAGACAGCTAAACTCAGTGTTTGCATGAACACAGTGGACAGACAGTCATACTTTGAGGTCTGGTACTGAAATCTTCCATCAGCTTTACTGAACTATTTGCCATGAAAAGGGATGAATAGAGCCAACGGATTTATTTGATTTGTTATCCATACTATGCTGCTGTGTAAAGGAGAGGAAGAAACTTGCAAACACTGTATGAACACCCAGTCAGGGAAGGCCCCTGCCCCAAGGAATTTCGGGTTTGCATGAGAGAGGAGATCACACAGGAGGGAGAAGCCAGAAGCAGTGTGACCAACAGAAAGCTAATTCATACATCCCCAGTTCAAGGTTGTGCCTCTCTAACACCCCTGCTGAGTTAAGGTCCTCTCAGAAGTTACATATCCTTTATGCACCAAAACACAACTCTGCTTTCTGGTACTTCACAACATGAGGGAGCATAGCATCTGGGCTATGTGAACAAAGATGAAACTGATCTAAAAAGTTTGTTGATTCTACAAAATATTTTGGGGAAACCTTCATTCTGTTTCATATGTGAACTAACTTTGTGGTCTCTCACTTGCAATTGTTTGCTATCAATATTTTCCTAGAAAGCTTGTAAATAGATGTAAGATTGAATTATCAGAAAATGATAGATAACAATGTTTTCTTTTTTTGGCAGTCAAGTTTGGAATCCTGGCTCCAAACCTCACAATAATGCAGTTGGAGACCAAAAACATACCATAAGTGTGCTTGTAAAACTAATGTAACTTAAAGTTTGATATTAGCAATACCCATTGAATAGTACAGAAAAAAATCTCCATCTCAGTAAATTTGAAGATTCTTAAAAGATAACTTAGAAAACAGAAAGAAGTGTCAAGATTAGTTAGTCTTTTTGCCTATCTTTGACTCACATGGAGTCTCGTTTGGACACGCGCTCCCTTCTTCTCTAAACTGAAATATTCGTTGCTGTTGTACAACACAATAAACAAGACTCTTTTCATCCACTAACTGCCAGGCATGACACCCTATGAGTAAAAGACCTGCATGTCATCAAATCCTGTACTGAGTAATTTTCCTTTAAAGAGACCATTTTCAATTTATCACAAAGTCCAGCTTAGTTCTCTGAGCATCCCTTTTATGCCAGTACCACCAAATTTGTATCAGTATTATAGGATTATGAAGTGGGGTCACTTACCCTGTCAACTCTGTCTTCACATGGATACTTCCAGCAGAGCAGGTGCTATATTTTATTAGTTACAGAGATTCACTGTGCATCCAGAACCTGCCCTCTGCACCCTGCTTTTATAACAGGATTCAATACAGCTGAGCAAATACAAGCTCTGTATTATATATGAAGTACAAGGAGATAATAGGAGCAGAGTAAATGCTCTGAGTAGATATAGTGTGCACAGTGAATCAGAAACACAGAGACACTCTGCAAGATGAGGGAAAAGGAGGATGGAAAATGTGTTTAAGGTCTGCCATGAAGGCCCAGAAAACTCTGCTCAAAGGGTTTCTGTCCCAACCAACTCCGTAATCCCTACCAAAGGCCTGGATGCAATTACAACTCCACTATATTTCCATACCAGGCTCCAGTTAAATTTTCAACATTGCAATCAAATAGGGGGGAAAAGACCCAAACCAAATCCAGTGTACTGCTGTTAGTAACACCCAGATAGTGCCCCGACTGCAATTCCCCAGCCCGAACAGCTCGACCCATTTGTTTCGTTCCTACTTACCTCCATTTGTCTCTGGGATATTTAAGGCAAAGGCTCATTTTGTCCTGCAGATTCGGTGCTGCTGCTCAGTATTATTTTGCCAGATCGTAAAAAGGCTCCTGACCAACAGGAAGAGGAAAGGAATACGTAAAGCAAACACAGAAGCCCAAGAGGAAAGCTACACCCTGAAGACCAGCACTAATAGCAACGGCGAGACTCGGAGGGAGAGAACACTCCCAGTTACTAACTTTTTCCACTGTTACATCTGTTGCAAAACAATTTTGCTGAAAACTTCTCTTCCTTCTTGCAAGCAATGCTTAGCTGTAGTGGAAACCTCAGATAAACTATATGATGAATGTGGGGCTTGGGGAGGGGAGGGAAGGGGTTTGCTTGTTTTTTACCAAGTAAGCAAATTAGTGAAATATAAACTGGAAGGTCAGCTGACTGCTTTAAAAATACCATGCTAGGCATTAATTATCACAAGGTGCATTTGTCCATACCTCAGATTTTTTTTTTTTTTAAATTCAAAAGTCTTCAATGGAAGCAGAGTCATATTTGAAATAACCACCTTTGGGACTTTCTGGCCAGAAAGCCTCAGTGCAGTAGAGGTGAATGTTTAGATGATTAATAACTTAATTTTTTAAGAGCTTGATGGGCAGACAGGGAAAATACGCCAAACTGTGCTTGCCTCAGAGGGAATTTTAGTGCCAAAAAAGAGCTGCAATGAGAAGGAGAACTCATGATTTCACTTCTAAAGACTTTAAGGGTAGATAGCCATGTGGAGAGGCAAAGGAATTTACTGCTGCAGCAGAAGCTGCTGGGGCCAGCTGTGTTTTCACACCCCTGCCTCAGTGGATTTAAGCTTCTCCAAGTGCCAGGGCTGTTCCTCAGTGTAGGTCATAGGGTAGCTACGTGTGTGTGCCCACAGAGGCAGCATGGAAACTTTTGTCACTGACATTTAATATGAGTCTTGGAACAAATAACAAGCAATTTGGTTTGAATTAAAAGGTTCTGACAGTTACATTTTGCCAAATGTTAGTCAGAAAGGAAAACTGATGGATATATCGTGTTTGAAAATTCCCAGGGTGCAGCAAATTCATTTGTTTTCCAAAAGCCAGGCTCAGGTTCTCCCCTTGCCTCAGAATAAACCTGGAACTACTTCAGGGAAGCTGAGAGAAATTAAGGTCATTCCATTCACCAGGGTAAATGAAATCTGCCTTGAGCCCACAGCCAGGGAATGCTGCATCCAGTAGCAGAGGTGTGAAAGAACTGCTGAAGGCAGCAAGGCTGGCAGTCATCCTGTTAAATGCAATATTAACCCCCACCCCTCTGCCTCTGTAACCCTGTGACATCTTGCTTTGTAATTTTCCACCCCCACATGCTGATGGACTTTCAAAAAGTTACGAGTTATGTAAGGAGACACACAGATTGTGTATTAATGATAATTCTCTCAGCTCATGGGAAAAAGGAGTCATCTGGTTTCCATCTGGGATATTAAAAGAGACCTGAAGGCACTTGGTTCCCAAATCCCCGTAGATCCAATGGAGCAGGTGTGCCTGTATCCTTCATGCTCCTTGAAAACTGCAGTCAGTCAGCATCTCCTCCAGGTCTTGTTTTCTGAAGGAGTCTTCCAATGTATGCTCCTCTGAGCCAGCACCAAACCTGAAAGCCTTCCCATCCAGACTGCCAAGGAGTGGTCATTCACTAAGGGTGGCCTTGGAACACAAGCCCAGGAGAGGCAGAAATGTCCCCAGCCCTGGCTTACCCATTTTCTTCAAGCTGAGAACTGATCCCTGGGCAGGAGTAACCCCCCCAGTCAGAAGGCAGAGTCAGATGCATCTCTCCCCTCTAATGCAGTGGGGCCCCGTGCAAACCTTAGAGCAGAATCTGTCCACGGGTCAAAGAGTGAGGTCCTAAAACACTACAATGGGTGAGAACTGATTTTAGAGTTTAGAGGACAATTGAGTTACCTCACTGAAGTCCTTGTGTACAAAACAAGACCTTTAAAAGAACATAGGTTAATGGTAGAACATAATTTACCTGCCTCCCAGTTGCTTTTAATTGGGTGTTTGGAGTAATTGCCAGCAATGGATTTGTTTTGTGTTTGTACTTTCTCACTGTTTGCAGAGCTGGTGCCCTTATGAAGGAAAATCAGTGGAGTAATTCCAGCACAGTTATATTGAAGCTACTTGTTTTCAAAGGGCCTTTGTGGTTCTTGAAGCAGAATATTCTACTCCTCGTTATTAATGCAGCACTGCCAGAAGCACAGGTAATGTTGTCAGGATTACCAAACCCTGCTATAGATGCAACAAGGACAGGTTTTATTGTTATTCCAGAGGCTATTTACAACCCAAAATAGGGGAATTGTCCTATTCTCCCCTGTGTATCGTTCTGTATATTAATTCTATTAATGCTTGAGCAGATTATATATTTAGCTTTTGTAATTATAATTACGAGTATAATTATTCTGTGCATACTCTCTGTTGCATCGCTGCTTCCTGCACACCCAGGGCGCTGGTTTGGGGGGTTCAGTGGGCACTGGAGTCACTCCCCAGGCAGAGGGGACTTTGCCCATTTAACTCCCTGTCCCTGGTCTCTAAGAAGGCAGAAAGCAAACAGACCTTTGACCTTTGGCTGACCTTTGGCCCTCCAGTGACATTTTACTTTTGGGGCAACTTTTGACCATCCAGTGAACTTTGACCCCCTGGGGTGAAATTTGACCTTTTTGGGTGAATTTTAACCTGCTGATTTGACAGTTGGCCTTCTGGTGATATTTCATTGTTCAACCTTTTGGGAAGACCTTTAATCTTTTGGGATGACCTTTGTACCTTTTGGTGTGACCTTTGAAATCTTGTTGGCATCTTACCTTTGAAATTCTGGGACGACCTTTGACCTTTTCAGTGACCTCTGACCTTTTGTGATTTTGCCCTTTGGGATGACATTTCACCTTTTGATTACCTTTGGCCTTCTCAGGAAACATCTAGTGAGAACTCTGACTTGTCGTTGACATTTGACCTTCAACCTTTTGATGTGAACTTTGACCTTTTAATGTGACCTTTTACCTTTTAGGGTGACCCTTGAGCTTTTCAGGCGACCCTAGATCTTTTTGATGACTTTTTGACCTTTGCTGATGGACACTGACCTTTTTCTATTACTCCTGGGTAATACAGTCAAGTGACCCTTGACCTTTTCCTTTTTGAGTATGACCATTTACCTTTTTCCCATATCTGTTTTATGTCTTTTTTTGAATTATTATTCCCTTTTAAAAGAGGGACCCAGAACACACTCCACTCCACTTTTTCTTCAAGAAAATCCCCTGCACACTATGGTTTTGTGGTGCTTGACTATCTGTGCCTTCAGAGCATAATACGTATTTCCTGATAGAAGTTGGGTGTTTCATAACTTACGCAGAAGTTCCTCTTGCATTTTATTAATGGTTAGAAGTATCTGGATATTCTTATGGATAGCAACAGCTGGATGTTTTTGAGTCCTGCTAATTTGACCTCCAAGTAATTCATAGCAGATGCGTCACAAATTAATTATGTGTTCTGGGAAAAAAGATTTCCTGCCATCCCTTCTGCTGGTTGCTGCCATTTCATTTCATTGATGCATCTCTTGCTGATTTTGTGTGAGACACAGAAAACCTTTACAGTCTCTTTTCTATCTATTGTTCTTAAACATCTGTTGGTGTCAGTTTTAATTTACTTTCCCCTTCCAATAAATTTTATTTGATCTGTATCTTCATTTATGGCTTTTGCACATTAATACGTGATCTTGCTCTTCTTCTCCACTCCTGTTTTGTGATTTGTCAACAGGGGAGTCTGCCTGAGACAGGAGTATTAGAACATGGATATGGCAAGTGGAAAATGTAAAGGGCTGATGTAATGCCCTAATTGCAGATAGGAATGCTGCACAATACAGGGGAGGTGGTATTACTTCTGCAGTAATACTACAAGCCCTTATCTCATGCCTTTGGTGTCATGTCCTACTGGCATGTTGAAACTTTGGAGGGGAAGAGCTATGAAAACACCTTGGAAGACCTCAATTGCAGGGATAACCTTCAGGGCAGCCCCCTCTGTTCAGCTTTAATAGATCTAAACAGATAGTGGGGGTCACTGAATGTAGATTTACAAGAAGCTGCAGAATCCTAACAGGAGGGTTTGGTCTCAGAACAATTCTCTGGAGGCTTTGCTGGCCATCCATCTTTGGAAGTTTAAATGTGATCTACCTAAAAATCCTGTGGTGAATGGGCTCAGGGACATGACATATCATTAAAACTACCAATTAAGACCAAAATCACCAGTTTTAACTCTGGTGGATGGGCCACCTTTACTTAACCCAGAAAAGGAACAAATATAAATTATAGGTGTTCGATACATAACATGGTTCTGCTATATTTCCTGAGGATCTCTGCTGACTAAAGAAACTAGAATCAGAACTCTAAAAATGCAGTTTATTTCTGTAAGACTAGCAAAGGCAGCCACGCAAACACTTCCAGGGATTAGGTGCAAAACAGGAATGATGTATCTCACAGAAATAATATTTATAACAGCCAAGATTAAAGAAGTGACCCTGGCCCAGAGGCTATTCCAAGATATTGGGTGATTCCTCACGCAGCTAAATTTCCTGGGAGGTTATGAGTAATGTTTAGTGGGCATAAGATCCGGTCTCATTTCCTCTGGATAAAAGGCACAACTTAAGCACACACTGTCAGATTACAGGTGCACTGGAAATAAAAGGGGAAGGCATATTTCCAAACCCAGTCAGTACTTCACTAAAATTCCCTACGGTGATAAAAATTCACCAGGGGATTTTGCACTCAAATGTGGATAACTGAACTAGGATTCTTGCTGATTCCTTGCCAGTCCTATCTATCCAGACATCATACTTGGCCTGAGGCAAAATGTCTTAGCATTTCCCACGAGCGATGCCTGGCATTGTGGGGGATGCACTTCTCAGCACAGCCTCCCCAGGACTGTTCACTCCTTGGGCAATCCTGGAATTTCTGCTGTGCTCTCATCTGTTTTGGTATTTTAATTTTATTTGGTAGCAGGGGAAGGAAAGACTGGCGGTGTAAGGGCGGGAGGGAAGCAATATTGGATAGTGTATCCCAAATTACAGCAGTGCCAGCCCAGAGTGTGAGCATATGAGTTCTGGTAGTGAGCCCTGTGTGTGCTGCTGTGCTGAAACATAAACTCAGTATCCTGATGGCTTAGACTCACCTCTCCTATGCAACACTGACTTGGATAATGCCGACCAAGGGAACTTCTACACTTTGTTTTTGCAAAGTTTTGGCCAGTGTTGCTGTACAAGGTGTCTGCTTGCAATTTCCATCCTAGAAGGGCTGGATTTTGATGGGGAGGAAACTGAATCCTGTAACCCCAGCTGTGTGTGATGTGAATGAGTAAACAATGGGAAAACATGAAAATCAACACCAGCTACAATATGAAAACAAACAAACAAACTTGATATTTGCCTGCCGGGTGAAATAGGACAGAATTTTGGATTCTCTGCTTGCTACCAGCATACAGAAACTTGAGCAGACCTGATCCAAATCTCTTTGAAATCACTGTATGTTGTTGCCCAATTCCTGCAGGTTTTCAGTGTAGATGCAACTGGGTGGGTGACTGCTGCCAGTGCAACAGTTTGGAAAGGAAACAAAAGACACATCAATCCTCTGAAAAATCCATGTGTGTTCTGCCTGGAGCTCTGCACTCAGTGTGACCTCACTTTGTGTCCTTTATTCACACAGAAATGTTCTGGTCCTTAGCCCAGTTTCCAGGAGTTAATTTCCCTGCAGGGCTCTGCTGTCAGCCTCCTGGCAGTCCTTGCCAAAGGCACTCCCAGTTGCATGTGCCTTCTGCTGGCACCCTGTCGCACCCTGTCTTGGGAACTATGATCTGCAGCACACCAAGGGCCAGATAGATCTTCTGCAATGGATTTTATTTTGTGCTATTTCCCTGTGCTATCTGTCTCCTATCTTCTTACCTTAAAACTGGTTGCTTCTACCCTCACCTTGAATCTGAAACTGCCTTTGTCCTTTTCTCCCATGCAGTATCGCTATTCTGAATGTTTAAAGATTTGGGGTTCTGCTTTTGATTTCACTTTGCCGTCCCAGTGCATCTTCCATCTCTGGCATTTAGTTTTCAGGTATAATTTCCTGTGAACCTGCTGCCTCTAAGCCTTGTTCCCACTCGTTCTGCTTGTTTGCTCCAAGGAAGTGCTTTCCATGTAAAGCCTCCATCTGTGGACTAAAAAAATCTGTGCAATGCACATGTGTGAGCAGTGGGCATGGAGGGCAACCACAGGGCTCATAGGATCTGGGAACATTAATACAGTTTGTGATCCAAGTTTCTTCACCCTTGGTCACTGGGGAATGGCAGTTTCAACAGCTGATGTTGGATAGCCTCCAGAATAGTCCTTTTGTGGGACAGAGAATGGCACTGAGAGGTTTCCACGTGGCTCATGCAAATGCCATAAACATTTTAATACAACTAAAGCATTGAGAAGACATAGCTACCATATGGTATGTCTGAGACATATCCAAATACTAATTTTCTCACTGCACTTGTTTCTTTGGGGGCGACAATGATGGGAGATTTCCTTTAACACCTAAAGAGGACACCTGGGCCTGCAATGTTCCTTTTAGAAAGGTTATTTCAACAATAGATATTTTCCTGTCATTATACACAGTACAGTATCTGTTTCCAGAGCCATTGCTTTAGTAAAGAGCCTTTTTATTGAAGTATTATTCAGTGATAATGGTCATATTCTTGCCGTTTATTGCCAAATAAATATAAAAACAAATGAGCAAATATTGCCTCGTGTGCACATCTGAGCACCTAGAGTCGCTGAAGGTTACAAGTGCAGGCAGACCAAAACAGCCAGGCAAGAGCTTAGTCCTGCAAAGTGTTTAAGTTGCTCCAAGGGTCTGTGTCCACAGGGTCCCACTGTCACAGGGTCCCATTTGTCACTGGTGTGCTGATGGACTCAGGAGGTACAGACAATGTGGGAATCAGGCCCAAAAGTGGACAACTTGTATAATATGTGCCACAAATACTATCCACTCTTTTAATTTCACACATATGGGCACTAATTGCCACCCCACAGGCATCTGCTGCCTCCCCCATGTTTTTTTTTGTTTCAGGTGTGCGTACAACCCGTTCCTGTAGCTCCCAGGGGGTCTGTTATGTTGATGTCACTTTGTGAATGTTTTCTTGGGAAATGCAACAGAAAAAAACTTGATTCACCTACCTTTTAAATACATATTTATCTATAATGTGTAGATCTGGTGGTTTTGTTCTTGGATAAAATCACATAAAACACTGCTTAGGCCCAGGGTTTCTCCAAAGAGGCAGTTTTGCAGTGTGGCCAGTGGAGGCCAGGCTTAGCTGTGTGTTGCTGCTTGTCAAGCATCCAGACCCCTTGGGATCTCTGGCTATATGAGCTCAGGCTCTCCTGGCCGTAGTTCATCTCTTTGCTGTGTTGTGAGTTACAAAACACAGGCTCCAGGCCACTGGGTCTTTCGGTGCTATAAATATAGTTTCTTCAAGTCATGGTGCTGTCTGCAGAAGCTGCAGGAACGTTCTGTAAATTGCTGTCCTTGCACGTAGGAGATGTACAAAATACAACCTTTGTTAGTGTGTCAGAGCAGCCTTGAACATCATCATAGGCTGTTATAATTTCCAATGTGTTGAACTCACATTATACCGTAAAACACTTTGCCAGAAAGGAAGCCTTTCTTTGGTTTGTCTTCCACGAACAGGCCATTTAGGATGAAATGCTGCCTGACTTCTTGTGTAGTGATGCTGTAAATTGCAAACCAAGTGTATTCCCCCAATACTCTCGACAGATGCATCCCTCAGTAGATTAATGTGCTCCTTCTACTCTTATTGCCATATGAAGACCCATTTTTTGTGCAGAGGTCAAAGTTACTGCCAGGCAAGAGAGTTTCCAGTATATGGATGTGAATCTTGGGAGAATTTTTTATTTTTTTAAATGTTCTCGGTCAGCAATCAGATGAGCAACCCATATTTGCAAAATATTCCTCCTAATTTTCTGCCAAATTTCTGTTTCACTTGTTTGGTGTTAAACTAGAGAAAGGCTTACTTGGTATACTGTAGAACATTTTCTCCATTGGAGACAGGAGGAGCTTGCAGATTAATTATTCAGGCAAGAGAAAGATACCTACCCTACTCAGCTACCCCAGCCTGGCTGGTAAATAGCAGAGCAATGCAAAAATCCTGAGGTACAGAGGAGTTTGTACCTAAGAGAGGAAACAGAGGGCTTCTGTTTCTCACTGATGTCCAAATGATCCATGACCGTGAAGCCTCACTCAGCCTCTTATCCAGCCTTTCATTTGCCATAGCAATCAGACGACCTTCAAATTGGATGGATACTCTTCTACTGATCTGCATCTATTTAACGTGCTATCTGAGCTCTGTGGTTGCAGGGAACCTTCCTGCTATGAACACAATGCGCAAATAAAGATTTGCAGTTGGATTCAAATTTCTTACTTTGAAAAAATTCTGACTGTATTCCCTAAATCAAGATTCTCCTCTATCCCTCCTGCTTTGGATTTGAGCCATGTTTAAGTAGAATCATCAGGCTCCTGGAGGTGGGTGTGTTGCCCTTGTCAAGGATGAAGCAGGTTCTAGAGTGCTCTTCTGAGTCCAGTCCTGGGGCTCTCCAGAGCAATCATCAAAGACAGATCCTGCCTGAACAAGGCAGGATTGCACATGGGCATTGACCAGATTATGGATCCTGTAGGCTTGACATTATTGCTGAGTACAAAAGCTTGCACTTCTTAAACAGCATTTTCTCTCCTCTTTCGTGTCTCCAAAGTGAAGAGAAGCATAATATTAATTCAGAAAAAGGAAAATATGGGAGCTAGTGAAAAAAACAAAAGTAGATTTTAGAAAATGGTATTTAATTTCCATGTTAGGAAAGAAAATGTAATTATTTTGGCACTTACTTTTTTTCCTAAGGATTAGAAAAGATAGTTTGTTCCATTTCATAATTTAAAGCAATAAGAAAGGCCCAGTTTTGCAAAAGCACTTTGGTATTGAGAGTCCCTCTGGAATTTGCACTTTCTTCCCAGTTTCCTCTGCAAAATTGCAGGGGTTTGTATTCACAATTTACCTCTTCTACTGCTCTCCTGAAATCTGCAATGCTGGTGATTTTGAGGTGTCTCCATTGACCTTCTAGATGTTGGCAGAGACCTCATGAGGAATCAGAGACTTGAGCTCTGACTTGAGCTCTTCTTCCTTGTCCAGCTTTCTGCTGACAGAAAAGAAGGAAGGAAAAACAGGAGCCTTTCAACAGCTCCCTGTCAGTGCTGTATAATCCCAATTCAAGCTTTTAGTGGCTGTAGGGAAGTGGCAGGAACTCTGCTTGGCACCATTAACCTTGATTGTCAGGTGAGGCTGCAGGAAGAAGAGGCTCTCTGACTTATTGCTTTGACCCTCTAACATGCCAGGTTAGTACTAGTTTAACTCCAGTAGATTCAATACAGCTACACCAGAGATCAATTTGTTCTGAAGTATTTTTGGTGCGTTCATACATAGAAGTGTCAGATATTATTAGCAACAGAAGTTTATCTTGTGAGATAGTATTAGGAACCTGATAGAAGCGTGATTTTGTTTCATACTGGCAGCAAGTATAGGAAATGCTGTTTGACTCTCTTCACAGCATGGATTAGCAAAATTAGACTTGTCTCCTTCACACTAACAAGTCCCAGAACAGAACATGAGCTGTTAAATAAAGGAATCTCCTTTCAGACACACACACAAAAAGCCGTGGGAAAAAAAATCATCTAGTCTTCCAGGAGGACACATTATTACAGAGTTTGTGTCTGTAGGGCATCCACTCTGCAGGCTTTTTTGTGCACAATGACATGACTTTGTGTTTTTATTTACATTTTCTGAAGAGTTCACATGATGTTGCTATGGGGAATGCTGCAGTTGTCTGGGATACCCTTTTTTTTTACATCACACACAGAGAGTTCTGCCTATATATTGACTTGATGCTGTTTGACAATCTGTAACTGTGATGGGCCTGTTAACAGTTTGAGTCAGGTTTTAATATAGCAAGAACATTGTTGTATCTTCATTTTATTTTACCTATTGTTTATTTTTCATTTTTCTTTGAATTTTGAATGAGTAATGCCTTTGGAACCCATGCAAATTTGAAAGCTGGCAAATCCTGTTTTCTGAGGCTGCACATAACACTGCTTGCCCTGGGCAAGATTTGTAGAGAAGCTCATTTCTATATAAGCACCAAAATAAGGGACCAGATTCTAACTCAACCTTCGGGGCAGTCTGAACCTGGATGCCATTTATCCCCTCATCAGGTAGTTGAGCATTTCTGGTAACAGGCATACTGAACACTTGAAATTTTCCCTGAAATCTTTTGAATTTCTGCCCTTCAGCTAAACCCTGAGCTGATGTAGTGAAGAGAGAAACTTTATTAATTTTCATCTAGTGGGTTGAAGCTGGCCCAAACTACTTTCACTTACAAATAAAGTTCAGGTTCTAGTAGAAGTTAGGTGAGGACAGTAAGCATGAGTTTCAAAGCTGTTTCAAAGCATGTCTCTGTGGAAGTCTGGTTCACAGGCTCTCTGTTCAGACAATGATGAGTAAACAGTAATGTTTCAAAGTATTCCTGGAAATTTCCTCCCACGGCTGTCACCTTAAGCACGTACCATCCTCCGCATGGTTTGTCAGAGAACTGCGTGAGGAAACTCTGGGATTCAGAGCTTGTGCCTCAGGCAGCAAGGCCTCAGGGTGCAATGAGAAAATTGCCATTTTCACCCTAATAGATTCTTTTAAGCTGGAAAGAAGCGGCCCTTCTGTGGTGTTTTATATTTTCTCCTCTTCGCTTTTTCCTTTTTATTGCCCTGCTCTGCCCCTCTTAGGCCCTTCAAGATACCTGGCTTCCAAGTGTCAGAAGGAAGCCCGACACTACAAAGGTTTAGAACTTCGTGAAGTCATCAGAGAACTATCTGAATGCCACAAAAGCGTTGCTCGTGTTCAAATGACTATTGCAGTTCCCTATGACTGTGCATTTTGATCACATTCAAGTTCTTCATCGTTGACTCATCTCAGATGTTCACATCAGACTACTCTTGCTCACATGCATGTTTAACAAATTACTGTCTTTCAGAGGAATTGAGTAATTTGACGTTTGCTCCTAGAAAATGTATTAACTGCCTGTCATGTATTATTTCATTAATTATTTATCACTTGTAATCCTTATTTAGGAAGTTCTCGTTATTCAGTCATCCAAGAATGGTATCATGCAACTTTTACCATAATTTCATAATCATATAAAGTGATGAAAAGCTGTCACTATTCCTGGAAGCTGGTGCTGCTGCTTGCCCATTCTTGTCCCTCATTCTACCCGGTCCCTTCTTCCATCACAAGAACTTACTTGCTCTTTCAGAGAAGGAGGCCAAGAAAGTGATCTAGGTTAAAATTAACACTACAAAGGAGTATCTTGGCCTGAAAGATGCTTGTGTTGTTGCAGAAAGGAGCGAAGAGCACAGGGAGTGTGAGTTTTTGAAAGAGTTTGACTTTGTCTTCTGGTGATCCGTGTAAACTGATTGAAAGTGATTAGGAAAAGACACTGTAAAATGACTACCCATTCCTGAAGAGAAACTGGTGTGCAGCCAAAGTGGCAAGTTTGTGACTGCCCTGGATGTCAAACGTGTTTTAACTTCTCCTAGATGTGGATGCTTTCACTTGCAAGGGTGAAGGGATCTCCTAGGTGCCCTCAACAGGTCTGTGGCACTTGCTGCATTTTGTTGTAGATTCAAAACCTGAGCTAATCACATAGCTTGGCAGCCAGGGGTGTGTGTGCCACTGCAGAGAGAGGAACACCACTGCTTTTTTAACATGCAACCTGTTCAATAAAGAGCAACTTGGTAGAGCATAGGTACAAACCCAGCACACTTTGAGGCTCTTACAAACAAATACAAAGCACAAGCATCAACATCTATATGCATATTTTCTACCTATACTATGAGGGCTTGCTGTCAGTTTCCCCCAGCCTGGCCCACAGTAGTCATTGCCATTGCCCTCTGTTCCTCACTCAAGAGCCAAGCACTTACCAAATGAGGAAGAGAATCAATAATGAATAATAACAACAGGGTTAATTGTTTTTATTTCTGGGTCAGCAATAGACTGAAACGCATTCAGAGATGTAAACTTTAAAAAAACAAACAACAACAAACTGGTGTGGTAGTTAGAAGGAATACCAAGGAAGTCCAGCATAGTGCCAATTACTAAACAGCCTTTAGGCTTCCTCTTTAGAAGAAGGACTTCATAAGCAAGGACTGTTGACCAGCCAAGGTGCTCTTGAAACAGATGACTGCATCCTTGCAGTTCACATCACAGTAAAAATGAAGATTAACCCGTGACCTGTACATTTGCCCCATGCAGAGTGTTTCTCCAGCCCCTGATGAAACAGGTCCCAGCCTGGCTCATTTTGCAGGCACAGCTCAGGTGCCAGAAGAGCTGGGCTCCCCTTCTTGGCGTGCCTTGTCCTCTCACGCTCCCTTTTGCTTTTCTTATTGTCTTCCGGATTGCTGACTTCTGCTTGCTTACCTACCGCCCATCCTCCCAGTCCTGTCCTGAAGGATGCACACAAGGAGTCTGGTCTTCTATTTCTCTTAGCTCTGGGATTAAAAAACAATGCAGCATATCTTGACAATGCACATTGTTTTCTGACCTTGAGCGGTTTCTTTGTGAGTTTGATTTTGCTGTCTCCTCCTCCAGTAACCTCAAATCTCTTGAACATTTCTCATCTCCTCTCCAAGGTCCTTTCCTGCTTTGTATTCCTGGAATTGTTTATCATGCAGGTATGGGGAAGCGTCAGTTTACTAGAAGGGGAATTATCCATTTAAACATCACCAGTCTGACACATATTGATTTTATTTTAGTAGGTAACATGTAAAACACATAAATAAAATGCAGAATTTGGTGGCTTCCTTCTAGGTCAGGTTGCAGCCACTCCATCACTGATACCTAATCATAGCAATGTTCAACAGACTGTGCAACTCACCTCCCCACACTAACCCAGCTGCAAACTTTCTCTGGAGATTTTATTTGCATCACACCCTTGTGCGAGTGCATGTTTTTTACTCCAAAGGGGTTCAATGACACCCCTCCAGCCCTCGAAGCTGCTGAAGTCTTCCTTGAATTTACTTGCTGGCAGTGACTCCAAGCTCCACACAGCCCATAATCATCCAGTTGTTCTGTCCATGGCCATTCATCATCCCGGATGTGTGCTTGGGAACGGGAAATTTCAGCACTCAAGCACAGAGACACCTTGGAACTGGTGGGAGGTTCACACAGCGCTCAGAGCAAGACAAAAATGAGTTCAAAGAAAAGCTGAATGAGCCGTTGTTGTCCCCTTAATGAAAGAAGATGCAGTTTAAGGTTCATTAGCTGGAATTGCCTCATACCTGCAGGGCTGATGATCGATTAACTTCCCCTGCAAGGTCTTTAGGATTAAGCCAAAGCACCTGCAGCCCCTTCAGTGGGTTAGAGAGTGCTTTGGATTGTCTTTCAGCACAGTTTCCCACTGCAGCAGAAGGGCAGTGTTATCTTTAACTGCCCAGTGAGGCCTTCAAGGGGATGATGATTCACAGCTCTGAAAGGGTCTTCCCGGGCGGGTGGTGGGTGCTAAGGAGAATGTGTTAGAGAGGAGGATTGGCCTTGTGGGATCTGCTTCTTCTGCCCCTGAGGACAGCTGAGCTGCCAGTTGTGCTGCCGAGGGGGTGAGTATCTGTGTGTTTGGCTCCTCTGTGAGTGGCTGCAGTTTGTGCTCTGTGGGTGCTGTGTTTGTCCCAGTGTAGAGTGGTCTCAGCAAGAAGTAGGTGAGCCCCTTCCTGACTTTTGCTTTGTGGCTGCCATGTACTTCTATCCAGGTAGTTGGTATATAACCTAGTCTGGAAAAAAAAAAAAAAAGCTCCTTTCTGCAAGAACCTGTTGTACCCTTTATTGCTCTGACTCTCCACCCTGTGCTTGCATCCAAGTTGGTTGTGACCCCTGCCATTTCACTTGCTGTTTGTGCTTAGCTCCTGACTCCTCGAAATACCTCAGTGCTGACCTGCATTTACTGGCAATTGAGCTTTTCATGGTTTTGTGGAAAAGTACGTGCTGCTTTTGGTGCTGAAGGGAATTAATGCAGAAAATCAGCACAAGTTGTGTACCTTTTGATATCTTAAGCACGAGGCATTCTTTTCATTTAACGTCTCATTGGAAGCTGCTATTTTTAAAAATCACAGAAGAGCTTTTTGTAGTGCCACATACGTCTTGGAAGGGCTTTTTAAGTATCAATATAATTCTTAGAGAACCTTTTTTTTTTTTTTTAATAGAAAAACTTTTACCAGTGCTGTTTTTAAATTTACTGTGAGCTGTGCTGCAGCTCAGCAGGCAGAAGATCAAAGAAAGTGGCTTACTGCCTTCCAGTCAGCAGAAGTTCACAGGTCTTGCCTGTGACCAGACCTGTTTGTTACAAATTGGACTGAGTTCACCAGAGGGAATGAGCAGAAAAAGCTGAGTTACACTGTAAAGGAAAGAAAAAACTATTGTTGTTGGATATGAGGAACTACCATAAATTATTGACGGTGATCACTGTGCAAACAAATCCGTAACCCCCAAATGTCTCTAACCGATTGCAAGACATCTTCAAAAGTCCAGAAAACTTTGTAGTCAGGGTGTAAATGAAATTTTGAGGCATTTGGCTGACAGAGTAACTTATAGCCAGCTAATTCTGTGGGCAGTTCTTGAAACTGGCAAGGGTTGTAAGTATTGCTCTTGTGGGCTGTCCAGTTCCTGAACAGGAGCAATGCACTTCCTAATGGATTCTCTTACCCTTAGTAATGTGTTCTTAGGCATTTTTATTTCTTGACTATACCTAAGAGACAGTCCAGTCAATATGGCATAAAGCAGCTGTTTTCTGCTCTTATTCTGAGAGTAAGTGTATTTTAATACTTCACCAGTAAGAGGCCCTAGAGATTTCTTGGAAAAATCTAGGTGATGAAAAGTAAAGCCTACTTTCAAGCTGAGTCTTTTTGGAATGTGCTTTTGAAACCTTGGAAAGTTTTCCTGGAGAAAAGTGCACTCATACTTGGAGGTATTGTAATCAATATTTTAGTTAAGTGTTCAGGAAAAGAGAAAGCAAAGGAAAATTATATCATTAGAGAAAACTGGGAGCATATTTTATATTGGTTTCCATAGAGGTTATATAGCTTGGAACATCTTCAGATCTTAAAATACTATTATTTTAAAAGTGGAAATAAGAGTAAAAAGCTGATGCTGCTTGGAGCATTGCCATTCTATAGGAGCCCAAACTTTTCTAGTCCTCAGGGCATGAACCAAATGTAAAATGCTGCATGGGGTGTTGTGAGACTCATAGTACTGCTCATGAAGACTCTGGCATGGCCAGACCTTTATTCCAAGTTATCAGCTGACCCAGATCTGTCTCAGCATCGAGGGCTCTGTGCTGTACCGGTGCTTTGCTCCTGGGACCTTTCCTGAGAGCTTCTGGCAGATCTCATCTCGCTTTCTGCTTCTCTCGGAGTTATTCAGCCGATTTATCAGGTGTGCAGCACTTCTTACTCTAGAGGTCAGTGTAGTGCTAGGAATGGAAGTGATGCATATCCAATTCTTTTTCCCTCATGAGATGTTCCAGAGTGAACTCTGAGTCGTACTCCTTCCCATATAAGATGGAAGAGAAATTTCATACTGGAGAAATGTATTTGTAAAATCACAACAGCCAATATGGGAAGCTCAGAGGGCGTTAAAGAAAACAATCATTGAGGCTCTTTGTTGAATGGAAGTTATGAATGCACTAGTAGTAATTTTCTGAAGCCACAGACAATAACATAATGTGAGTGGGTGATGGAAGAAATTACATAGGGTGAAATTTAGAGAGCTGACAGCAGCCTATGCATCACTTAAGACCTATTTCTGAGGGCTTAATTGCATCTTAAATAGCACAAAGGCCTCGTGCTCATCTTCTGAGTAGAAACAAATTCCATCTAGAACGAGCACCATGAGCAGAGCACAAAGTGTAATCTGATCAGCTGTAAAACTCCTGCATTGGGGAAGGGGTGTTCTGTACTGGGAACAGATGTGGGCAATGTAGATTTTTGTTGTAATGCACACTATAAAGGTCTAATGCTGTGTTTCGCCATGGGATGCACTGATGTTACTCCAAAGAGATGCCATGAGAATATCAATCTCTAAACAAATGGGAAAACTGAGTAATGAGCAGACCCCAGGCGCTGTGGTAATCTACTCCATTTGTGTGTGAGCTGTGTGGCTGATAACACCAAAACAATCCCACTTACAAGTGCTTCAGAGGCACTTATTTCACTTTTGGGCTGGCTTTCTGCAAGTATTCAGACTTGGTGGCGTAAAGGCTTACAAAAGTAAATTTTTAGCTTTTTTGTGTGGCTGTATAAGAGAAATCAGAACTGGATGGTTCGTGTGTGTCTTTGCTATGAAATAGTTGCATGCTGGTTCAGTCCGAGAAGAGAAAGAGCTCTGTACAGGCTCTCTGAGAGGATTCAAACTTCCAAGCCACTTTACATAGTGCATATTGAACACTTGGTTGTTCAGTCAATTCTCAGAGCGTTTTTTAAAAACTGTGGTGGGCAGAATTAAAGTTCAACTGATTGAACTTTTCCTTATCTTCACATACTTGCTTTTCTTGTAATATTTAACTTTTTCTTTGCATTTCCTGGACTTAGTTCTGAGATAATCAATATTCCCTTGTAATTTATTTTGTCATATGTTCCTGATAAGCGTTTTCAACTTGAAGACCTAATAAATGTTATTTTTGTTGGAACAGAAAAAGTAAATTGAAATAGTATCCTGATAGCCACTTTGAAAACAGAAATATAGATTAAATATTAGGACTACAGTAATAGCACTTTTCAAAACACAAAGCTTGATGGATTTAACTGTTTTTTTTTTTTTTTAATTAAGAAGCAACCTGCAAATCATTGCTGTTCTCTGGAAGGAGATCTGTTATTCAGATGTCTGCTAAATTGTTTGCATGAATTCTATTCTGGTTCTGGGTTTGTTCACAAATTGTCTATTTTTATTATTCACAATGTGTGATTGGGCATGTGGTATATTTTCTGCTCTCTGGTTTAATGACTGAAACATTTTGACAGGGAGTAGCAAATGGTGAATGACAACTAGAAAACAACATGCAACTTGGGGCATTCGCACACACTCTCAAGAATATTAACAGTCAGAAGAACACTGCTGAAGCCTGGATAGTCTGACCTCTATGAATGATAATGATTCACATCTCAGCCATTTAGTTACAGATGTATTTCAGTCAGTTTGTCATTTGTCCAGACCCGTTAAGTCTGCAAGCAAAATCATTGTCTATGAGTGATGCATCTTTCAGTCAATCTAACCCTTGATTTACTTGTAAATAAAGTTTAATTCTGAAACCTGGCCACAGGGGAGCAAGTTTTCTGATTTCCATATCAGGACGGTGAATTAAAATAATGTTCTTCTGTCCTCTAGGACTGTTGACACAGAGGCAGGTACTGTATTCTTGTTCAAAGAGTTATAAATGTGGTGCTAAAGCCAGTTTGTCTGTACATTAGCATTAGAAACACTACATTTCTGAGATATAACACTAAGTTAAGGTCATTTAAAGATATCCTGATACTTTTATTCAAGTATAAGAATTGGCTGATTTTATTTGATAAGCCTTGCTCCCTGTTTCTGTGCAAAACCCATCAAGTTTCTTCACTTCTTCAGTTTGGCAATTGAAAAACATTCCTATTCCAGTTCAGAAGGTTTTGATGTGGTGGATGGTGTGATTCCCACACAGAATATGTGCAGCTTTTTTTTTTTCCCTCAGCCTGGGGTTCTTGAGCTGTATGAATGATTAAGATTTCGTAACACTGCAGGCAAAATTCTTTCCCTTGATCCATGCTGTAGATACCGTTTATATTGTCTGCACACATGGTACTTTCATTTACATCAATGGGAATTCCACATGCTGAATAAGGAAGAAATATTTGCATTCTGGTAAGTGCCTTATTTGGGCTCTTATTAATACTTACTTGGGCAAAGCTCCTACTGCCTTTGATCTTGTTGGCGAGCTGCCCGCTGGGTTTGGATCCCTGGTTTGAAGAGTTGCTAAATGGCATTTTATTGGCAGGGGTCAACAATGATTGCCATACAGTTTTTCTTGCTTTCCCCAGCACAAAGTTATCAACTGAAGTAAGTCAGTGCAGTTCTTTTTGGAAGATTAATAGTTCTCCACCAGTAACAGATTTTCCACAAGCCAGAAAGCTGCACACCCACTGATGAGTTTATCATTTGAACTTTGAATCCAGTCAGGAAGTTGAGACGTAAGCTCTTCCATGGTGGTGATTTGTGGTATATTTCCAGTTTTCAGGGTCAGGTTATTAGCCAGAGTAGCAGTGATATAAGCACATGTCGCAGGGAACATGAATCAGAGGAAGCGTCTGACAAAGACTTCACTGTGCAGGCAGCTTTCCTGGGAAGCTGTGAAAGTCTGACATGTGTCATGAAGCTCAGGTGTCAGGCTGGAAAATACCACAACTATTAACAACCTGCATGTGTGTATATAAAACTTTTCTTGGCAGCAGTTTTGGTACTCAGAGGATTTTATGCTGTGGCCTGTAAGGAAGGATTTCATTTTCCTCTAAGATGCACAGTTCCTCGAGTTTTTCTTGCTTTTCTCTACTAAATTGAGGGAGAAAACTGGTGACAAGAAACAAACTCAGCTACCTGTGCTGAGTAACTTGTAACTTTTTATATAGGAGGTGTGTTTTGTCGATATCAGCTGGGGAGTCTTTCTGCTGTGCCTTTTGTGACCGGACTTGTCTGTCTCGCATTGGCCTTTTTAGCCATCAGCATGCTTGTAGCAAGTGTGGGTAGAGCCCTTCCCAAATCTTCGTTCACGAAGCCTAGCCATGATGATGATGATGATGATGATGATGATGATGGCAGCTGAGCTCTTGGGAAGAGAAACTCTTCTGCAGAGTTCCAGAAGGAATGAGCAGTGAGGGCCATCACCCAGATTAAAAGACAAGCTAGACTCTCCAGACCCTTAGGAGGATTTTTCTACGAGTATCTATATATCCAGTGGAGTCAATGAGCGTTATATTCACGTAGTATTCTCTCAGCACTGCAAGTACAACCAGCTAGACCACACCATGCAAAGGGTGACTGCATATGTATGAGGAGTAAGAGAACAAATGGTATCAGTGCATGTGTTCAGGACCCTGCATTCTTTTATTCAGAATCATTTAAGAAGTTGAATTTGCATTAGACATGTGGACCTAAAGATCTTTGCAGAAAGATAAGATGGAAAACTCTATTCAGTCAAGATAAAGAGGAAATTCCCACCTTCTAAAATCTCCCAAAAAAGCAGATTTCCCCCAATTAGAGCTGTGCAAGTAACTTTTAAATTTCCATTCTGAATTTCTATATTTGCTTATAATTTGATGCCTAATTTAAAAGAAAAAAAGATTTTTTTTTTCCCTCTGTGTTTTTATTAATCTAATTCACCTCAGGAATTAGAGGTCCTTGATAGGTCCATGAAGGTATAATGGGCCAGTGCATTAAGCCCTTACCTGTTTTCCCATCTATCTCTTTGTAAAGATACAATTTAATTTTAGCTATCATGTTTACCTAAAGATCTCTATTGCATCTGTGATTGAAGTAGATATCCTGAAAATTCTTTTATACGGTATGTATATGTAACTATCACAGTAAACACTTTAAAAGATGCCAAAACAGAGGAGGAGTTTCAAAAGGTTTGTGGCTGCAGGTAAAGGTTTTGCTTTGTTCATTTTCCCACTGCTCCTCTTACTAACCCGCCTGCAGCTTCCAACGCGCTGCTGACAGCCACCTTTCAGATTTCTATACATCTCTTAAAGACAATTACTGAATTTACCCAATGAGCCAGCCTAGGAACATCCTAATAGGTGTGTGAAAGGCTAACAAGCTGGAAGCCTTTGAGGTGGTGTCAGTGTCTCACATCTCTTGATGTCAGCGAGCTGATAAAATTGTTACTAGTTCAAGAAGGCACGCACCCATGGTTTCTCCTTTCAGTCGTTCCCTTCAACCAAGGCTAGGTAGTTAAGGTCTTGTATCTCCGATGCGGTAAGTGGGCTGAAATGTCAGAATTGACTCCTCAGGAACTTCACAAATGGGAGAGTTTGTGTTGCAAGGAGAATTGAGCTGTTAACTGTGGGACAAACTGTCTCGCTTTCAACTCACCTATTTATTATTATTATTTTTAATAAAAGGAATGCCATATTTAGCCTATTTCTACCTATAACCTGAGCAAGACATTGATGAAAAGATAAGACTTCTTTTAAAGTTTATTCTTTCTTGCAACTACCAAGCAGACTGCAGCTGTTACTCTGTCACGTATGGTCTGACAACGCTCAGCTGTGAGGGAAGATATCCCACTCCTTGTTCAGCCTGGGAAACTGCTCAAGCCTGTGGAAAAAGTCCAGAATGATAGCTTCCTAGCACTGAGTGGAGCCAGCCATCCTTGATTCCCACCAGGATGAACCACCCAGGCTGAATGGGATGATTTCAGCTACAGGTAGCGCTTGACGTGAGCTCAAACAGCACAACTCAACACAGAGCTTCCATTAGTAATCATAACAACTCTAATAATATACTCACCAATTTTTATGTTCGGTGAAACCGTATGTGTACCCATTATCACAAAAGAAATCATGCAATAATGAATGTCACTACCACTACAAGCCATGAAGAGTTCAGGAAAACAAAGCAATACAGGGCAGTAATCTAGGACAGCATGTAGAGATTAAATAGTTGACTCTAAAAGTATCATTTGCATGGAGACTGCCTACTGAAATTGAGTGTAAACAAAGATACCGGTCCTGGTATCTGTGTAGGAAACAACTCGCACTGTGTAAAGGTCTGGGTTGCAGATGGATGCAGAGCAAAGAGTGCCACCTACAGAACTGCTGGGAATAGTTACTTCAGTGTACTATGCCCCCTTTCCATTTGCAGACCATCTATGATGATGTTTAGTTAGCACCGTCTGGTGAGATTAAATCCAAGCTGCAGTGCTCTCAGAGCCAATAAATTAACTGAAAAGCGAAGCAATGTAAGAGCATAGCTTCTAAACAACAGGCATGTTTGAAAAATTTGCTAGTACTGCAGCTATAAGAAATCATCTTGCCCGCTCAGAACAAGCCTGCTTTCAACGTGCACTCTTCCCACGTGTTTGACATCGTAATATGGCACATTTGATACTTGCACAGAACCCACAACGCACGAGAAAACCTCAGAAATACTTTTGCAGCCATTTTACTTTCATAAGAGGTCTCCATCCTACAAGCTCTCAGTGAAAAGAGGCACCAAAGTTAAAATCTGTGCATTTCTTGCTATTTTGCCTCCATCAGTGGAAGCCCAGAAACATGCTGCTCATTGAGGTTAACTGGATGGCAGCTTCCTGGGTAACTAGGGGCTAGTTGGCAGTTTGGCAACAGATGGCAGGTTAAATAGTCTCAGCTGGTAGGAGTTTTGCTGTGGCCTTTTCCACCTCCCTTTAGACTAATACACGACCATATTGCGACAGGAAGATTTGAAGTGGTGGTCAAAAAGCACAACAGGCATTCCTTATCCACGTGCAAATATTTCCCTATCCAGCCCATAAATGGCTGTCATGCATTTAATGATGACCACACTGATAATAATAATAATAAGGCTGGACTGTGAGCTCCAAATTCTATTAAGAAATGTGCAGTTCTGGGGGTGTTTATACTCAGGTATTGGGTCTATGGTAAAAAATGAGAGAAGGCTGCTGTGGCAGGGGATAGACGTTTGATGTTTGCAAAAGGTTTTAAAACCTGTGGGTTTTGTGTGTCAGATGGCTTGCATATCCTGAAAATTCAGACTATTTGGGGTTGAACCTGGTCAGCCTGCCCAGCTGCTGTGTCTGCCAAGGTTTGAGCCAATAACATATTGCAAGAGCCAGTGTAGTAATTATACAATTTGATCTCTGCATGCTACCAAAATAAACTCATAGCTAATGATGGCAGTGCTACCATCATTTAGCAGGCTGAAGAAGTGTGCCATATTTAATGTCTGCTCATGAGATCACTCTCCTAGTCTGAAAGACATTTAGAAATGTGCAGCTACTCCTTTCTGCTCTTTTCCAACTGCTCCTGGTCATACTGGGTGTCTCTGCTCTATCCCTCAAATAAACAGAAAAGCTGCTCTCACAGCTCATCTCCACATCTACGAAATTACTTTCATGGTGACTGAGTGCTCTCTGCTACCCAAATTTCTCTCTCAAAAAAAACCCCCAACATTGCTTTCATTTTCTTGTGCTACTGAGCTGAACAAAGATAAAAGGAGTCAAATAAAGATTATTGATTTATTGTTATCATTTCTCATTCCTTCTCCTCCTTAGGAGGATTGTTGTGTGTTTTATACAAACACATGCAGCAGCAGCAACACCATGAACAAGTCAGCTTTGTGACTCTTTGCAAGCCTGAGTTATCAGCAGCCACCTGTGCCATACGCTGTACTGAGGAATTAGTGATTTGGAAAATTATCCAATCCATACTATCAAATCAAGGGAAAGATCTCTTGTTTGCAATTACTCCCTCAAAGCTTGCTGCTGCTCCTTCTTGCATTTGATGAAATTCAGGTATAGAACTACAGCACTGGACCTTTACAGTGACAGTTCATTGAGCTTTAGAAGTATATTCTCAATGCTACAAAATATGATAGAATTATTACTAGGAGGTAACTATATTGATTTTTCCCCCCTTCAGGTTCAAGATAGGTTCTATAACTCGGAAGTTACAGTTACATTCCTATTTCTACCATGCATACAGTTCGAAACAAATGGAAAGTTGGAAATTCAATGTAGCAGAAGCTAACATCCTCTGCAAGCGCAAAGATAACCACAAAATCCAGCCTTCTCACATCTCCTATAGATGTATTAGGAGGCAACTTCTCCAGAACCAGAACATGAGCAGTCATGAGGCCTTACAGATGACTTTCCAAAAGAGATATTAACATGGATTTATTAAATGTTTCTATGAAGGGCAGAAAAATTAGACCCAGTCCCCAGCTTGAATTTCTTTTTTTTTTTTTTTTTCTTCGTCAAACCCAGAAACTTGAAAAAAACCCTGGCATGGCTTAAAACTCAAAACAAACAAACAAAAAAACCCAAACCAAAAAACCACATAGAAAAAGAAAGAAAACCCAAAATACTGAGGGGCACCAGCTGTACTTTATGAATGCAGAATACCTACCAACATCTTGTAAACAACTGGATGCACTAAAGTTTTCAGAACAACAGAGGTTACATTATTATAACTAGCTACCCAACTTATGCTGCAGCAGGTCTTTTATTACAGATTGGGAATAGAAACTGGCTACCACAGTTCCCCGGTTAGGACAGACACCCCAGGCTGTGGTGAAACATGACCTTTATAGATATCTAGCAAAAAAACCATTTAAGAAACAGATATAACATCATGACCTTTTTAGATACATAGCATAAAACATCTAAGGGAAAATCCTGCCCCTCTTCCTTTTCTGCCACAGAAGCCACGGACGCAGCAGGAGCTGCCCAAGGGCCAGTGGCAGCGGTGGGAGCTGCAGGTTTTACTGAGCCCTGAGATGACAGCAACAGTGGGACTGATTACACCAAACATTGCCACCTACATGCCTGTTATTTAGGCTCTTCCTGCAGTTGCTGGAGGCAGGCAGGCAGGCAGGCAGCTCCAGAAGTGGTGTTTAAAATAAAGGTCTAAAGCAGAATACAGGAATTGTAAAATACAATTCATTAATTGTTCTTTGGGGGCACTTCCATTGCTTTGCCTACAGAGGGATTGCTAATTTATGAGGAGAGTTCACTCGGGTGAATGGCACCTCAAGGGATGACACTTATTACACCCTCTGGTGACAAGGGGCTGCTTATATTGCTCCAGCACACAGAAGTGATCACATTTTAGTGGAATTAGTGTAGGGCACAGTATTTCCTCAGCCAAACAGAAGCCAAGGCTCAGTGCTATTGCTCTGCACTTTTGCTTCTTAATGGAATATAATCTCGCAAAACTGGAATTATGTTTATGTCAGACTTTTGTTTTTCTTTTCTCCCATGAAAAAAAACCCATATAAAAAGCAAAGACAAGTTTATTTTATTAAGTCTGAGCAATTAAAGATGCAGCACAGCTAATAACAGTGTTTTGCTGCTCCTATGGTCCTACCACAGGCAATCCCCTTCCAGATACAGTCCGTAGGGTATTTTTAGCAAAACAACGCAATGTTAGTGAACTTTCAAAGGAAAATTTTGGAGGAATGAGAGCCCAAAGGCTAATCAGAATTTGAAAAACAGAACTGAAATAAAATCCCCAGGAAGGAACAGTGCTACTCAGAGAAGTGCATGACAAAAAAATCAGGAAAAAAAAAAGAATAATTTTTCAATGGCAAGATTCAAGAGGCCAGTTAAGTTAGGTGGAAATTAATTAAACCTTGGAACTAAAGTGTTTGGTAGATGTCCAATGGAAGTCAAGATGCTGAAAGAGGAATATCTGAGCATGTAAAATTATCTTAAAGTCAAAATCAAGTAAGAGATAGTTGGAGGACATGAGAATGAGGAGAATGAGAACAATTTACTCGAGACTATGAAAGGTTAATGAAGCAGCTAAGGAAGAGAAAGGTCCATCTGAGAAGCCAAATGATCCTTTACCTCAGTGAAACAGGAGACCCTTGCTCCTTTCAACTAATTAAAAATAAATACTATCAAAAGAGAGGTGTCAGGTGTTCTGGAACAAATAGCAATCTTCTGAAAAAGCATCTACAAGTTATCTGAAATGTGTACAAAATACGCTCTCTCTGCTTCTCTGATGTGTGCAGCACACTGCACTATATTTGAAATCAGTTGAGAGATACAGAATCACTCCAGAGGATTCCTGACCAGTGGATGCAAATGACAGCTCAAACCAGAAAAACAAAACACTTGGAAGATGATGATAATAAAGGGGCTAATCAGTGCTGGTTCCGTGAAGAAACATCACACTTTGTTTCAAGACTATAGCTCTATGTGTTATTTTCCAGAAAATCCACCATAAATGCCCCAAACTGCTATTTCCACTCCCCTCACACATTTTGTAATGGCCTTGCAACAATTGTGTCACTGTAATTGCTGGAGAACTGTTACACAAATAAGATTACAAGTAAAATAAATTCCCTTAAAAACTATATTATATATTTAATTTTAAAAAGATTGTATAGCTCAGCTCTCAGAGTGTTTACTATAATGGATGCAGTAATAGGGGCATAACAGCAAAAGCAAGCAAGGTCTTCTTTTAAGTTTGTTTCAGTGCTGAAGAAAACTTCTTAGTGTTACAGTCTTAGAAACCTTGGGACATGTTGATGCAATAGTGAAAAAAGAAGAACCTTCTGACAAAGTTTATTCAGATTGCCAAAATAATTTTTTGAGGTCTGTTACAGAAGATGAGTGTAGCTAAGAGGTTATAAAGTAAAGAGGAAAACACTGCCCTGGAGAACAAATGACCAGAAGAGAGAAAACAAAGAATATGATTAAATGGTGCGTTTTTGTCATGGTGAAAGGCTAATGACAGGGCATCCTGTGGTTACTTTCTAGGTCACTGGCTATTTAATAGATTCATTAATAATCTAGAAAGGGATGGTGTGTACGTAGGCAGCAAAACAGGCACACAGTAATTTTTCAGGTTATTCAGGACAGAGAGGACAGAGAATTGAGTTCAGAGTTTTGCCAGAAAACAGGTTTGTCTTCTGTTGACAATTTTGTCTTAAGTTATCACCAACCAATACAGTATTAAAACCACAGGGCTGTTTCATACAGAAACAATAGTTTTATCATCATTTAATTCTTTATGAACTAGAAGTTATTTTGACTTCACCAGATAAGCCTACAAGTTACACATATTTTTTATTTCCTTTTCTCTTTTCTTTTAGAAAATCTCCCAGAAAAGAATATACAGTTTAACAGTAACACTAATAAAATATCAAGAAACTCCAAAAATCAAGCTTAATCCAATTAAAGTAAGTTCATCAGTGCTCAGCTTCCACTTACTTTCTAGATGTCAATACTATTCATCTGGCCTATCCTCCTCTCAATGAAAGGGAATGGAAGAAATATATTTCCTTTAATTAATTTTCATTCTTTCAAAAATTAAATACACAAAGCAATAATCCTATTTTTAAATAAATCAAACCCAGTGATGAAACTTTTACAGTTAATATGATTGAGAAGCTGATTTTTTGAGGAAATATTCACACAAAAAGATTACTTTTACAATATAGGGTTTAAGAAATTCACCCATCATTCCATCTTGTGCAAATGCACATGTGCTATAATATACCTAATTTCTTTGCCCCTCACAGACCTAAGAAGAGAAAAATTGTCAAGTTCTTGAAATCTGCACAGCAGTCGTACCCTGTATACAAGTGTGGAATCATAAGACTGCTTCTTAAGGTCAGTGCAGCTTATGGTAATGAATATGGAAAGGTTACTATTGTTGTCTTTTGTTGATTTCTCCTTAAAAAAATGCAAAGAACAAAAAGGTCACTAAGCAATGTTTCTAAGCTACTTTGGAATTTACTAATCTATCACTGAAGAAAATAAAAAAAGGGTTAATAAAATATACGCTAGACACAGAAAAGCAGATTAGAAGTGGCATTTAACTGTGAAACCTTCTTTAGGCAGAGAAAAACTAACCCCAAAATCAGAAAGGAAAGCTACTTTCAGACTTTGATCACTAAATAAATATTTACACACTGAATAAAGCTTTTTAAAGTACAAGGCCGGAGCACCATAACACGTCATTGAGGAATACATCTGTGACAGTGGAGTTGACATCTAGTCCTGTAATGAGTGATAGATGCAACAGTTCCATGAAAACTGTTCTTGTCCAGATCAGTGACAGAAGTTACTGTGACTGAGTTTTGTAGACCAAGCCTATACTGGAAATGATTGAAAAAGCAAGCAAGGTGGCAATGGAATGGGGAGAAAAGACTCCATCACGAGGCACTAAATTAACAATTGAGAGATATCCAAGGAGGATACAAACTTGTGTTTTCAAGCTTGGAGAGTGAAGTGTTTGAATCAGAGAAGCTGAGAGAAAAGAGAAACCTGTCAAAGGCAATCTGGATTGGCAAAGGGAAAAAGAAACCAGAACTCCAATGTATCCAAAGGCACTGCTCAGTCTTGGGTCCAGGCTGGGGAAATTGGGATGCAATATGAATTTAAAACAATGTCTCTCTCCTCTGACATGCTTTTGTTCTAAACAAATTATAAATGGGTTTCAAGTCATTATTTGGTTGCTACCAGTGTCTCCAAGTGGAGGGTTTGAAAGTAAGTCAGATCCATTGTGGAAAATCCCAGTGATAACTAGGAGCTGTAGGGTCAGGAGACTACCTGAGAGAAGGATAAACTTGTGATTTCATCTCAATGCACAGAGCTGGGGCTAGAGAGCCAGAAATGCATTCTGAGATGTACGTCTGAAAGAGCATGAAGAAAAGGTAAATTTTTCTGAGAAAAATTAGTGAGAAACCATTTGTGTTTCTATACGGATAATTTCAATATATATGTCAACAGAATATGCATGTCAGTCTGAATTATTGCATATATTTATATTTCTGTGGTTTTCTCATGTTGTGTGGCCCTTTCGCTTGGCAGTAACTTGTCTACAGTGTTTGTTCAGCGTGATGACAGAGTGGAAGAAGCAGCATAATCTTGACATTTTGGCATTACTCTTCATCTATCTTGCCTTTTGTGGAGGTTACTATATTATTTAAAATGCCAAATGCTCGGAAGAGTATAGATAAGCCAAATTCCATGAATTTTAATGGGAATATTTTATACTTCAAATTCAAAATAGGCTTCTTGTTTGAGAGGAGGATCAGCTTTGAAGATAACTGTGCAAACAGTGACATCGTCACACTGAGCTGTTTGGTAGAGTAAGTTATGAATGAAGAGGAACATGTGAGTATTTTCATGAAACATCCCTTTCACTGATAGGGGATAGGTTAATCTATTTTATGAATTTTGAAGTCACAAAGCAATGGATGTTTTCTGTGTAATAGATGGAGCTGCTGGACTTATGTGATCATATGTTTGTACTTTTATAAAAATAGAGATTACAGAATTAAGGCACGTAATTACCCATGTTGTGAAGGAAATAAGGACTAGTAATTTATCCATTTTCTATTACAAAGAGTGACATCTTTAACAAAAAGAAACTTAAATAGAATTTTAAAATGGTAAGACCATTTTCTCTTGCTGAGCAAATTCTTTTGTGCATATGTATATATATACAGGCAAAGGCTTTGAGTCTGAACTTGCTTCTCAAGCAAATTTTATGTTGAAAACACACATGATGTTATGTCCAGATAGAGTGCAGAGAGAAGAAAAGAATTTCAGATTTCATCTGCGTTTTCATTTCAGTATATATGTCAAATGCTTTGCCTTGTTTAGATAAAGGTCAAGAAAACACAGAGATTTTCTTTTTATCTGAAGAGATTTTGTAAAACAAGCAAGATGTAGGTGGAATGATTTGGAAATGAGTTCTTTTTGAAATTCTCTACTGCAGTCAATTGAAATCCTGAAAATACAGCTTAATTGTTGGAAAATGTATCCTACACTGATACAGCCTTAACTACTCCTTTGTCTTGCAAAGAGAAATCAGCACCAACTGGAGAACATGACACAGTCTGACACAAACTGTTACAGAGCCACGGAGAAGGTACTGAGCACAGCAGTGCTGCAGGAGGAGAAAAGGGAAATAAGGTAATTATTTGTCCTTTTTTAGTGTAACAGGATTGTCAAAAGGCCCGTGTGTGTTCAGCAGGGGATATGCACTATTTATTTCAAAAGCCTGAAGTCAAGCGCATGCTTAAGAATGAGACTTGGGGGAAGTTTATCCCTCCATATCATTAAGTAGTATCCAAAAATGGGGGAATCAGGTTATAATTATTTGTTTATTTATTATTTCACAAGCCATTGTGTTTGGTAACATATTCTAAAAAACCTGGGTAAGTTAGTAGAAAACAGACATGTTGGAACACAGCTGAAGGTCAGACACATTCTTAAGACAGATTCTCTTCATCTTCTCTTTAACTTCTGTATCTATCTCAAATTGTTACAGCACATCTCACTTTTTCCTGAAACAAATACAAGGTTGACGCCTGTCGTATTTACTTACTCTGAGGGTGTTTTAATGATTAGCTAACTCACCCTTGCACAGAAAGGCAGGAAAAAGGCATTAGTTGGACAAATTCAGCAAAGCACTCCCTAATTGATGATAATAATGACTCAACAGTGATTCACTACCACAGTAGTTATTCAGGTAGCGAGGGGTGAAAAAACAACTCAAGTACTCCTGAAAGGAATCATCATAGTATCTTTTCACTCAATATGGGTAAAATAAATAATTAAAAAAAAAATAAAAAGGGTATTTTGGGTCTTCTCCATGAAAAGAACCCCAACTGTGTATAAAAGATAAAAACTACCTAATGCTCCTTTACAGATTTTTTTTGTGTGCATATAGATAAACTGGACTGCAAGTTGATACAGAAAGTTTAAACTATTTAGATTTCTAGAAATAATTATCTCTAACCAAAGTGAATGACAAGTCAAACAGATGACTCAGTTTCAGTGATGGCTAACATAAGCAAAAAAAATAGATCAAATTCTTTTCACACTTTAAATATATGAAGCAATGTCCAGAACAGACTATTCAGGTGGACTAGAAACAGATTTTTTCTTTCTCTTCTATAAAAACCCTGAACTACTGGAAGAGTGAAATCAGTTGTGTCAACACGTACATGCACAAGAATAAAAATAAATGACAAATTTGACACAAATTATTCCAGAGAAAAGTTTCTTTATTTTTGTCAGGCATGAGAAAGGGAAAAAAAAGATTCTGAATTTTAAAAAAGGGTGGGGATTTTTCCCTTACCAGCCTGAAAAATGAAAATGTTTGGAATGCTCTGTAAAAGTGACCATAATAAAATATTTCATATCAAATGAAAGAGGTAATTCTGTTTCCATTCTGATCAACTCTTTTTATCTTCTATAAAAATACAAGGCTAGAACTTCTATACATTTTCAGTGCATCTTGATGCAGGTATCCTTATATTTTAAAAATGGTTCAACTGTGCTCCGTTCAATTGACATTAGCAGAAATATTTACAGACATGGTACATGTATATTTTAGAATCAGATATTAAGATTTTTTTGCTGAGACATAATACACACTTTTTCAAAATGTAAAAAAGCACCAGTGCTCACATATATCCTGTTCTCATTCAGGGGGCAAAACTCAGCTTTCCATTTCTGCTCCCTGATCTCTTTTAAAGTGCAAATACATTTCCTGTAACCATGCTTTTCAAGCAGAAAACGGCCAATGGATTGGTTTTTTTTTCAAAAAAGAGCCTTTTCAGAGCAAGCCGTAACTAAAAGAAATGGGACAATTTAGAACTCTGTCCTTCTGCACTGAAGATTTTCAATTGACTTCACTTGCATTGGGATTGGCGCTCTAAAGGACATGTAGAAATTAGCTTTGAACAGCTTACTAAATAAGTAGCCCTAACTGCACTCCTTACTGAGATACAAAGCTGATCATTAATAACTTGGTAATTTAGGGGAAAAAATCAGGGTTCTCAAGCACCTTTCAGAAGCAGACTGGAGGACTGCATTCAAGAAATAATGACAGAAATGAAAGAATAAAATTGTAACCATCTTTCTTCCACTAAAAAAAAAAAATAATAAAAAAAAATCAATTTCTGGATAAACCCAGGGTCTTGGACACTCTTCACACTGGAGAACAGAAAGCATTGTCATTATTTTTTAAAACATATATGAAGATAAAAGCCTTAATTGGTGAAACAGAAGCACCTGACTGATTTGAAGATTTTCTGTGAACGTAAGTCAGCTCTTGTAAAGAAGGTCAGCAGAACTTCAAAAAGATTTAAAAAAAAAAACCCAAAACTACTCCAGCCCTTACTTTATGCATTTTCCTATCTCATCAAGAGAAGAATCAAACTCCTGCATGAAAATGTCTGTTTTGTTCCAATAACACACAGCAGCTCTCCTCTCGAAGCCCTTGCACAAACAAACAGCTCGGAATTGCCTCCATGGCTAAGTTACCTCACTGCTCTGCTCGGCTGAAGCAGCTGCAGCCAACGGTTGAAATCGAATTCATACAATTCAGGGACTGATATTTCCAAAAAGAAATAACGGCTAATACAGAAGAAAATAAAAGAAGGGTTGATATTAAACTCCAAGTTATTTCATTTTAAAGATTGAAGCTCGGACTGGGGAGAGGGTTAAGCCTAGAAATGATGCGTTCTGAGGACAAGGTGATTTGATGCTACACTCATAGACCAAATTTTGGCAAAGAATAGGAGGGGAAGGACCAGGAGGGATAGAAAGCTCCTTGCTGAAAAAGTTTGAAAATAAATTCTTTGCACTAACTCAGTTTGAAGATCTGACCTTAGCATGGAGACAGGTTGCATCCCTTTTCCCCAGGAAAATGTTGCAGCCCTGTGGGAGAAGTGCAGTGGGAGACGAGTGTCTGCAGGACCAGAGGATTAGGCTGGTGCTGCTTGGTGAGATATGAAGATTTCAAGACCTCACCCCTAGGAAGTTTTGCAGATCTGTGGTGTTTCCAATGTGTCCTAAGCTCTGACAATAATAATAAAAGAACAGAGGGGATCATGATGACAGGGACATGGCCCCGGTATGCTAATTACCTTATTTCCTCATTAATGACCAGGATCAAAACTTTTAAATCAAAGATTTTAAAGTGAGAGAAATCAAACCCCAAACATTGTGGTAGGCAAAATAATTCAGACAGTTCCTCTATTTAATAGCAGTCACTTTTGAGTTTGTTCTATACATTTTCCTCTGCTTTAAGATCTTTCCTTCATTCTTTTTTGTGGCCTTCACCATTCACATTCATTGGAATGCAGGTGGGTATAGGTAGCTAAATCACTTCTGAATTTCTGCAGAGCAATTTTTTGGTTTCCTGGCTCAGCTTCTATTTCTTGCCTGTTTTTATCTACTATATCCCTCTTCATTGTGCCTTAAAACCTCAGAGGCTTTTCTGTTGGATCTCTCTACCTCCATCTGCCCCTTGGAAAGCCTGGGAGCAGGCAAGCAGCTGCTCTGAGCAGCTTCTGCCTGCAGATCACTCACAGGGAAGGAGGGCAAGTGTGGTTATGGCTGGAGGCAGCAGCCAGCCCATCTCCTGCTTCTCCAACCCTCCCATAAGCTCCATACTATGCACCCCTCCTTATCCAGGAGGAAGGAGATGCACAGTATTGGTGGTGCTCCTCCAGCACCTTCCCATTTACCACACCTCGAAGCTGAGGATTTTTACTAGTTAATGCTTAAAAAGACCAAAATTATACCTGGTGGACGTTGATATGAACAATCAGTACAGGGATGAGGTGCCATTTGGTCTGTAGGACTTGAAAACAAACCCACAATCCTTCTCTGTATGAGTCTGACAGCTCCTATATTAATTGGCTATTGTACAGCATCCATGCATGCAGGGCTGGTAATTAAGGCAGAGTCAACACTCATACACCCCCAGATTTAAAGAAAGATTGCTTGGTTAATTAGGATACAATTTGGTTTTGTATGCTTCTAGAAATTGCTCCAATAATAAGTTTGTGTACTATTATTACAAAATTAAAAACTGTCAGCAAAGCAGCTATAATTAATGTCTCTGACTTGAAGGCATAACTCTTGAATTTTGAGAATTATGTTTTCTAAACAATATTGCTCAGGTTTAAAAGATTGAATTTAAATCAGTTTGTTTATCAGGAAGACGAATAATGGGTTCCCCCTTATTTTTCCAGGAAAACACATAATATTATTTTCTTTAATTTTTTTTTTTTTTTTTTTAGAATCACAGCTAGTTTGAAGTAACCCATTATTAGAGACAGAAAAGTGACAAAATCCCTCAGCTCAGCGATACAAGAATTTCCAGCTTAAAGACCTCACCCGAAAAACTTTACATGCTGTATCTGACACACTGTATCTGCTACCAAAGCTATGCATCTAAGCACAGTAAATTGTCATTTTTGGGGCAATGCATAGCAGGGAACAACAACAACGAAGGGAAAAAAAAAACCCACCTGACAACAGTATAAGCTACAATAATAGAGTTTAGGATGTAATCACTTAGCTGCTGTCTCTGACCACAGTGGTAGAATACTACTTTCCAGCTGAGTTTAGGCTCTGAAGGTCATTAGAGATGTGTACCAATAAACATACACTCTGCTATCAGATTAGCAGACAAAACAGTTTCCATGGCAACCCTTGGACCAGAGAGCTTGCCTGCATTCAGCATTCATTTAAAATATTTTTTTTTCCTCTCTCAGTCTCCTTGGAGTCAGTCCTGTGAAACACAAGTGCTTGCAAGCTCTCTAATCTGCGGCTGCCTTTGAAAACCCATCCAACGGGTGTTGAAGCTGAGCCAATTAACAGGACGAGAATTGGGTGAATTGCAGAGAATCTGGCAAGGCTGTGTTTACCAATTAGGGTTTTTTTTATGATGCAAATGTTGCACACCATGCAGCAGGAATAAAAGCCAGCTATGCTGAATATGAAACTGTTAATTGCATTTTTCAGAGACACGGCTACAAGGTGAAACTAATCATACAAATGATAACTGGGTTTTACCACCTACAGTGCTTTGGTATTGCACTTGCACTAATCTGTATTAAAATAGCCCATAAATTTTTACAGCAAAAGAAAATGCAGGCCTTAATACACCCTCCTGAATTTTGGGGGACACAAGGAATCAGGAGAATTAGATATAAGTAAAAAGCAAATTAGACATAAGTAACAAGGAAAGCAAACAAATTATTGCTAATAAGTATCAAACATGGCTTTTTCTTTTTCTTTTTCTTTTTTTTTTTTAAGAAAATGCACATTTGCTACAAAACAAAGAGAAGTGTAATCTATTCAACCCAAATGAAAATCCTCCTTGTAAAAGAGACTGAAAAAGACTGCAATGAGTAGGAAGTTCTCTGAGGGAATCAATCCAACCAAAATTTGGGGATGAGGATGGAAAATACTTGAATCAAAAGTCCTAAAGAAAAACTGGATAATGGGTATTTATGGAAAGGTTTATTAGATAATTTACAAACAGCAGGAGAGTCTGATATATAAGAACCTAGATTGCTGACGGGATTTGGAAATACTTTAGTCCGGAGAGAAGCTTATGAAGAGGACCTCATGTGTAATTGGTCCAAATTTATTTATTTTCATGTATTATATTTCATCATAGGAAGGGGCAGACGAATGGATTTTGAATCCAGACTCCTCCATAAGCTAAGTCTTATTTCTCCATGGGTAAAAATCTCCTCAGTTAGGGGAGCCCTTAACGAGGAACACCTTAAAAAAGCAGTTAAATGAAATCCTTCAATAAAACAATAAAATCTGATTTTTTCCTCAAACATTCCTCAGTACGGAAAAAAACCCAACTCAACCTGTTTTTCTACCGTTTTCTCCTGTAAATGTGACACTGAAGGTTTATCGTTAGACAAAATTCTGAGATTACTTTTCTGATATGCACCTGGTGAATATTTAGACACAAAATCTTGCCACTAATACCGGTAAACCACAGACACTGCCTTTACTACTATCTCATCCACTTGGAAGTACAAGGTACTTCGAGCATACTTAGCTAATTTTTTCCTGTGACAAATTAAGTTAAACAGTGATGAGAATTAAAACAAGGTCCAAAGGACATTTGAGTAAGTAGGCGTAGCTGTTTCTAGGTGGAATAAAGACCACAATAATTTTGGGATACAGATTCCCAAAATGCTCTAAAATTTTTAATCGATCCTTTATTGAATCCTTATGAAAAAAATAAAAAGAATTATGATCTTTCCCATTCCATATATAATTCCTGGGTCAGTTCCATAGAATTAGAAATAGAAACAAAATCTACTGCCATCAAATAGCTTGCATCAAAATTATCTCTATGCCCGTACCTTTGTCTTTTAGAAGACAAAGCATGCAACACAGCAAACATTTGGAGAGCACAAATATTTGCTAAACTAATGTATTTTGTGGTCAGCAATCACATGTACATGACACTTAGATAAAGAATAAAAGCATCAGGCAGAGAGGGTTTTCAAATGTTGCATTTAAAGAAAAGGATCAAAGTAAACGCTGCAAAGAATAACCACAACTAGAGTAATATCCTAGACAACTTCAATTGAAAGTGGCATGGCTTAAAGTAACAAGATAATAGGGTTGAATAATGCAAATGACCATATCCCATGTGGGTTTGCACTACAAGAGATCCTAAAACCACAGAAAATTAGGAAAAGGCATTGAAGAGCAGATTCTTGAAGAGATTTTCCTAAAAGAATAGAGAAAATGAGGACAGCTGGGAACCCTGAATGCACAGCAGGATGAGGGGCAAGGGAATGATTTGCTCTATAATAAGAACTGAGGGAAACAGTGACAATTGCAGAAAGTGCATGAAGAAAACTAGCCAGGAATGAATGGCCCATGTGTCTCTGAACTGCTCTGGCAATCAATCATCTGTTTTCCAGCAAAAGACAAAATAGAAATTTGAATCGCAACTGCTGCCAGGGTGTGCTTAGCCCACACCAGAACAGCATTAAGACAGCACGAGAAACTCTGTCAGACTTGATAAAATGGTTATTAGAAGGGATGAGTTTTCATGAGCTTCAGAAGACAGATGGGTCATGTCAGAAACGAACTGCATCTAAATGACATGCTTCTCTCCATTCTTTTGTGTATTTATTTACCTGAGCTTTTCATACTATTTGGTTGATTCATAGGATGCTGAAGTCATCCAGTACCACTGGCATATACACATCTGATGGCTGAAGATCTGAATTCCCTTCAGAGGTTTCTTCTAACCAGGAATTCACTGCAAGTCTGTTCACTTCCATTGTCCATAATGTTAAAAGATACAGATTTATAAAACCTGATTTGCAAGAACTTAGCAGCTATTCAGAAGTGGCCAGAAATAATTTTGATTTCAGTTGTTGCAATGTATAAATTTGAAGACCTTGGATCTTGGGATTAAAGTGAAAGGGAAAAAATAAAGTAATTGAGATAATGATCAAAGGATAACAAAACACAATTGTTACTGAAAATTATAAAGCCCTGCAAAATCTGACTGATTATCTCGACAAACAAGGTATCAGATTGCTGGAAATTGCCAGAAATGTGGAAGCTATTTGGAAAAAAGATAGCTTTGCAATGAATGACAAAATTAGGATCTGCCTTGTGTCCCTGAAGCTGTAGATAGATGAGCAACAAATCCTCTGATTCTTGAGAAAGAACCATCACTTTAAAATTACTGCATCAACAGCAGTTCAGCATCCCAGTATAAGGAAACTCATAATTTTTGAATAAGACTACCTGGCAACAGAAGGCAACTGTGAGGGTTAGAGCCTTGAGCAAATATTTCAAGTTATGGGTTTAGAGTTATAAGCGAAATGTAGGATAGTTCTCAAGGCTTAATTGACCAGCTGGGAATACTTTATATACTCAGGTTAATAAACTCAAGGAAACAATTTAGGCCAGAAGATCACCAAGATTAAAACTGAAATATTTCAAACAGATTTTTTTGCAGGCATGGCTTTTGTTGGTTTTTTAAAAATTATTTATTTTTGTAAATAGGAAAATGCTGGTTTGCGCATTTAAAATCCTGTCATTTATAGTTGTTGTGTAGAAATATACAGTTGCCGCCACATTCAGAATTTACATGTGCTCAAAACATACTCTCCTCCTTGAAGACAGTTTGATATTATAAAGACAAGAACGAGCAAGAGGGTGAGAATGAAAACATGAAAATCACTAAAACAGTAACTGGACAAGACTTTGTGACACTGTTGTTTATTCTTGAACATATTTGCCTTATTCACCTGCCTGGGGATATACTGCTCCTAGTTCTTGGTAAGAGTTAACAGGGCTTTTAGTGGTGTCAAAAAGGATTCTAAAGCAAAAAACAATTCACATTAGTGACCCAACTTAGGAAGAGATGTCCCATCCTCCTAAAGAAGTCTGAGAAACGTCTGGCTACAGTAACATCTACAACATAGATAAATCAAATAACAGTATTATTTTCTATTGCTAGAACTTTGATGCTTCTTAATCTTGCTCCAGAGTTTACAGCCCCATCACAACAAAGCAGGTGTATACTCATTGATATACATTCTGAGCATAGTGGAAATCTAATTTTTTATTATTTTCTACCCAGTATCACTACTTTTAAGAGGTGATATCACAGCTGACAATCTTTACTATGCTGACAGGGAACTTCTCCAAGTTAGTATCAACAGAAATGTTTTCTCCCTGCCAGGCACCATGGTGACTGCAGCACTAAAAATAAGCACTGTCTAAAGGCAGATGAATGAAGATATGAGCGGGGCCTTCTGCAAACCACAGCCAACAAAATCACTGAAATTAGGACAGAAATTATATGGAAAGAATACTCCCCGTTATTTTTCCAAGAGGCATTTGATATGCAAGTACCACAGAGCAGGAAGCACAGCAGCAGGAGCCAGCAGTGTCCTACCTGTCCTTCTACCAGCTGAGACAGTTCCAACAGACTTCTGCACACAGTTGCTATAATTGCTCTTGACTCAAAGTCCAGGCACTGTGGTAGCTCTAGGGGTTGTAGTCTCTTAAGGTCACAGTGTTTAGCACAATATAATCACAATAAACCTGGTAAGTAAAATACCTAGGCATACTGGTGGCCTAAGAGGAACCTGCTGCATCTGCTTCTCACAAATTCTGATTTACTGGGAGGAAAATTTTCATTTTCTGAGCATGGTATTTTGTCCAATGTGTTAGAGTAACTATTCTGATAAATTATATAACTCCTTCAAAAAACTGCTGGATGTCAAATTGTAAAGAAAGGCTGAAGACCGTGTACCTTGAGAAACATTTTTTGAATCAGGAAGTGCTTGGATTTTTAATCTGACTCATGTTATTGTGTATATCTGTTTACTAGCTGTTTTTCTAAAATGTTTTCATAATCCTAATGGAAAAAGGAACAATTCTTTCTCTACAGGTCACTGAGACCTCCAGAGAGGGTAAAATCAAAGTCCAGAATCAGTCTGAATAGTACAATTCATAATACAAAGCAGTAAAGTATTCTTTAAATTTCCAAAATAATCTTCTATAGCAATATAAGGTAATAGAGGAAAATAAAGCCCTGGTTTATTTTTGCAAGGTTTCCACAACTAGAGTTTACCGCCTTCACCCCCAGTGGATAAAATCACTTTATTTCTCTCAGAAATGAGAGAGAAAAAACCCAAACAAATAAAAACCCCAACATTTTTCCTTGTAGATTAAAAGTAAATGAAAAGAGGGGATGCAGGAGCATACCTTTATCTGTATTTCTAGACATGGCTTGCTATTATGCCTTTCATTACTACAAATGGTATGATTGTAGAGTCAAAAGTAAGCCAATAACCACGTGATACATGAAGGCCATGTCATTTATCAAGAGTCTGAAAGGCAGAAACTTTTCAGTGCAACATTAATTTCCCATCCTAAGCATATAAAACTGTGTCCAAAATGATACAGTGCTGACTTGCAGTTATGGGGTGATTGAGGGGAGGGGTGTAGCCAGCTTAGACATCAGTGCAAATGTGAAGATTTAGGAACAAACCAACTACGTGAGCAGGAAAGGACTCACCAAGCCAAACCTGAGGATCACTACAGGGACCTGCCAGCTCATGTGACAAACCTGCTGATTTGCTTGTGGGGATTCACTTTGAACATATGAATTCACTGGTTTGATACCACCAGGTGAGATAACAATAATAACCAGGCTTTACAAGAGGGGCCACAGATAAACTCAGTAATTAAGTTGGAAATGTATTTGTTCAGGTGTCAATATTAAAGGTTTACATTTGCATTGAAAAGATTTGACCTAATTTTAAAAGCCATAGGCATTTTAATCTATTTTATGATAGATTCAGTCAAGATACATTGGTTAAATACAATTGTAGCTATTAAACCTGAACATCTCTTATAGAGCATCATGCAACACCTTTTGGACTTAGGGAAATGTGTGATGTATAAACAGTGAATTCTTAGTGTAGATTCCTCTGCTTAGCAGTCTGTAGTGTTAATTCTACAAATAAACGATGTTTTTTCATTTTTCATTTTCAAAGCTACTTATGAAAATTAGTAATGTCAGTGGTATGAAAGAATGGAATAATGTTTAAGTAGCAGGCTGAAAACAGACATAGAAACTAAAAAGAAAACCAAAAGGGCAAACAATTCCCTTTGACCGTTTTCTTTCCTTTTTCTCATTCTTTTTAAAGATGGCTTCTCAAATAACAGCACAGTGTACAGTCATGATTGTTAGAGTGGCTGCTCAAGAGTTGCAAAAGTATTTTCCAACAATGGTCATGAGATTTTTGAAAGTAAAAACAAGAGAGATGTATGGTACATTTCATGTATTGATTGACCTTTGTATATGACAGAAAAGTACCTTCACTGTGTGAGCACAAATTACAAGAAGAAAGTTTGAGGCAACATTTTTACCTTTGGACTCACAGACCTCAATTTTCTTTTCAAGACTATAATAAAGACTAACCTGCAGTTCTACTACCCTAGTGTAAGCACAAATTGGCTGAAGCTTGATGTTTCCTAGGGCTTCAGAGATTTTGGGAAGAAATGCATACTGACAAAAGTGTTGTCACCTCCCACATGTTCCACTATATCCCAGCCTGGGTAGAAGTGGGGAGCACAGCCCTCCTCAGGGAAATTACAGCAGAAGAAAATTGTATGTTCCCGGAGCACTGGAGCTGCACATCAGCTGTGCAGGTTGAAAAGGTTGAAAGATGAAACTCGCCCTCTTTGAGACACAGAACAGGATACTTCGTGAATAGCCAGGACACGTCATTCAAAATCTGGATCACAGAAAACAAGTTGTTCTAATACACAAGTTTGTAGCTGGAACATGAGGCTGTATAAAAAATATCCTCAGAAAGTAAAGAAATATAGAATCATAGAATCATAGGATGGGTTGGAAAAGACCTTAAAGATCATTTAGTTCCAACCTTTCTGCTGTGGGCAGGGATACCTTCCACCACACCATCTAAGCTGGCCTTGAACAGTTCCAGGGATGGGGCATCCACAACTTCTCTGGGCAACCTGTTCCAATGTCTTGCCACAACAGATGAGTGGTTCATTGAGGAATACTCCGAGATTTAATAGCTACCTGTTCAGACACATCAGGAAGTCTTAAAAAGGAGGAAACAGACTTATTTCACCTTTTACAAAGCTTTTATCCAGGAAACACTTCTTTTCCCAGTTATATAGTTATTATCTTTTTCTAGAGGGGACGTTTTCATGTTTGTTCTGTTCCCCCATACATTTTCAGCCCTGGCTGAAATAATCACATATCGACTATGAACTCCTCATCAGTCCCTGAATTTCAGATACAGCTAACACTTTTGCTGCAGTATTTTGTAAGACATCCCCAGTCATTACATTTTATTTCCTTGTTTTCATTTCTAGTACTGAATACAATAATTCAAATTTTTTCATATTTCCAGGAGTGTAATTGGGTAAAGGAATGGATATGTAACTAAACCTTTAATGGTGGCTCAAAATTAAATTTTTGCTGTAGATACGGATATTACTTCAATATATTGCTAAAAAAAGAAGGAGGAGGGCAACAAGAAAAAAAACCAAACCAAAACAAGACAAAAGCCTAGGACAAAAATAATTCAGTAGATCAAATCCACTCATTTCTAGAAGGGGTGCAGTATGCTGTGGAAAAAAAATGTATATAATATAATATAATATAATATAATATAATATAATATAATATAATATAATATAATATAATATAATATAATATAA